>CM051400.1:14556105-14963605 GCA_028052125.1 Melia azedarach | reverse complement strand
CCAACTTCGATCCTTTACCATGCAAATAGTGAGGGACGTTTTTCACCATAAGTGAGACCCACGTGAAATGTTGAGTCTTCTACTCACTGTTAGTGAGACTCGTTATATTAATGTGTGAATTGACTTCTCTTTTCTATGAGAGCAAATTTTCTCACTCTTAAGAGCAGACATCGGTTAAAATTGGATGCAAATGTCCAAAACGGCACTAAATTCGAATTAATCAAGACTCTCAATTCTTAATAAAATTTCAATGTAATATAAATAGATTGTTTATATAATGTGTAATATTTAAAAAAAAATCCTTCAAAATCTAACACATTTTAAAAATATTTAACCCTATCAATTTTTTATATATTCACTTTTCTTTTATCTGACAAGTGGATTTGATATTTGATCAGATTGAGTTTGAACATGAAAGATATATTTAACAAGTAGGACTAGAGATGGCAAAACGGGCGGGCCAGCACGATCCAGTCTGTGAATAATATTGATACGGCCTGACACGTTTAACACTGTTCACGGGGTGGGTCGAGAAAAACGGCCCATGTGTCGTGCCGTACCGGCCCGGTTACTGTTTACAGGCTAGGTCGTGTTGGGCCGCTTTATTATTTGAGTTACTATTCATCTCGTGAATAGTATTTTTAGCCCAAATAAAATAGTTTTTATTGTTAATAATTAAGAAAATTTTATTTTTGAATAATAAAACTTAACTTATAAAATTATTAAAATAAAATTTAATTACTCATAATTTTAATTAATAAAAATTACATAAATTTTTAAATTTAAATCTAAATATATAAAATTTTATATAGATGAAATATAAATTTTTAATTTTATAATTATATTGAATTTATATAGCAATTATACTATATTTTTTAATTTTAATTTTAACATACTTAAATTAGAAAGAACTTTGTTTTGTAAATTTATAATTTGTAATATTTGTTTGTATTGTTAAACGTAATTTGTTATTTAGATATAAAAAGAAATGAAATAAAAAAGATTAAATGTAAAAAATTTGTTTCTTGTAATTTGTAATATTAAAAAATAAAAAATAAAAATATTTATACTACTTCCAATAATTAGTTATTTAGTTACAAAATAAATTAAAGAATTAACTCAATGCACATAAATTTTAAATTTCTCAAATTTAATCAAAAAATAAAAAAAATGTGAATTCTAAATAAATAAAACATAAAATTTTTATTATTATAATTATATAGTTTGTATAAAAATTTTACGGATAATAATTATTTTAAAATTAATTTATAATTTTATATATAAGATTCTATTTAAAAAAGTAAAAATATAATAAATTGATGATTGTTAATGTTATTACATGATGTTAATTATAACTAAACATAAATGATAATCGTAATTATATTATATATTTATAATTTTTATATATATGAATATATAAAATATTTAATTATATTGCAATGAAAATATAATTAGGTATCGTATTTTATTATAAATTATAATTATTCACTTAAAATTTTTATTTAATAGTAAATAATAAATATTGTAAATTTATTATTTATCAAATATATTATTATTTTAAACTTGTTTAATTTATTATTATTTTTAATTTTTAAAAATTATTGATTAGTCAATAAATTTTTATTAATTTAAATTAATTTTTAATTTTTATAATATAAAATATATTAATAATAGTAACTTACTATTCATGTTTTTTACTGTTCTTGGCGGCCCAAATAGGCTTATGAACTGTGCTGGGTTTGTCTTCTAGTGGGCTGGACTAGCACAGCACGTATAGCAATCGTACCGTAGACCGTGTTGGGCTTATGAAATTTATTGTTTGAACATGCCGGCCCGACATGGGAGTCAACATGGACTGAAATTTTATGGGCCGTGCTAGTCCATTATGGCCTATTTGCCATCTCTAGATAGGACTAACATGTATTAATGGTCCAGCCTATATTCAAAATTTTTTTATCCCTTGTTAGGAAAAAAAAATTGACTACACTTAGTCTAGCAACAGTTGACACTCAAGTTCTTATTTTTCTTTTTTACAAATGTTTTTTTCACTTTATCTTTTTTTTATTATTAACACTTTTAAATTATTTAATTATAAAAATAACAATATAATTAAATAATAAAAAGAAATTTCACATATATATTAGAACACAATCATGTATCATATGTAATAAATTCTATTTATTATAAGTTATTATAATTCAATTTATCTTATTATAATTCAATACAGTTTAATACATTCCGTCACACTCGAGTGTGTTTGGCTAGTAGGTTTGGCATGAACCATTTTAGAGAAAAGTCCACATGCCTCCTCTGAGGTTTGTGAAAATCCTAATTTAATAGAAAGTTTGTGGCAGGAGACACAAACTTTTCCTGTAAGTAATAAGTTTACTAAAATACCCCAAATTCATTTTAAAATCATAAAATAAAACTACTTTGGTTAACCACTATACCCTAATACCCTAACCACTATATTAAAATAAATTTTAATAATCTATTTTTTAATTCATAATATATCTCTTTTGAAAATACATATATAATAAAATTTATAATAATTATAATTATTTTGCTACTATAAAAAATTTATATTAAAAAATAATCTTACAATCATTAAAATTTTATATTATAACTTGAATTTAAATTTATTATTATCATTAAATTATAAATTTCAAAACAATTATCATGATTTAGATTTTTAAATAAAATAATTTATTTTATTTAACAATTACTTAAAAAATAATTTTTTAAAATTATTTGCGCTAATAATAATTTTAGAATAATTTTTTTTTACAACTATTTAAATTTATTTTCTTTAATAATTATTTAAGAATAATTTTATTATTATTTGATAATAATTTTAAATTCAAGTTATTATATAGTTTTTTTTAATTATAAGTTTTATAATAACACAATAATTTTAATTATTATAAAAATTATTAAATATGCATTCTCAAAAAAATTATTTATTAAAGATGAAAAAATATATATTTAAAATATATTTAGTACAATAATTAAAATATTGCTCTTTTTTACTAAAGTTTAGTAATATTATTTTATAATTTTTAAAAATAGATTTAGGGTATTTTAGTAAGTTTACTGTTAGTATGAGAAATTTGTATCTTTTTTCACAAACTTTCTATTAAATTAAAATTTTCACAAATTTTAAAAGAAGTATGTGGACTTTTCTCGGTTATTTTATTTAAAAGTTCGAAAAAAGTCCACATATCTCCCCTCAAGTTATAGAAATTTCAGTTTGAAAGAAAGTTTATGGAAATGGACACAAACATCTCTTACAAATAGTAAATTTACCAAAATACTCTAAATCTATTTTTTTAAAATTACAAAATAAAATTACTAAACTTTAATAAAAAAGAGTAATACTTTAACGATTGCACTAAATATATTTTAACTATATATTTTTTAATCCTTAATAAATAACTCTTTTGAGAATGTATATTTAATAATTTCTGTAATAATTAAAATTATTTTGTTATTATAAAACTTGTAATTAAAAAAATCTATATAATAACTTGAATTTAAAATTATTATCAAATAATAATAAATTATTCTTAAATTATTATTAAAGAAAATAAATTTAAATAGTTGTAAAATAAAATTATTCTAAAATTATTATTAGCATAATTTTAAAAAATTATTTTTTAAATAATTGTTAAATAAAATGAATTTTATTTAAAAATCTAAATAATGATAATTTTTGAAATTTATAATTTAATGATAATAATAATTTTAAATTCAAGTTATTATATAAAATTTTAATAATTATAAAATTATTTTTGAATTATAAATTTTTTTATAGTAATAAAATAATTTTTTTTTTATAAAAAATTATTATATATATTTTTAAAAGGTTATATATTATGAATTAAAAAATATATTATTAAAATTATTTTAGTACAATAGTTAGGGATTAGTCTTTTTTACTAAAGTTATAGGTTCAAATTTAGTAAAAATAATTTTATTTTATAATTTTATAATGAATTCGAGATATTTTAGTAAGTTTATTACTTATAAGGGAGATTTATATCTTTTTACACAATGTTTCTTTCAAATTGAAATCTTTATAAACCGCAGGGAGGTATGTGTACTTTTCCCTTAAAAGTTCTTGCTTCTGGATATTACACAAATAAATTTCTCATCAAAGAAGGCACGAAGATCATAGCATGGCCATAGCAGCGATATGAGGGGGCCACACAGCAGACAATTAAAATTGCTTTAATCGCACATGGACAACCTTCCAACTGGAGAAAGGGACAATACATATTCCAAAGACCTGTATTTAATTTTCATGGGGAACTACAGTTACAATCTCATCACTTGGATAATTTTTTGTTTGTTATTTTACCCGGGACCCGGAGTAATAGGACGCATATAGATAAGGATGTAAAATGGTCCGAGGCGGATTTACAAGACCTGAATTGTATACTTTAAACTGTTGAGATTAAAAAAGAAGTGGTGCTCCGTGCACGATTCCATACTGAAAAGCCTGTACATAGAGCCAATAACTATGCACAGAAAACAAATCAAATCATATTCTTTCATTTTTTTGTCCAATCGGAAGAGAACTGGAAAGAGAAGCAGCAGCTAACAATGGTTTCTGAGAAGGTAGAACAAGTTCTTCACATGAATGGAGGAGAAGGAGAATATAGTTATGTGAAAAACGCTTCAGTTCAGGTTGATCTCTTCCTACAAATTAACAAATGCTAAGTTATTTCATTTTCAGAAATGATTTTTGTGTGTGTATACATTGGTTTGCATTTGCAGAGGAAGGTGATTTCGGAAGCAAAGCATTTAATACAAGAAAGCATTTCTGAGTTATATTGCAGCAACTTCTCGGACGAATGCTTCAAAATTGCAGATTTGGGTTGCTCTTCAGGACCAAACGCATATTTGCCTACATGGGATGTTATAGAGGCTCTTCAAACCACATGCTATCTCTTGAATCGTAAACCACCCGTCTTGCAGGTTTTCTTGAATTTTCTTTTCTTCTGAATTCCCCCTCTCTCTCTCTTTCTTCTCTTTTGGCATTAAATTTCACAGTAGATCAATATCCATTATTGCAGCTGTACACTAATGTAGCTGTTGGTTGAAATGGACTGAATAGAAATAAAAGTAAATAGACGCCTGTAATTGACAGTTGATAAATAAAAATATAATAAGAAAATAACTCTTCAAAGCTATAAATTAACTTATAACTAATTCAAAAACTTTCAATTGTACCAGTTTTCTTAACTTATTTGGATTATCATCTATTAAATTAAAAATGTAGCAAATATACATAATTTGTATATTTTACAGTCTAGTTTAAATATCTTACTCTTGCATTTAATTATTTTTTATTTTGTCATCATTCGTACATGCCTTTGGATATATTTTACTATTGCATATACTTATTTTTATATATTCTCCACCGAACAACTGTCTTGAATACTTTAAATATTTTTTATAATTAATTGAGTGGGAAAACGTATATATCTAGAATTTAATTAGAAAAAGTTTAATGCATCTGAATAAGAAAATCTTTTTCCAAGCAAGGATAGTAATTTCAAATATTTTTAAGGAGAAAATTATATCGTATTTCTGCTGGTTTACGTCCTTGATTGCAGGTATTCTTAAATGATCTTCCTGGAAATGATTTCAACAGCACATTCAAGTTACTGCCAAGCTTTTATGAGAGACTCAAAGCACAGAAAGATGATGAGTTTGGGCAATGTTTCATTGCTGCAGTGCCTGGATCATTCTACGGAAGGCTATTTCCAACCCATTCTCTTCACTTTATATTCTCCTCTTACGCTCTCCATTGGCTCTCACAGGTCACTAGCTATGTACATTTTCTATTCTACTGATTTTACTCAATTTATTCGTGCACATGCTGTATAGTCTTCTAGAATGTTTGCTAGAAATGTGAAGGAGAAGACATTCAGCCCAAAAAACTAGAGAGAAAACATTGTCTTTCAATATGTACACTTAAGAGACAAAATGCCCCCTCATTTTAGCTACCGATTTAGTAGTATATATAAATTAATTATAAAATTAATTAGATTTTTTAAATGAACAGGCGCCTAAAGGGTTAGTGAGTGGATCAGGAAATTCATTGAACAAAGATAATATTTACATAGCAAAGACAAGTCCTCCCAGAGTCCACAAAGCATACTTTGATCAATTTGAAAGTGATTTTACAACATTTCTTAAGTCACGATCAGAAGAGTTAAAACTTGGAGGTCGTATGGTGCTTGCCCTTAAAAGTGATGACAAACGATATCATAATATTTGGGAGGCATTCGGTGAAGCAATATGCGACCTGGTCTCAGAGGTAATTACTCTGCTTTTCCTCTATCTCTCGTATAATTTTTAAGCTTTCAATTAATGAAAACATGCCATTCTCCGATATTCACATACTTATATTTTAATTGTTGCAATTAACTCTGACATACTACTTTAGGGGCTGATCGAAGAATCAAAATTGGAATCATTCAACGTACCATTTTATGGTCCAAGTGCTGAAGAAATAAGCCGTCTTGTTGAGCAAGAAGGAACCTTCAGCATTCATAAACTTGAAACACACTATCAGAATTGGTACGTAGGTTTTGATAACAATGGCAATAAATTAGACTACTGTGAAACAGCAAAGCAAATGGCTACTCGTTTCAGAGCTATTGCGGAGTCTCTTGTTGCTTCCCATTTCGGAAATGACATTGTTGACGAAATTTACAAGAGATTTTTTGTCAAGTTAATTGAGTGCTTGAAAACGGGATTAGGAGTGTCGCCATATTTACTTATTTCTTTGATAAAGAAATAAGGAAGGTAACTTTTTTTTTATTATAAAGAAGTTGAAATGTGTATTAGATTGTCATTTATTATATGAGATTTAATCAGAAATGATCACATTTTATTCTCAAAATTCAGAAATAATCACCTTCATAATTTTCAATCAAAATTAACCACTCTTACAAATTTTAGATCAAATTACCCTTTTGGATGTATAAACGTTCTGTCCCGCTCGAGAGTACAATGCATTCGAGAGTACAAAATTGTTCGCTCGTAACTGCACTCACGAGGAGGGCAGATTTTTCAAACAAATTAAGGGGGCAGAATTTGCCCATGTCGTGAGTGCTTTATTGCACTCACGAGCATGGCTTACTAGTGAGTGCATTATTGCACTCACTAGCAAGCTCACTCACTAGTGAGTGCATTATTGCAGTCACTACCAATCCCACTTACTAGTGAGTTCAATAATGCACTCACTAGTGAGTGCATTGCCTTGCTCGTGAGTGTTTTGCCCCAACTTGTGAGTGTACGGCTACACTCACGAGCTGGGACAAAACGCCCAAACTCGTGATTGCCTCAGCTCGTGAGTGCAGGTAGTGACACTCACAAGCGGGGCGTTTTCGGGCTACTCGTGAGTGAACTCACGAGCGGAGCGTTTTCGCCCCCAACTCGTGAGTGCACTCAAGAGTTGGGTCATTTTGTCCCGCTCATGAGTGCACTCACGAGTGGAACATTTCGTCCTAATTCGTAAGTGCACTCACAAGCGGGGCATTTTGTCCTAACTCGTGAGTGCAGTAGCTGCACATTTCGCCCCCGAACGGGAGAGATATACCCCGCTTGTGACTTAACTGCACTTACACCGTTTTCATATAAAACTCGACATTTTTCCGACCTTTTCCGAATTCATTCCACAACCTATTACATGTAATTTTAATCTTCTTCAATCTCCATCTACCCAATTATATAGATAATGCATTAACTGAAAATATTAAATGTTAACTTGTTTTTCTACAATGATAAATGGTCCGAAAACACGAAGATGTGAGAATGTTGCTGGAATGAGGAGATGATGAATGCCAACTGTAAGTATACATATTCGATCCCATTTAAAATGGTTTTATAACTAAAAGGGTAATTTGGTCCAATAAATAAAAATATGGTCAGTTTTGATTATAAATTATTAAGGGTGATTATTTTTTATTTTGGGAAAGAAAATGTGATTATTTTTAATTAATTCCCTTATTATATTGTACTATTATTAATGTTGGTTTAATTGTTGGATTAGTTTTAAACTGACCTTTATTATATAGACGCTGAATGCATCTTCAAAATATCATTATTGTTAATACAAATAATAAATCTTTTTCAATTTGCAAGAGATAATGTGCATACTTGAAGAAGCCCAAAAGAGCATGTGGGTACACGAGAAACCCGTAAAAAATAATAATATGTAATTAAGACAAGTGCTTCTGTATAAATAGATTTCCCATCAAAGAAGGCACGAAGATCAAAGCAGCGACACAAGGGGGCCACACAGCAGACAATTAAAATTGCATTATTGTACATGGACAACCGCATCCAACTGGAAAAATCTCATATATAAACAAAATACACATGGACCGATAGCTAACATGGTACAGAGTGGATTTAAAAGACTTGAATTGTTCGAAAGTTAACATGAACCTCGATTTAACATAAAATATATATATATATATATATATTATTTTTAAAATTTTAAGGTATCTGTGTTTTTTATACATAAAAAATATTTATCCATATCTTAATTATTATTTAATATCACTCTAATCATCATTTGTTAATAAATTTAAACTCTGAGATATTATTACGTTATTTTTTTAAAATTTAAAATTGTATTACTTCAATAAAAATTATGAAAAATGTATTACTTATTTATCCTATAATTATATTTGACCGTTTAATATAAAAATAAATATATAAAATATTATTATTTAATAGTTATTATTTTATCTAAAGAAAAAAATTTTACTTTCCTAAATTCTTACTTAAAAAAAATAAAAAAGAATTTAATTTTTTAATCAATTTTATTAATTATATATATTTTCATATTTTATTTAAAAAAAATTATTAAAAAATTATACTTCAAATCAAGTTCTTAATTTTTTTCATCTTTTATTTTATTTATGATTATTTTATTTATTTTACACACTTAAATTAATTAGCATATAAAATAAGTTAAAAATAAATATTAAAAAATATATTTTAAAAAAATAAATAATTAAGAATATTTGAGTGAATTCACCATTTGAAATTAGTTGACTAATCGCACAAAAAACGTATGTGATACAATCTCTATTTTTTCTTTTTAAGTGATATAAATTTAAATCTCAAAGAGGAATGTGATATTATTCTTTTAAATTTTTATAACTATTTTTAAAATTATTAAAATTAATCCTGTTAATGAATCAAAATTTAGACACTCACGTATCATTAACTCTTTAATTTAATTAAAAATAATCATCAAAATACATTCATTGGGTGATCAAATCTATTTGCATATTACAATCATATTATGTTATAACTAAAAAGCTTACTAATTGACAACTTTTTCTGCTTATTCATCGACTTTTTCTTTTGCTGATCATTTATCATTAAAAATATACTGAAATGAATAATTTACATCTACACAAATGCTATGCAAATTAATATTTGTGCTTAAAATATATATTATATATTATTTAGCGCTGGCTTTTGCTTACCATCCTTTTAACAAGACTGCATCATAATAAAATAATTAATTATACGTAGTCAACGGTTTATATGGTCCTGATCTAACGTGGTTGAGAATGTCGAGTTACATTATAACATAAGTAATGTCGGTTTGATTTTAGTGCTTGTTATATTATATGGACCACATTAAAATTATTTATTTATTTTTAATTTTACTATTTATTTATTGTAGATATATTATTCGAAGATATATATGGAATTTCAATCTTAGAATAAAATTAGAAATAAAAGTGATTTTAAATAACTAAAAATTATTTTAAGTATTCGATAAAAATTTTTTGAAATTACTTTTTAATAAAATTACATCATTTAAAAATAATAAAAAAATTACTTTTTTATAATCTAATTTTACAAAATATTTTTATTTATAAATATAATATTAAATATATCTATTTAAAATTATAAAATTTAAAATTAACCCTACAAAATAATTCTTAAATTTTAACTTTAATTGAAAAATAAAATTATTAAAACTAAAAATTTTTCTTTTCAACATATTTTTACTTTTATTTTTATTTTTATTTATATTTTTTCTTATAAATTATTTTAACTAAGTAAATATATATATATATATATATATATGTTGTGAAATATTATAAATCTATTAACCAGACATGGTGAACTAACTCTTCTGTCTGATCAACACTTCTGCATACCGTAAGGCACAGAACCGAGACGGTAGAGTATCCATTGGTAGCACTGCGCAGGATTGCTTTTGGAAATCAGGAAATGATTAAAATGTGATTAATTTTAATCACTAAGACATCCATTTCATTAACAAGCATTATCTTACCTTTTAGTTCTTACTGCATAAGACTCATTCATTTTAATTTACCCTTGAAATTAGGGGAAAATTAATTTACCCCTGATTTTTTACAAAAGCATAATACTTTAAAGATTTCGAATAAAGTTAATATACCTATGAGATTATTATTCTTATTTCAATTTGATAGTTTTACTCCTCGATTATTAAAAATTTTATAAAATAATTATATTATCTTTATTTAATTTTATAATAATTAATATAATTTTATTTTAACATTTAAATTTAAAAGTTATAATAATATTTTCACCTTTAATTCTTTTTTTCTTCTAAATTTATTATTAAATTTTTATAATATTTAATTATATACAATTTTTAAAATATATCATATTCTTAAAATAATTTACTCAAGGGATATTATATTTTACCTTCTAACTTTTGAGAAAAGCTGATATATTCCCCTGAGTTTTGAAAAAAGTCAACATACTCTCCTAAGATTACTATTTATATATTAATTTGACTATTTTACCCTTTTACTATTATATTTTTAAAAAATTAGAATGATATGTTGACCATTAATTATTTGTTCCATCCAAATCTATTATCAAATTTATATAATATTTAATTATATATTTTTTAAAATATATCATATTGTTAAAATAGTTTATTTATAAAATTATGTATAATTAATATTGTCTATGTATAATTGTGTAAACAATTAAGAAATTTTGACAACAAATTTTATGCTATAAAAAATTATACAATTAACTATACATAATTTTTTAAATAAACTATTTTAATAATAGGGTAAATGTGATTTACCCTGTTTTGAGAAAAAGGAAGATATTCCCTTAACTTTTTAACTAGTTTTAGATACTCCTCTTACTTTTAAAGAAATTTAAAATAACCCATAAGACACTATTCTCAACATTATTTTAGATATAAATTAACTATTTTACCTCTCACTATTAGAAAATATATAAAATTATTTAATTATCTTTTTATTAAAATAGTATATTAAAAAATTATGTATAATTAATATTGTTAAAAATATTTCTAATTGCTAACTTTTATAATATTAACTGCAAGCAAATTTTAACAATATCAATTATAAAATTTTTTACAATATAAAATTTGTTATTACAAATTTTATAATATAAAATTTTTTAGTTGTAAGAAATTAATCGTAAAATTTTTACGATAATTATTTTATTATATATTATAAAAAATTGATAGTGAATTTTAACATTATTAATTATACATAATTTTTTAAACATATTATTTTAATAAATGTTTAATTTTAAAATTATATATTTAATATTGCTAAAAATTAACAAACTTAAAAAAAGAATAATTAATAATTAAAATATTATTATTTATAAATTAATTATTATAATAATACCGTATTGATTATTATAAAATAAAAATAAAAATAAAGATAATTAAATAATTTTATATGTTTTTAATAGTGGAGGAGTAAAATAATTAAATTAAAATATAAATAGTAATATAAGGGATATCTTAACTTTCTCCAAAATATAAGAAATATCTTACCTTTTTCTAAATTCAAATGATGTATTAACTTTTTCTCAAAATCTAAGGGAGTAAAATACGATATTCTTTTACTTAAATATTTATCCTTAAATAGTTAACTAAAATTATCCTCGTAAAATTTTAAAATAACATAACATTTTATAAGAATAATTTATCTGTCTATATCTTTGGGTAATAACTTTAAGTAAATTTGTTATAATTTTCCTATATTATCTTTTTTAACCGTCAAAATGATGAAATTACTGTGGTAAAGGGTCTTTATAAATTTGTATAAATCTTTCATTGTCTGTGATTTCTATAAACCTAAGGGGAGGTATGTGAAAATACCTCTAAATTATTAGATAAAAGTAGCCATGTTCCTCGTGCAAAGAAACCAGAGATTATTATACAGTTCTTTCATTTTTGGTACTCCAAAGAGCAAAACGAATCTAAGAGAACTAGAGAGAGGAGCAGCAGTTGGCTATGGATTCAGAGAAAGTTGATTGCGAAAAGGAAGCTGAAAACAATATTCAAGTAGAAAAAGTTCTCCACATGACTGCAGGAGAGGGAGAATATAGTTATGATAAAAACGCATTGATTCAGGTCTGTAGCTTAAAGTTAAACTTCTAAATCCTGAATTAATTAAAGTTAAATTTCTCTCTAATATTTGGCTTATTGGTTATTACTCCATAGCATATGCTCTTGCAGGAGAAGGTGATTTCCAAAGCAAAGCATTTGATAGAAGCAAGCATCGTAGAGCTACTCAGTGGAAATGAATGCTTAAAAATTGCAGATCTGGGATGCTCTTCAGGGCCGAAAGCATATTTGCCTACATGGGATGTTATAGAGTCTCTTCACTCCGTATGCTGTCGCTTGAATCACAAACCCCCCGATCTGCAGGTATGTTCTTGAATTTTTCTTGCATCCGTTCTACTTTTAATGTTTTTTATAGTAGAATCCATGACTTGGGCTATACATTGTTGCAGGTGTTCTTGAATGATTTTCCAGGAAATGATTTTAACAGTACCTTCAAATTATTGCCAAGCTTTTATGCGAGAATTAAAAGAGAGACAGGTGAGGAGTTTGGGCAGTGTTTTGTTGCTGCAGTGCCTGGATCTTTCTACGGGAGGCTATTTCCACCTCGTTCTCTTCATTTTGTATTCTCCTCTTATGCTCTTCACTGGCTCTCACAGGTCATGAATTTTTATTTTATTTATTTATTTATTTTTAAATCTGCTGATTTTACACCATCAAGACTACATGTATAAATACATCCACGGGCTACTTATTTTTAGTATTAAATTAGTCGATATATGTACAGGTACCTAAAGGGCTAGTGAGTGAATCAGGAATTTCATTGAACAAAGAGAATATTTACATCGCAAAGACAAGTCCTCCCAGTGTCCACAAAGCATACTTTGATCAATTTGAAGATGATTTTACAACATTTCTCAAATCACGATCGGAAGAGTTAAAGCTTGGAGGTCGTATGGTGCTTGCCCTCAAAAGTGATGACAAACGATATCATAATACTTGGGACGTATTTGTGAAGGCGATAAATGATTTGGTCTTAGAGGTAATAACTTTCTCTCACCCTATGTCTTATTTATATTTACACAAATATTACATTGTGGGCATGCTTAGTACTCTTAATTTTCACTTAACTTTCAAAGTAAAATCGAAAAATGTATTTCATAATATCAACTTTTAAGGAGATCGATCCACTATTTTTACTAATATTTAGTAGGGGTGGGCAAAATCGGGTTCAGTTCGATTTTTAAAAAAATCGAACCGAACTTGAAGTATTTTATAATGAAATCGAATCGAATCGAATCGAACCGAAAAAATTTGGTTCGGTTCGGTTCGGGTCTAACTTTGGTTTCACACCACTACTTCAGTTTTGAAACCTTTGTATTGTAAAATTATATTCGTATCCTTATTCTATATTATAATTATAATAAATAAATATATTTAAAAATTATTAATTTTAATCTTTGTTATTATATATATTTATAAAAATTATTATTCAAATATAAATTATTTGTAATTTATAAAATTATTAGGGGGTCAAATGATATGTTACAATAATTTCAGTTCAGTTTCAATTTTAAACCGAAATCGAAACCGAACCGAACCGATTATTTAAAAATTGATTAGAACCAAACTTAATTCTAAAACCGAACCGAAGAGAACAAAACTGTTTGGTTCGATTCGATTTGATTCGATTGGGCATTTTTGCCCACTCCTAATATTTCGTATATAATGTTTTTATATTACAACCGTTGTGATTTCAAAATTATATCATTGTAATTAATTCTAATAAACATGTCATAGGTGTAATGCATTTAATTTAAAGTTTAATAATGTTATATATTTTAAATTTTCATTCTATTTTATTTTAATCACAATCACAACTGATTGATTTTAAAATAAATATGTATACAAGATATAATTTTAAGAGAGAATGGTTGATATCCCTTTGCTATTTGGTCAAGTACCCTATTTAGCTAACTGTAGATATCATTAAAATATTTGTTGAATACTCTATACAATGGTACCGTTATCTTCGCCATTTGAACAATTGTTCGCTGTAAATATGAAAATAAAATTTCGATACTCAAAAATTCAACTTTAAATTTATAACAAATGGTTATTCGGACGGTGATGGTGATGGTATCATTGTGTAAAGCGTTTAATAAGAATTTGAATGATATCCACAGTGACCTAAACGGATGATAGTTAGCAATAGTGACTGGTGCTGGCAAAGATGAATAGCGACAATTGTCATCTATTGCGCTTATTATGGATATTATTAGAATCTTTATTGAATGCTCTACGCACAACAATACCATTATCATTATCGTTCGAACAACTGTTCACTATAAATCTACAGTTAAATTTTAAATTCTAAAACTTAAACTTTAGATTTATAATAAACGATTGTTTAAATAGTGATAATAATGATATTATTGCGTAGAATGTTCAATAAGGATTTTTATGATATTCATGATAAGCTTAACGAATAATATTTTATGGCAGACAATAGTTGTTGGTGGTGGTTAACAGTGGAGGTCAACTCAATTTTAAGTTGCCTAATGAAAAGATGACACGTCTTTTATGTAGACTTTTGACTATAATTAAGAGGGTAAATTGATAATTGTCTACTAAAAAGTAATAATTTTTATAAACGAGAACTAACTTTAAGGAGGTATATATTAGAATATTTACAAGCAACAAGGAGGTTAGAGGTGGCAAAACAAGCGGGCAGGCCCGAGCACAACATGGCCCAGCCCGTGAATAGTATCGACACAGTCCAACACTGTTCACAGGTTGGGCCGAGAAAAAAAGCTTGTAGGTCATACTAGGCCGTGCTGTGAATAGTGTTGATATAGTGATAGGCCAAAAAAATATATGGGTTACTATTTAGCTTATAAACAGTAAAATTTAGTCATTATTCATGATGATCAGTCACTATTCATTATAAACAGTGACACTTGGGCTGCATTTTAACAAGTTGAACTTATATATTTTACTATACATGTCGTGCCGTCTCAACTCAAAAGTCCGCATGAGCTCATTTTTCATAAGCCGTATCGGACATTTACCACCTCTGAAAGAGGTCATTGGGTATTAGACCAAACAACAAGGGTATCAGAAATTCTCTATAATATTAATTATTAAATAATCTCACAAATATCAGGGTCAGCTTATGCATAATAGTTGTATTAATTGTTTCATCTCCCACGATCAATTTAGGGTTTGATTGAAGAATCAAAATTGGAATCATTCAACGTACCATATTATGGTCCAAGTGATGAAGAAATAAAGCGTCTTGTTCAGCAAGAAGGAAGCTTCAGCATTCATAAGCTTGAAACATACTATCAGAACTGGTATGTAGGTTTTGATAACAATGGCAATAAATTAGACTACTGTGAAACAGCAAAGCAAATGGCTATTCGTTTCAAAGCTATTGCAAAGCCTCTCGTTGCTTCCCATTTTGGAAATGATATTGTTGATGAAATTTACAAGAGATTTTCTGTCAAGTTAATTGACTCCTTGGAAACGGGATTAGGAGTGTCGCCATATTTACTTATTTCCTTGATAAGGAAATAAAGAAGGTAATTTTTTTTATAATAAAAATGTTGAAATGTGTATTAAATAGTCATTTGTTATATTTTTCTATTATTTGTTTTTTAAAACAACATCAACAACATTTCATTCCACATTAGAGAAAAGATTACAGCATGCAGATTAACGCTCATTTTAGTACAGATTGTACTAACATCAATTATAATATCAACTCAATAGATCTTAAGCCTAGTAAAATATAAGGAGAAAATAAAATTAATACCTTTACGTTCGATATTTTTTGATAAGTTTAAAAAAAAAATTAATTTTGTAATAGAACTTTCCTGAAATATGTTCCTTTGTTCTTTTTTTTTTCTATTATTAATGTTGGTTTAATTGTTAGATTAGTTTTAAACGAACCTTTATCTTATAGATGCTGAATGCATCTTCAAAATATCATTATTTGTTACAGAAATAATAAAACTTTTCAATTTACTGACATTAAAAGGTGCATATTGGAACACGAAAAACCTATAAAGGTTCATGATAATAAGATGCAGGATAATTGGTAAATCCAATATGCGCTTCTAAAATTAAAAATAATTAATAATTAATATTCATTGCTTAGTCTTAAAGCATTGGAAGAAAATTTATACAGAATGGTCCAGTGAAGTGTCACTCATATTTTTTTATTATTAATATTTAAAAAAAAAACTTCAAAAGGAAATCTTAGAACATAATATTATCAACGAAAATGATCAATGAACCCTTACCTTTATTCATTTTTTTACTATATATTCATTCGTCTGTGTTTCTCTGACTTCAAATTTGAAATGGGGAGAAAGGTTTGGACGGTCTGAATATTTTTACATGTAAAAGTTCTTGCTTCTGTACATTACACATAAATAAATTTCTCATCAAAGAAGGCACGAAGATCATAGCATAGTCATAGCAGCGATACAAGGGAACAATGCAGCGGACAATTACAATTGCTTTAATTGCACACGTACAGCCATCCAACTGGAGAAAGGGACAATAGTGGATTTCAAAGACTTGAACTGTCGGAAAGTTAACATGGACCTCGATTTAATAGGATGCAAGCATGCATATATACGTGCACACACACGCGCGCGCGCGCACACACACACACACACACACACACATATATATATATATATATGTCGTTTCTGAAAGTTTAAGAATTTTTGTGACTCTCTGTACGTCAAAAATATTTATCAATATCTTAATTACTATTAAATAAGAGTACATTGGTTATCAGTTAATAAACTAGATGTGGTCTGAAGTGGAGGCAATTAATAAAAAGAATCAACGGTAGATATGGCCCTGATCTAAAGTAGTTGAGGATATCGAGTTATATTATAAAATAATTAATGTAGGTATGATGTTAATGCATATTATATGATAGGGACTCATAACAGATGTATCATATATCCCAATGTGAATCCAGAATCACGAGTAAATATTATAATAGGGCAAGTTTTTCAAATCAATATAAATATAAATGCATAATTTTGGACTATAGCTATAAATTTGTAGTAAATATGGTTCAAAAGTGGTTTTAAACTTTTTGTTTCATATTTGTTGTTTCTTCTATATTTTGAAAAAATATAGTTGATCATAAAATACCAAAATTTCCTTTCTATTTATGTTTGATATTAACTGATTTTCTATCACAGCAGCCGTTTCGATATCACAACAAAACAACACTAAATAAAGTAGCAAAATACGGACTTGTAGATGAGTATAGTATGGGACAAACAATTTACCTGAATTGATCCTGGTCCTGCAACCCCAAAAAATTTATTTCATAAATAAACATTGATTATTCTTTAATTTTTTCAGTATATATTTTTTATAATTTACCTCTTATATATTTTAGTCATATACTGTTTATTCTATAATTGGAAAGTAGACTTTACCACTAATTATAGTTTTGTGTTATTGTGATATGTCTTATTTTATAAAAATAAAATATATGAAACATGTGAAAATAATATAATATAATCACGTTAGTTTATATTGATAGAATTTATATTAATATTGTTACATAATTTTTTTTTATGAAAGTTGAAAGTTTTTTTTAGATAGTTAATTAAAGTAAGTTTGTATTCATTTTATAAAGTTTGAATAAATAAATAAAATTAATATTTTTAGATAAAAAAATAATGCAAATTTATTTTTAAATGAATAATATATATTATAGTGTGTCTTGAAAAACAGAATTTTGATTTTTAATTGATGTGAACTAATAAATATAAATATAATTCGTAACAGAGTAGATATTGTTATCTTTATTTTTTCACAAGTTGTATATTTAATATGAATAATTCAGGCGCAGAAATATCAAGCCAAAGCCTCACTTCTTCCAATATCCTAACAAAACAGTAATTAAATAAATAAATAAAATACAATTTATTCCATTATTATTATTTAACGAAGATATATACAGCTAAATTGGATCAATTATGATACACGCCCGATCAAAATATTAATATTAAAAGGAAAAAAAGGTGTTGCATCGATTTCAAACTGAATCTTGTACACGTACATTGATTTTCGTATATTTTTATATAAAGTATCCATGTTCCACGCGCAGAGAAACCAGACATTATTATATATTTCTTTCATTTTTAGTACACGAAAAAGAAAGACGACCCTAAGAGAGCTAGAGAGAGGAGCAGCAGTTAATTAGCTATGGATTCAGAGAAAGTTGATTGCGAAAGGGAATTACCTGAAAACAATATTGAAGTAGAAAAAGTTCTCCACATGACTGCAGGAGAGGGAGCATATAGTTATGCAAAAAACGCATCGATTCAGGTCTCTATTCCTACAAAATTACAAATCCTGAATTAATTCAAGCTAAATTTCTCTCTAATTGGCTTATGGTTATTACTCCATACGCATACGCTCTTACAGAAGAAGGTGATTTCGAAAGCAAAGCATTTGATAGAAGAAAGCATCGGAGAGCTTATATTCAGTGGAAATGAATGCTTAAAAATTGCAGATCTAGGATGCTCTTCAGGGCCGAACGCATATTTGCCTACATGGGATGTTATAGAGTCTCTTCACTCCATATGCTGTCGCTTGAATAATAAACCGCCCGACCTGCAGGTATGTTATTCTTGAATTTTTCCTGCCTTCGTTCTCATTTTAATGTTTTTGAGAGTAGAATCCATGACTTGGGCAATTCATTGTTGCAGGTATTCTTGAATGATCTTCCTGGAAATGATTTTGACAGTGCGTTCAAATTATTGCCAAGCTTTTATGAGAGAATTAAAAGAGAGAAAGGCGAGGAGTCTGGGCAGTGTTTCATTGCTGCAGTGCCTGGATCCTTCTACGGGAGGCTATTTCCACCTCGTTCCCTTCATTTTGTATTTTCCTCTTATGCTCTCCACTGGCTCTCACAGGTCATCCGCTTTTAATTATTTTATTTTTATTTATTTGTTTGTCTTCAATTCTGCCAATTTTACACTATTAAGGTTTCATGTATATCTCCATGGATCCACAGGCTACTCATTTTTACTGTTAAATTGGTTGAATATATATAAATAAATGGATATATGTACAGGTACCTAAAGGGCTAGTAAGTGAATCAGGAATTTCTTTGAACAAAGAGAATATTTACATAGCCAAGACGTGTCCTCACAGCGTCCGCAAAGCATACTTTGATCAATTTGATAGTGACTTTACAACATTTCTCAAATCACGATCGGAAGAGTTAAAGCTTGGAGGTCGTATGGTGCTTGCCCTAAAAAGTGATGACAATCGATATCATAATATTTGGGAGGTATTTGGAGAAGCAATAAATGACTTGGTCTTAGAGGTAATAACTTTCTCTCTTCCTATTGTTAGTTTCCACCATTTAATTGTGAAAGTAAAAATGGAAAGTATTTTATAACATTAGCTTTTGTGGAGCCACAACCCACTATTTTTATTAATATTTAACATTTAATAATTTTATAACAGTTGTGGTTAATTTCAAAGTTATATTACCTTAACTCTGATAAACATCTCTAGAGTATATCACTTTTAAATTTTAATATAATTAAAAGAGAATGTTTTAATTGTAGATATTATGTATTTTTCATGTCCCACATTTTAAATTTTCTCTCTGATTTTTTTTAATTACTGTTATAAGTGATTGATTTTAAGATAAAGATATACGAAAAATCTCAAAAATGTCCTGGTTCATGATAATCAGTGTTAATTGTTCATTCTCTCGCAATCAATTTAGGGTTTGATCGAAGAAATAAAGTTGGCATCATTCAATGTGCCATTTTATGGTCCAAGAGCTGAAGAAATAAGGCATCTTGTTGAGGAAGAAGGAAGCTTCAGCATTCATAAACTTGAAACACATTATGAGAATTGGTTTGATAACGGACGGCAACAAATTAGACTACTATGAAACAGCAAAGCAAATGGCCACTCGTTTCAGAGCCATTACAGAGTCTCTTGCTGCTTCCCGATTTTGGAAATGATATTTTAGATGAAGTTTATAAGAGATTTTCTGTCAAGCTAATAGAGTGCTTGAAAACGGGATTAGGAGTATCCCCATATTTGCTTATTTCCTTGATAAAGAAATAAAGAATGAAATTTTTTTAATAAAAAAGTTAAAATGTGCATTAAATAGTCATTTATTATATTATTCTATTATTATTAATGTTGGTTTACTTGTTAGATTAGTTTTAAACGAACAGTTATCATATAGATGCTGAATATACATCTTCAAAATATAATTATTTGCTCTAAAAATAATACAATTTTTCAATTTGCAAACATTAAGAGTAAATGTGTACACTTAAAGAAGCCCAAAATAGCTTATGTGGGTACACAAGAAACCCATGAAGATTGAAAATCTGACGTGTGACCATTGTGCTTTTTTTTGGTAAAAAAATTAATTTTCTTTAATATTATGAAACTAATGCGTGCATTGGCGAAGAGTGAATTGGTTTGATAGGGATCATGTTTTTACTCATGTCAAGGGATCTGCCATATTATACTCAACCTGTGTCACAGAATGATATTGCAAAAGTATGCAGAATAAGATACTGTTAACTTACGGGGAAACTTTGATTTGAGATGATCTTATTCGGGGAAAGCGTTCATGGCTGCATGCAAGTATTCTTTGATATTGATCAAGGAGAGAATAAATTTTGAAGAGATATACAGAAGTTGCAAGTAGGATTCTTTGATCAAGAGCAATTTTCTTTTAAGTTTTCTTTGATTGAGGAACTTTTTAAAGACAGTGGAAGAGAATCTATTCTCTTGTGGTACCCTTTGGGTCACTTCATCTATTGTTTTCTTCCCAGTGCTTTTGCTTTTATAATTGTCCTTGGCTGCTTTCGTTTTTTATTGCATTATTGAGTGGATTTACTGTTGGTTGAGGTAGATTTCACAACAGACATCTTTTGGTGAAATTTGGGTTAATACACAGCAATTAAACCAACGTCACTGATTCTAGTGTTTTGCATGGACTGTGTCCTCAAGACTTCAAAATTGATACTCTTGTCCATAAATAATTATTTGAGATGATTACGGGGAATTCTCGTGCATTTTAAAACTATTTAATCGAACTGAAACTTTTAAAAAGACGGGGCACTAGAAAAAGTTTACTGTTATGCATGTGATGTTTGTACCAGCACTTCAATTATTTTGCTTTGCTTTGCTTTAGTGCTTTTACTTTTATCTAAAGCTGCTTTTTTGGACAGTTAATGCCGAAATAAAATAATTTTAAATGGATGTGAAAATCTGACTTAACATTTGTCAGGCCCTCCAGGAAAGAGACTTGGAAAAAGAAAAGAAGTATCATCATCGGATCATTTATTCGTTTTTGCTGTCGCCATCCTAATTGACGAAAATCAATAAAAAATTACTTCATACTGCAAGATAGAGAGTAGCGACAATGGCTATGTCCAATATCGACCAAGATAAGCATCAACTATAAACCCCGCCAAGGACAGAAGATGCTTGTGATATTTCCAGAAAGTTGTTAACAACATCAGTCAAGGATTTATGCATAACATAGAACATAAACGACACCATATTGACAGAGAAACCAAAATAAGCCAGTCTCTCAGCCATTTCATTCACTGTAACATTAAAGGACAATCCAATTCAATTTATGACCTAAACAAATCAATTGTGCCGAGTATTCTCTTACCAAACAAGCAGACAAGAGTAATATATTTCTACTTCATGAAAATAAACATAAAAACAATGTTAGATTGTCTACATTGGATAAGTTAAAAGAGCAGTTATCAGGAAACCTGAAAAACAAAATCACAACCAGAACCTTTGATTGCAAAAGGTTACGGTGTAGATATATTCGACGACATTAAACATAATGTTAGAATATGCCTTGAATTAGTTAGTCCCTGTTCAGACGGGATTCTGGGCTAGGGTTATCTGTTTGGGCCTATTTTTTCTGGGCTTTTCCGCATCTGTTTAGGGAGTACTATATAAACTCTCTAGGTCATAACCTAGCCGCAATCTGTAATTTTTACTCCTCAAGATCAATAAAACTTTTCTCTCCTCTGCCTGTGGACGTAGCTAACACATCGTTAGTGAACCACGTTAAATCTCTGTGTTCTTTATTTACGTTCTTAATTATCTTTCTTGTTTTCGTTATAACAAACTGGTATCAGAGCCAGGTCTGTCTAGGGTTTGAAATTCGGTGAGAAAGATGTCTAGTATGAACGTGAAGATCGACAAATTCACGGGGAGGAATAGTTTTAGTTTATGGCAGATCAAGATGCGAGCCTTGTTGAAACAACAAGGGCTGTGGGCGCCGCTTGCGAGGAAGCCGGCGGATCCAATCACCGCTGAGATGGCCGTTCTGGAGGAGAAGGCATACTCGACGATTATGCTGTGTCTTGCAGATGATATCATTACCGAGGTCGCGGAGGAGGAAAC
Source organism: Melia azedarach (assembly GCA_028052125.1). NCBI lineage: Eukaryota > Viridiplantae > Streptophyta > Magnoliopsida > Sapindales > Meliaceae > Melia > Melia azedarach. The sequence continues at coordinate 14,940,756 of CM051400.1, read as the reverse complement.
CGCGCAAGGTCTGTGGGTTAAGCTCGAGGGTCTCTATATGACAAAGTCTTTAACCAATAAGTTGTTTCTAAAGCAACGTCTGTTCAGTCTGCGAATGCAGGAAGGTATGCCTCTTCGAGATCACTTAGATCAGTTAAACACAATTTTATTAGAATTGCGTAATATTGATGTTAAAGTTGAAGATGAGGATGCTGCTTTAATTCTGTTAGTATCTTTACCATTGTCGTATGAGAATTTTGTGCAATCGTTTATTGTTGGGAAAGATACTGTGTCTCTAGAGGAGGTTAGATCGTCCTTCCATACTAGAGAGCTGCGCCACAAGGCGACTGGTACAGGTGCAGATAATCAGGCTGCTGGGTTAGTAGCCAGTGGGAGTTATGGACATGGAAATTCGGGGAAGAAGAAATTCAAGAAGCCAGTTTCTAAGGGTCCAAAACCCAATGATGTCTGTAACTACTGTAAAGAGAAGGGACATTGGAAATCCGATTGTCCCAAGAAGAAGAGGCAGCAGGATAAACCGACAGGTACTGCTGCTGTAGCAGATACCAATTCTGAAGAAGATATTGCTCTAGTTGTTGATGAGCACACGGATCACAATGATGTGTGGATTTTGGATTCTGGAGCGTCTTACCATATATGTCCGCGCAGGGAGTGGTTTACAACCTATGAGCAGGTAGATGGAGGCAATATTTCTATGGCTAACAGTTCTGTTTGTAAGGCGGTTGGAATAGGCTCGATTAAAATACGAACACATGATGGTAAATTCTGCACATTGAATGATGTTAGGCATGTTCCACTTATGACAAAGAATCTGATATCTTTGAGTATGTTAGACAACAAGGGTTTCAGTTTTCAAGGTGAAGGTGGAGTTTTACATGTCTGCAAGGGTTCAAATGTGGTTCTGAAAGGTGTAAAGCGTGGTACCTTATATTTTCTTCAAGGTTCTACGCTGTCAAGTTCTGTTGCTATTGCATCCTCGGAGATTGATAAGGACAACATGACCAAGTTATGGCATATGAGGCTTGGTCACATGAGTGCAAGAGGGATGCAAATTCTGTCAAAATGGGATCTTCTTTGTGGCCACAAGGTCAAGGATCTTGAATTCTGTGAACATTGTATTTTCGGGAAGTTACATCGCAGCAAGTTTCCTAAAGCAATACATAGAACAAAAGGCACACTTGATTACATCCATTCTGATTGTTGGGGTCCTTCTCGGGTGGAGTCTTTAGGGGGTCACAGATATTTTGTGTCAATGATTGACGATTTCTCAAGGATGACTTGGGTGTTCATTATAAAGCATAAAAGTGAAGCCTTTAAGAACTTCAGGCAGTGGAAGGCATTAGTGGAGAATCAAACAGGGAAGAAGATCAAAAGGCTGCGAACTGATAATGGTCTGGAATTTTGCTGGTCTGAGTTTGATGAGTTCTGTAAGAATGAAGGGATTGCTAGGCATCATACAGTCAGGGATACACCACAGCAGAATGGTGTAGCAGAACGTATGAATCAGACACTTCTGGAGAGAGCTAGGTGCATGCTTTATAATGCTGAACTAACTAGAAGGTTCTGGGCAGAAGCGGTTAGTACAGCGTGTTATCTGATAAATCGTGGACCTCACACAGGTATAAATCTCAAAACTCCTTTTGAGGTATGGTCTGGTAAGCCTGCTGATTACTCTAATTTAAGAGCTTTTGGTTGTACTGTTTATTATCATGTAAGTGAGGGTAAATTAGAGCCACGAGCTAAAAAGGGAGTATTTGTAGGTTATGGGGATGGGGTTAAAGGGTATAGAATCTGGTCCCCGTCTGAAAAGAGGGTTATACTTAGTAGAAATGTAGTTTTTGATGAAAATTCTATGTTTAACCCTACTGTGAAGTCTATTGTTGTGTCAGAAAATGGTAGTGTTGAGAAACAGGTGGAGCAGCAAGTCACTCTAGATGAGAGTGAACCACAACATAAAGATCAACACCCACAGTCAGAATCAGAACCATCAGGTTCTTCATTACCAGTAGCAAGTCAGCACAGTTTGGCTCTTAATCGATCAAAGAGAGCTAACTATGGGATACCTCCCAAGAGATACGGTTTTGAAGATATGGTGGCCTATGCACTACAGGTTGCTGAAGAAGTAGATACTGACTCTAATGAGCCATCCACCTATAAAGAAGCGGTTACATGTACTGAGTCTACCCAATGGCTTGCTGCAATGGGAGATGAGATGGAGTCACTTCATAAGAATCAGACTTGGGAATTAACCAAGCGACCTCGAGATAGAAAGATTGTCACGTGTAAATGGGTCTATAAGAAGAAGGAAGGAGAAACATCTGTTGAGGGTATCAAGTATAAAGCTCGAGTAGTAGCTAGAGGATTCACTCAGAGAGAGGGAGTAGACTACAATGAGATTTTTTCGCCAGTGGTCAGACACACTTCCATCAGGGTGCTACTAGCAATAGTTGCACATCAGGATTTGGAGCTTGAACAACTAGATGTGAAGACAGCTTTTCTACATGGAGAGTTGGAAGAGGAGATATACATGACTCAGCCAGATGGATTTCAGGTTCCTGGTAAGGAAGACTATGTTTGCAAGTTGAAGAAGTCCTTGTATGGACTAAAGCAGTCTCCGAGGCAGTGGTATAAGAGATTCGACAGCTATATGATAGAGATTGGCTACACCAGGAGTCCGTATGATTGTTGTGTTTATTACAGCAAGGCAACAAATGGTTCTTTGATTTATCTGGTCCTGTATGTAGATGATATGTTGATAGCTGCAGAGAACAAGTCTGATGTTCAGAAGTTGAAGGATCTTCTTAGTGTTGAGTTTGAGATGAAAGATTTGGGTGCAGCTCGAAAAATTCTGAGAATGGAGATTTATAGGGATAGAAGCAAAAAGAAGCTCTTCTTGTCACAGAAGGGATATATTCAGAAGATTTTGTCAAGATTTGGCATGTCTACCGCAAAGCCCATAGATACTCCTAGTGCTGCAAATGCACATCTGTCCGTTGCTTTTGCACCTAAATCTGTTGAGGAGAAGGAGTACATGTCTCGAGTTCCCTATACTAGTGCAGTAAGAAGCTTGATGTATGCGATGGTTTGCACCAGACCTGATCTTGCACAGTCTGTTAGTGTTGTTAGTAGGTTTATGGGTGAACCTGGTAAGGAGCATTGGCAAGCTGTGAAGATGATTTTTCGGTATCTCAAAGGTACATTTGATGTTGGTCTCATTTATAGAGGTGATACACAGTGTTTGGTGACAGGGTTTTCAGACTCTGATTATGTTGAAGATGTTGACAGTAGAAGATCTATGACTGGTTATGTTTTCACTCTTGGTAGTTCAGTTGTCAGTTGGAAAGCTACTTTGCAGCCTACAGTGACTTTGTCTACTACAGAAGCAGAGTACATGGCATTGACAGAAGCAGCCAAAGAGGGAATCTGGTTGAAAGGATTGGTTAGTGATTTGGGTCTATATCATGATCAGGCTATAGTGTATTGTGACAGTCTCAGTGCAATTTGTTTAGCTAAGGACCAAGTTCATCATGAGAGGACTAAGCACATTGATGTAAGGTATCATTTTCTAAGAAGTGAGAAGAGAATTAAGGTGAACAAAGTGGGTACTGCTGATAACCCAGCTGATATGTTCACCAAGCCGGTTCCGCATAGCAAGTTCCAACATTGTTTGGACTTGCTAAATGTTAGGAGTTGTTGATTGCCCTTTAGAGGGCAAAATCTGAGGTAGAGGAGATTTTTTTCTTTTGGGTACATCTGGCATTGTGTATGGTGCATTTGGTACATCTGTTATTTGTGAGAGGATTCAAGTCAAGGTGGAGATTTGTTAGAATATGCCTTGAATTAGTTAGTCCATGTTCAGACGGGATTCTGGGCTAGGGTTATCTGTTTGGGCCTATTTTTCCTGGGCTTTTCCGCATCTGTCTAGGGAGTACTATATAAACTCTCTAGGTCATAACCTAACCGCAATCTGTAATTTTTACTCCTCAAGATCAATAAAACTTTTCTCTCCTCTGCCTGTGGACGTAGCTAACACATCGTTAGTGAACCACGTTAAATCTCTGTGTTCTTTATTTACGTTCTTAATTATCTTTCTTGTTTTCGTTATAACACATAAAAACAAGAACATAGTAGCATCTTCAATTGCACAAAACAGGATATATATGTCCCCACAAATAAAAAACAATGTAACTCACTATGCATAAATAAATATCATGACAACAATTTAAAAAAAAAACGAATAAAAATCAAATCAAATGCAAGCGTAATGCATCTAACCTTCTGTTTCTGCGCTTCAATGTAACTGTTAACACCAGGAACCAACCTGCCATTACAAAAAATTATTTTAAAAAATTCGTCCACAAAAATTAGCATGTAAAAACATAAAATGATAATGAATTACTTGATCCAGGACATGAAAAACCCTATGACAGTTTGCTTCAGTCCTTTATCGTGGACAGCAGAAAAAATCGATTGCAGTATACGGGCGACGAGGAGGGTGAGGAGAGGAGCGATGAGCAAAGTGAGAGGTTCGTACTGTGACAAGAAGGAATTCGCAGAAGCTCTCGAACGAATCAAAAACAACTTGGCGCATGAAAAATCCATTGTTATTGTAATTGTTATGATTTCGGACAATTACAATACAATGCTTGAATTAGAAAGCAAGAGTAGACACATGAATCAATTTCTGCAACGACATTTGTGTCTTTTTTTCTCACCATCAACAGCTGATCGAGCAAATTACCTACCAAATCATGCGGAGAATATGGCTTTGCAGAAGTACAGTCAGTTGAAATTTCTGCAATCTGATAACTTTTCTGTATTTCTTTTCTTACATTACGGCTTGCTTTTTAGCTAGATACAAGTTTGGTCCTTGGCTCAGGCAGGAGTTTTGGACTAGGCAGAATGATCCACTAGTTTCAACACAGTCGATGCATCAGAGCTCATTTACAAGGTTTGCTTGTCCGGATATTGCTTACATGCATAGAGTTTAATGCTCACTCAGGCATAAAAATAATTTTATAATTATTAAAATAAAATTATTATTGTTATTATTATTAATAATAATCACTTCAGACTAATTATAAAAGACGTGATTATAAATATTAATAATTAAAATTGATTATAAATAATGATAAATATTTTAATTATTATAAATAATTTTATTATTTTAATATAAAAATATAATAATTTAAAAATAATTTTATAATTATTAAAATAATTTAAATTTAAAATTCTTATTATTATAGTTAATAATAATCACTTCAGATTAATTACATATATAAAAATAAAATTATTATATGGGATACTATAAATTTAAATTAAAATAATAATAAAATTATTTATAATCATTAAAATATTTATTATTTTATTTTGATTTGATTTTTAAAATTACATATTTTATATTAATTAAAATTTCCCTTATTATTTTAAAAATAGTAGTTAAAATTATTTTATTCTTAATACTTATTATTTATATATTTGAAAGATCAGTTATGATCTGTTCTAGCTTGGATATGAATATTTCATTTGTCTAATGAGACAAAACTTGTCCGTTGGTTATACATCTATTGTGATTACTGGACTGATTTATGAATGTTTTTTGCTTAAAATTTGGTGGGATTATTATTAATTTTTACTACATAGGGTGGAGAATTATCACTTAGTAATTAAACATTTATATATTGAACTTGTTTAGCTTAATAAATAATATTTTGATTTTGTATTGTGTGTTCATTGATTAAATACATCCCTTGGTTTGTAGAACCATATGGTGAAATAGGTAAGTAGTTGCAGTTGATCTTGCCTTTATAGTCGTGTCAGTTCTATAAAGGTGGCAGTTGTAAAACAGAGATTATATTTTAAACACAGCTATCAAAGAGCTCTGAAAATGTCACAAATTAGGTATTGCTACAACTAGTATTATATTGATTTTAGTCAACTTAGAAACTCTTCATATAAAAGCATATCATTAAACTTTTGGTTATGCTGTAAATATTTCTTAAGATTAGGAAAAATACATGTTATTTGAACAATTTAATTTGTAGAATCCATATGCTAGAGTTCAAGCAAGCATTGCCAATAGTATTGCTTATATTACCCATGAATCAAGTGTTGCTATATGAATTACGCTAGTATATAAACAATCATAACCAAATCTAGATGCAAGTGAGCACTAGATTGCAACTTACATCTCTTCAAACTTCATCAAGGCATATTGTTAGTGACAAATCATGTGTCTTTTTTTTCTTTACTTTTCTAGCTTATTTCTTGGAGGACTATATTTCATAGGCTCGTCCCACACATGAAATTCTCAACATTGCTGATAATTAAAGAAAGTTTTATGTTTAAAGACGTGACAAAAAATTAAATTTTGTACTAATGATTAATAAATGTTCATCATTAATTTAAATTATCAAAATATTTTAACTATATGCTTTCTTTCTTTATGTTTTCTTCAAATTAAAAAATATGTGGTTTGCATTACAAAGAAGACTAGTTAATTGTTATGAGGAAAAACATGATGGAAATTGATTTGAAAAAATAATAAAAAAAATTTTTATGCATCTAATTAATGTTGGTTTTCGAAAATCAACTGTTTAAAATAAAACTCGATCATGAGAGTTTATTTCAAAAAATGATACTTTAATATAATAATTAATAATTATCAGTAATTTCATTTCACAAGTAATAAGTACAAATTTAAAAGTTATCATATTTTAGAATTTTATATTAAAACTAAATTTAATTATAATTTTAACAAAATGATAAAAAATATAAATTTGTTTGATGAAGTAAAGTTGTTATTAGTTGACAACAATATTAATAAATATGAATTATGCATATATAATAGAAAATCTAAAATCATATAATTTATTGTTAAATTCATATAATTGATCACAATAAGATGTATAAATATTTGTTAAAATCAAAATTATTTGTGACAAGAATAAAGTTTAGTCATAGCAAATAATATATTAAGACCAAATATACCAATATAGTAAAAAATATGTATTATATTGCCACTAATATGATAGTAGTTATACATAATAGAAATTCAAGACCATGTAATTCGTTGTTAAATAAATATACTTAGTAACAATAAGATGCAAAAATAAAACCAAAATTATTTGTGACGCAAACAAAGTTTAGTCATAGCATGTAATATATTATGACCAAATAAATAAATGTAGTAGAAAATATGCATTATATTGCAACTAATATAATAGTAGTTATACATAATAGAAATTCAAGACCATGTAATTCGTTGTTAAATAAATATACTTAATAACAATAAGATGCAAAAATAAAACCAAAATTATTTGTGACGCAAACAAAGTTTAGTCATAGCATGTAATATATTATGACCAAATAAATAAATGTAGTAGAAAATATGCATTATATTGCAACTAATATAATAGTAGTTACACATAATAGGAATTCAAGACCATGTAATTCGTTATTAAATAAATATAATTGGTCATAATAAGGTGCAAAAATAAAACCAAAATTATTTGTGACGCAAAAAAGTTTAGTAACAGCATATAGTATATTGGGACCAAATATACAAATGTAGTAGAAAATATGTATTATATTGCAACTAATATGATATTAGTTACACATAATAGGGATCCAAGACCGTGTAATTCGTTGTTAAATAAATATAATTGGTCACAATAAGATGCATAAATAAAACCAACATTATTTGTGATGAGACCAAAGTTTAGTCACGGTAGATAATATATTGTGACCAAATATACAAATGTAGTAAAAATATGTATTATATTACTACTAATATGATAGTAGTTACACATAATAGGAATTCAAGACCATGTAATTCGTTGTTAAATAAATATACTTAGTAACAATAAGATACAAAAATAAAACCAAAATTATTTGTGACGCAAACAAAGTTTAGTCATAGCATGTAATATATTAGGACCAAATAAATAAATGTAGTAGAAACTATGCATTATATTGCAACTAATATAATAGTAGTTACACATAATAGAAATTTAAGACCATGTAATTCGTTATTAAATAAATATAATTGGTCATAATAAGATGCAAAAATAAAACCAAAATTATTTGTGACGAGAATATAGTTTAATCATATTAGATGATATATTGAGACCAAAATATAAATGTAGTAGAAAATATGTATTATATTATGACTAATATGATAGTGGTTACACATAATAGGAATTTAAGACCATATAATTTGTTGTTAAATAAATATAATTGGTGACAATAAAATGCATAAATAAAATCAAAATTATTTGTGACGAAAATAAGTTGAGTCGTAATAGATAATATATTGGGACTAAATATACAAGTGTAGTAGAAAGCATGTATTATATTGCGACTAATATGATAGTAGTTGCACATAATAAGATTTTAAGACCATATAATTTGTTATTAAATAAATATAATTAGTCACAATAAAATGCATAAATAAAATTAGAATTGATTGTGACTATCATATATATTTGTTACAATAAATAATATTTTGTGACTAAATTAATCAAAGTTGTAAGAAAAATCGTCTTTAAAAGTTAAATTTCTTGTAGTGAGAAGTCATATTATAATAATTGTATAAATTATTTATAAAATTAAAGTGGATGTAGTGGTTAAGGCATAAGTAATTTTCACCTAGTAGGGATGCAATTAGTAAAATGCTAATAAATTAGGGAGGAAGTTGGTATTTTTCTATAATAAAAGAATAAATAAATAACAAAACTCATCATTTGTTTATATTTTTCAGGACCACTAGTATTGTTATTTTTAATAAATATTAGTAAAAAGAATTTTACTTCTTTTTTTTTTTGAATAATAGTGGTGGTAGAATGACTTCAATAATTATAATATTTATTTATTAATATATTTACATAAATATATTGTATTTTATCAAATTTTAGAGATTTATTAATTATTTTTAACAAATCTTATATATAGGGGCATAACAAATATTTTATATAAAATTATGATTTAAGGATATTTTTAAAAATATTAGATTTATGAAAGTATTTAGTTAAAGTTCAAGGAGAGCTTTACTTAAAAAAAATGATTTTAATTTAAATAGTTGTATTAGATCCAAAAACATAAACGGCACTTTGTTTTTTTGTTTTTATTATATTTTATTATATAACCTTCAATTTAATAGATTTTTAACGAAAGATTAAAGACGGAAGGTATCTTTACTTTTTAAAAAAATTACGGAAATTTCTTAAATTAACTATAAATTTTGGAGAACAAGTGTCTCCTCAAATACTAGGGATACAGCACAATATCCCCAAAAGTATTTATTTACAAGAGATTTTGTGTCAAAGTTAATTAAGTCCTTGGAAACGGGATTAGGAGCATCGCCACATTTGGTTATTTCCCTTGGTAAAGAAATAAAGAATGTAAAATTCTTTGAAAAAAAAAATGAAAAGCCAAAAGACCTATCAACTAATTATTTATTATATTATTCTATTGTTGATGTGATAGTATGTGGATTTTGTTACATTAATGTCACATCTTTTTAAAATAATTAATTTTATTAAATTATATTATATATATATATATAATTTCTTAAATTATTTATAAATTATTATATTATACGCACATTCAATGATTGATACAAAATTATATAATAACAATTATGCACTTGGAATGTCTCCGAAGAGAGAATTAGTGAAGACTGCAAGGTTTCTAAAAGAAATTTAACTTTTTAATAGTACGTAGTATTTACTTCTTTATTGTAAAGCGAGAAATTTGAATGGTCTCATTTACCTGCATAGCAGTCTCAGTACGAGGCTTGGTTTGGCTGGTGAGAGTGTGAGGCTTGTCTGTAGAGTAAACCCAGCATCTGTGAATTCCATCGCTGAAGTTGTAACGCTGGTTTTCTGGCAAGTCGTACGGCTTTTGGATGTGATGTAATATGATATGTTTAGAGGGAGGGAGATGAATCCTTCTGTGGTATCAACAGTCCCAAACTCCAAGCCAAGGTTTGGTGAATTGCAAATTGGAGGAAGAAGTTCAAGAACAAGAAAGCCAACTTTGGAAAGAATGAAGCCATTGTTTCCTGGGTTAAGAGAAGCGTAAATGATGCGGATGAAGAGTGAATTGGTATGATCGGATTAATATATGAAAAGATGGGATGCATAATTAGCCAGTAACTTACTGGAGAACCTTTTTTTTAGCTCATCTTATGTTTTTACTTCCATTGGAAGCCTAAAAGGTAAAGTCATTCCATTGCACCAAGCAGAAACTTTGATTGCAAAAGGTGCAGTGTAGATAGTGATATATTCTATAGTGATACATAAAAACAAGAACATAGTAGTAGCATCTTCCGTTGCACCAACAGGATAATCCACATCCAGGACAATAACATTTATGTCTTTTTATCTCCTATCAACTTCCATAACACATACAGAAAACTGCAAAAGTTGTGCTTATTGTAATCTCTAGGCCTCAAAATAATTGAGCCTACAATCGGTAAGTCCTCACGAGTGCCAAGCAACCTACAGCATCGAGGAGTTTCCTACATCGATTACAAACCTATACCTGACATCAGACTTTGCAAGCCTTTCCATGGCTGTGTTGATTTGGTCCATCTTGATCAACTCAATGTCTGCAGTGATATTATGTTTGGCACAGAAGTCCAGCATCTCCTGAGTCTCCTTCATTCCTCCAATGTCACTTCCTCCAACAAGCTTCCTCCCTGTAAATATACAAAACAAAATTTATATGCATCTAAAAGAAAGGTCATACTTGAAGGTAATCTATTTGATTTGAAGTTTTGCATGACAAAGCAATCCTATACTAGATTCTCCGTTTTAAAAGATTTTTAACGTCAATCAGATACATATTATGACAACTAACTTTAGCCCAGAAAGTATCAACCATCAACAAATGTCAACTTGCTAGCAGCTGAGAGATCCTGATACCTAAATTTTGTTTGTTCTTTTCGTCTTTTTGTTTTTCAGTTTTGCTGGCTTTCAGTCATTGCTTTAGAGAAGCGTTAATTTTTCTTCATGAAAGTATATATAATAGATCAAATTACATGTTACCACAGAATTTAAAGGAGACAGCAAACTCCGCCTCATCATTCTTTCTGAAATCTTGATTACCTAACCAGAGGCTATTGTTTATGTAACTTACCCAAAACTAAAGGAAAAATAGGCAGCTCTAGGGGCTTCTCTGGCAAGCCCAAAGTGACTAGCTTTCCATTCACCTTCAGCAGAGCAAGCAGTGGAGTAAGCGGATGAACAGCAGACACAGTATCAATAATGTAATCGATGGTACCCATAGCAGCCTGCATGATGGAAGCAGAAACTCTCAGTAATAATTAAAAAAACTTGTTAAAATGCAATTGATTTGCAGGTTGCCTACTTTTTGCAAAGTGACAATGACTGCAACCATTGTAATTTGCAAGCAATCCCATAAGACAAGCTTATTTATCCATAGCTTATTCTAAAGACCGCAATGGTAATCAAAATAATATAGTTTTATTGATTTTCATCTAGAGCAGTCACCAGATATCTGATCCAGTAATCCAAAATAATCCTACCTGATTTGAGTTGACAGATGTATTTAATTAATCAAATTCAAGTGTATCAATTATATAAAATTCCTCCAAAAGTAGTTAATTACAATATACCTTAAATTTGGCAGGATCACTGCTAACAAGGAATGCATCAGCACCAAGCCTGTTGATTGCTTCACTCTCCTTTTTTGGAGAGGTACTAATGACAGTGACTTTCAACCCAAAGGCTTTACCGATTTTCACAGCAACATGGCCAAGCCCACCAAGTCCTGCTACACCCAAATGCTTGCCTCGCTCAGTCATTCCATAATATTTCATTGGGCTGTACACTGTGATCCCCGCACACAAAAGCGGTGCACCCCCATCAAGAGGCATATTATCAGGAAAGCGGAGCACATAATGCTGATCAACAACAATGATATCAGAATAACCACCATAAGTTTTTGTCCCGTCATGATATTTAGAGTTATAGGTAAGTATCATCTTAGGACAGTAATTCTCCAAGTCCTGCTGGCAGTTTTCACATTGCTTGCAGGAGGAAACCATAACTCCAACCCCGACCTTGTCACCCACTTTGAATTTTGTCACATTGTTTCCAACTGTTGTCACTACACCAGCAATTTCATGCCTGGAGATTAACAAGTAGATACATTATTTATATAAAAATAATTCAATATTCCTAATATATGCAGCACTTTTCCTTTTTAATAAAATTGTCTATATAAATGCATTTCAATACTCCAATGAACAACTGTTATACTTATTCAAACCTGAAGATAGAAGGTGTTTCAAATACTTAAGTTTACAGAAAGTTTTAATTCTAGTATAGAACTATTTTGAATATTGCAAACTATCATCCTGAAATTTGGAGTGTATATATATGTGGGATACTTTCTACTTATGTGAATTTCCAATGATTCCTTATCAAGTAAAAATGCAAGTCAGATGCACAAGTAAGTCTTAAAAGCAAGGTCTGAATAAAAAGACGATATGAAAGGATTTACTATACGTGATCTAATTAAAGTATTCTTAAAATTTCCAATTTTTGATTGGTGATGATTAGTTATTGAGTTACCATGAGCATGAATTTTTTATTGTTTTCCAGTTCCATAGATATAGGAATCTATCTCCTAAGCTAGGTGACATATTCAAGGTATTACCACAGGTAAAAAGGACCTCCCGGCGGTTGGCCTTGCCAGATTCAGAAATGCACGAACACATTGGCATTAAGCCTTGAGATAATGATATTAACTCAACATAATAGATTTATACTACATGATTAGCAGGCTGGTTTTCAGGGAATGCAGACTTAAAATAAAAAAATAAAAAAAGAAAGAAAGAAATCAACTCGTTTGCATGCTAGGATATGTTTAGAAATACAATTTTGGAATATGAAACACGAAGCTGTATTTTGGTAAATGATGCTGCGCAACTTTAGACCCTTGTATATCGAGTAAAAGAATGAACATTAACAAAATGAAACAGATTACTAAAATGATGATGTAAATATACCAATTTCAAAAGATCTTAAAATTTGGAAAATGCCCACCATGCAATATGACAATTCACGACTGTACATGCTTTGATCCTGCCATTCTAGCTTGACTCAGAACAATGCATGCACGATAGTATTTGATAAAATGTTAATAATTTTACTGTCTTACAACTCCAATTCATAAGCTACCCTTGGTTTTACGCAAACTATGATACGATTTCACTTTACCCTCATCAATACTAACTCCTTTTATATATTTTCTTTTCCCCTCTGTTTCATATCTTCAGATATCGTTTAGAATTGCTATAGTTGAACAACAAAACCCAAGAAGACAGGAAAAATCCTAGAGATCCCCTAAAAAGTTCATTAAATCCTAATAATGATATATTGTGAACCCGGGATATACTTCAAAAGAATCTACTACTTTTTCTTGCAAAATACTAGGTTACACAATGAAAAGCACCCAAAACAACAACCTGATTTCCACCAAAGCCAGGTCAACGTCTATAACAATAACATAATTGTCGTCATTCATCAAGAATTCACAACATATCAACATCAGTACTGCCCAGTACAGTAAATGGTCATTTCATCAAAATTTCTTCCAACAAAGACAGGAATATTGAAAGCAACAACTATCAAAGACCATACAACACTGAAATTTAATTGAAGTAATTATAAAATAATGTGAGATTAGCATCATACCCTGGAACAATGGGGTAATTTGTTACACCCCAATCATTTTTCAAGGAATGCAAGTCCGAGTGACAAACTCCGGAGTAAAGGATCTTAATAGTTACATCATCAACACCATTTTCTCTGCCATTGATACAAGCCAAAAATAAAATAAATTAATAAAACTATAATTAAAAATTAATCTATCAACTTCCTCACAGTAACACAAACTAAAAAAGATCATAACTTTCCTCCAACTAAAAAAAATGTCAATATGTTTTTCTAAATTCTAAGATGATGCATACAAAACCATGTTAGAAAATACATACAAATATGGAAACTTCAGCTAAAATCAGAAAAAAAAAATTACCTTCTTGAGAATGGGAAAGGAGAGAGAGTTCCAGAGTTATCTCTGGCAGCCCAACCGAAAGCTTTTCGTGGGTGTTCTTGCTCTGGTGATTTTGCCATTTTCTCTCTTCACAGTTCAATGTTACTCTCTTGATCGGAGAAACTTGTGGTAACAAAGTACAAGCTTCAGCATATATGTAATGGGGGAAAGCCGCTACACGTAACGGTTTTGAGTGAAGTATGGGAATAAATTCTGAAGTCAAAAACTTTATTTGGGATTATTTAAATTTAAATTTTAACTATTTTCAAATTTTAAATAAGAAAAACTAATACTATTATAATTTTGTGTACCTCAATTATCTCACATTAAATTATAGTAAAAATACATTAATTTTGTCTAAATTAGGTATAAATTTTAATATCGATTTAGATTAAATTCAATTAAAGTCAGTAATTGTCGATAATTTTATAAGTCTGTATATATAATTTGTAATATTTAAAAAGAAAACCATCCACTCAAAATTTTTTCTTTTTCCGATTTTCAGATAATGATGGGACTGAAAACTGACATGGTGTCTATAAATTGCAGCATTATAATAATGGTAGGACCACTTATTAATTACACGCGTTGTACAATTTTTCAAATTTTTTCATTATACTTTTTAATTTTCTTGATTTAATTCTTTTAACTCTTGTGTTTTAAATTATGGAATTTTTGTTACATTTAAAATTTTTTAAAGAAGTATTAAAAAATAAAAAAAATTAAAATTGTAAGAAAATTTTAAAATTAAAATAAAAAAATTAAAATTGAAAAATTGTGACTCGCTATATTATAATAAATATGTATGTATTTCTACGACCTTTCATTTATCAAATTATTTTGTTATTATTTTTAATTTTTTAATTTTTATTTATTAATATTTTATTATATTTGTATAAATCAAAATAAAATAAAAAGGTACAGAAATTCCGAAAATTAAAGGGTTTGGAAAAATGTGGGAGGAGGGATGGTGAGATGTGGGAGGTGAGAAATTTATTATAGCTGACAATTTCAGAGGCTCTTAATTATAGCCCATGCTGCAAGTTTATGTGATTGATTAATCCCATCATTAATTGCTTACCCACATTTGCAACCAAATTAATTACCTACATTAATATTATATATATATATATATATATGACCGACAAAAATTTTATACTCTTACACGTATATTTATATTAATTTATATATTATTAAATTTATATATTTCTAATAATTAAAATTAAATCTAAAATATATATAAATTATAACATATTAATTATATATATCAAGTAAATCTCAACTATTAAAAAAATATAAATTTAATAATTTATAAATAAATATAAACATACGAGATTCTCGATCCATTTCTATATATAAAGGATAAATTCATTTTAAAGTGCTCAATTTAAGTAGTAGAGTAAATTACTTCATAAAGGTTCCGTTTGGATTTGAGTTCAAGATATGTAAACGATAAAAAAATTATATATTTTAAATTTTATCCATCCCTTATATTTAAAACAAAAATATGGATTAATAGTTTTATATTTTATACATATTTTTATATTATTTTATAAACTGTTAAATTTAAATATTTTTAATAGTTAAGATACAATATAGCATATATATTAATCACATTGCATTAATTATATTTGTTAAATTTAATATCAATTATTAAAAATATCTAGATCTAACAATCAATAATTAATATAAACATATGTATAAAATTACGAGTAGTTGATCTTTTTTTTTATATATATGTGTGTGTGTGTGCGTCAAATTTAAACTCAGTTGGTAGAAATATCTAAATCTAATGATCAATAATTAATTTTAAAAAATATAAAAAATTATGAGTCGTTGATTATTTTTTTTATATATCTGTAAGTGTAATTTTTAAAAAAAATATTTTGATAGTAATATGATGTTTATTAGACTGAATTTATATAAAAATTTGTATATATAATATTATTTTTATATAAATATAAAGATGTTATTTTATTTTTTGGTATGAATATTGTGATTGTTGGATTTTAAATCTTGATTTTGTATTCTTGGACTTGCCATTAATTTCATGAAATGGTATAGAGACAACCAAAGTAAGTATTGATCACTGCACTTATTATTCAATTACACCAAATTTAATGGTTTGTAATAGCAACATAAGTTAGGGAAAAAGTGATACCACAAATTCACTTCATTTATTTTCATAGGGAAAAAAAAGTCCATGTGGAACAATAATTCTACTATTATTATTATTTAAGATACTAAAAACAAAAACAACTTACCCTAGTGGTAATTACATTCACTTCCTAGATCCTAGTAGAAACTTCTAATTATTTTTAAAAAAATCATTCTGTTATGTGTAAAATTTTGAATAATATGATTATTGATTTAAATTTTTAGTAGACACTATATCTTAATGTTATATTAATAATTTTAAAAAAAAATGAAAATATTAAGAATAATTAATATAAACACATAAAGAGAGATTTTTTTTTCCATTTTAATATAAGGAGTGAAACTTCAATCACTGAGTAGTTTGCTATCAAAATTTTTTGTTGTTGACAGCAATTATTCAATTAAAAAATCTTATAATAATTTTAACAGCAAAGGGGAATGTTTTTTTTATTTAAATTAATATTAAATTTATGTGGTTTGATTTAAATTTCACAAGTGCACTAACATTATGAATATAACAGGCCAACAACTTAGATAAAAGAAGGGTCAGCATGATCAAGGCCCACTCATGGGACTATCACTATGAAAAGGACTATACATTTGTTTGGGTAAAGCAAAATGTGAAGGCCATCTAAATTAGTCAACTGCTACATTTAATTCATTACTCAGATACATCAATTTGCTACTCATCAACCATTAGAAGTCATTGAATAAGCATAAAGTTCTTGCTCTATACTACATATGTATATTTATTTATCTATTTTATTTTTTGTATCCCACACATCTTGATTATAATTTTATCAAGAGTTTTGATAGGTATATTATATTATAAGTCATGCTACAATATAATTATAATAAATATAAGAGAGTGGAAATTAATTTTTGTAAGTGAGGTATTTTCATTAGTAGTATCTGTTGGAAGGTGGTGGACTTAAACTACGAAAGAAGATAAATTTGTTAGGATTAATTACAGACAAAAAAAAGAAGAGAAAAACTCACAATTCTATTGATTTGTAATTATTGTTTTACTTGACATACAATAAGAGAATTCACCTATATTTGTAATAGGGAGAATTTCCGTTTCCCTCCTGTTATTTAATCTAATATCCTATTTTCTCTCTATTATTTTATAAATAGCCCGATTCTCCCTTTTGTTATATAACACTATCAAAACAAATATTATATGTGTCCCTATATTTTACACTATTACTTAAATAGTTATAATAATTTTAAAAATATTCATAAAAAATTAATTTATAAAAAAATTACGATTATATCTTTATATAATAATAATTAGCTAAAATATTATTTGCAATTCTTAATTGAAAAAATATATAAAATAATAACATATATTTTTTAAAAATATATTAAATATAAATTTTTTTAACATTGATATTTTATTTATTTTAAAAATTATAAAATTGATCATTCAATTTTATTTGATATTTAGATAAATATATTATATTTAAAATTTTTAAATTTTAAATAATTTTTTATTCTAAGAATAATATATAATATTTTATTTAATATTTAAATATTTTTTATATTGATTAATAGATATAAAGAACAATACATTAAAAAAATATCATATCATTACTATTATATATACAAATTTATCGATATAAATGGATATGATAGTACTATATTATATTACCAAATATTCTACATTTTTATAAAAAGATTTTAATTTGAATATTTTTTTAGTTGTGGAACCAATGTTTTTAGTTTAAAATATATATTTTTAATTATGAAAAAAAATTAACAACACATGAGTCCTTAAAATTTGACCCATTAACTTAATTACATGACTAGTAGTTTTAAAAATACTTATAAAATTTTCAAATTATTATAAAAATTATGTCTTTATTTAATAATAGTTAGCTAAAATATATATATATAAATTTCAAATTTGGAATTATTAGTAGAAAAAATTCTCGATTCCTCTCGAGATAATATCTTGTTATCTCCTTTTTAGTTAAAAAATATTCCGAATCTCTACTTTGTTAGTAGAACGAATTAAGCATAAGAACATATAAATTCTTAAAATTTTAACTATTAACATAATTAATCCTAATAATTTTAAAAATACTTACAAAAATTTTTAAAATATAATTGACTATGGTCATTGAACAATGTACTCGCCTTTCCTTCTAAAAACATTGCTTTTAATTACTAGAAAGTGAGGCATGATTATTGAAGACTAATCCTTTCACATTTTATTTAAATATGAATTAACAAATTATAGTAAATGAAAATTTTAGATGAGCAACTCATGTTTAAGTTTGATAGAACTATTTGTTGAATTGTAAACTTAATCTATAATATTTACTTGTCTAAATTGGTGTAATAGATTTAATAAACAATGATATACTAGATTTTGGTAAACATTGATGTATTAAATTTGGTAAATAATGGTGTACTAGACAGAAGTAAATATTGGTGTACTAGACAAAGTCAACATTAGTGTGCTAGATAAAGTCAACATTGGTGTTCTACATGAAGACTAAATCAATGGCTTAGAATAATTTGCTTCAACTATAAATACCCCCCCCCCTTAAAGTTTTAGAATAAGTTAGAATAAAGTTTGAGTCCTTGTTCAAGTATTTGAGAGTGTTTACTTATTTCTTGTAAATTTGTATGAGAAATAAATATATTTGTGTATTTTGAGTTATTACGAAATTCTTATTTTTCAACACTATTATGTACTTAATGCATTTTTTTTTTAATAATCGTAAATACAACAGTGAGTTTTTATATCGATTTACAACTGTGACATATAAAATATATATGATGAAATAATTATGTTAATATAGATACAATTAAAACTAAAAATTAAAATAATATCAACGCAATTGATCATGAAAATCAATAGTGATTTGCTTGATCAATACGTTTCACTGTGTGCGATGCTCAGGCCATAGCAAAAATTACATTAGTTAGGTGTTAGATAGGTTGCTGAAGAAAGGAAAGCAAGAGTGCTTTCAGAAAAGGGTGGTAAAGACATGTACGTACTCTTGTTCATTCAATATCAGTAATAACCATATGTCAATAAATAGTTGAAAGTTGAAAGAGAAATAAGGAGAAGATCTGAGTCCGAAAACCAATAGTTGATTGCAGGCAAAATAAAAACTAACTGAAAATTAATTATAAAGTGATAAAACAAGTACTGTTAAATCTTATTCAAACTAGTAAAATAAGTGTGATTACATACTTCCTTCATTTAGAATTTGGATCAAATCTTGGTCTTTTTCATCCATAGCTTTCAAAAATCTACTGACACATGACATTGTTTAAAATGAAAAGTTCAGATTACATTTTTATAAATTTTATCAATTAACCATCACAATTTAGTGCATTGAGAGTAAAAAATAATTTTAAAATTAATTGGTAAATTTTGAAAGACTATCTTAACCATTCTGACGCAGTGCGGAAGCGATACTAGATGTCGTTCTAGCGTACGTTTTGAATAATCAAGAATAAAACTCTTAAAGAGAGGTAAATAACCCACACAGGATTAACTGAAGAAAATATTATTGAATAATTGATTAATTCTACTAATGAATAACAAGGCCTATTTATACTAGTATATATCCTAATCCTAAAAGATAAAGATTCCTTATGAATAAGGAATTTAAATAAGACTAAAATAATAAACTAAATTCCTACTTAAACAATGAAATTAAATAAGAATCCTAATTAAAATAACAAATCACAATAATACTAAAACTAAACTTTCTAATTTATTTTGCCCCTACTTTTTCTCCTACATCACATTCATTCTTAATCACGCCATGTGTCACTGGATCTTTAATAGTCTAGGATTCAAAAGATTATTGATCACATGCCTGAACTCTAGCCCATTTCATAAAACAAAATAAAAATAAAAAGAATTATTTAAAGTTGGTGCATGGGAGAGAATTCATCTCTTTATTAGTTACTTCATCAACTAGATTACCTCCTTTACTGTCTTACCACCGAGTATGCTGCAAAATAGGTCTGGATAATACTCAAAATAAGTGCAGAAGTTCCTGCGAAAAATGCAATAAATGAGAAATTGTTTTTCAACCATTGAGCCATCCAAACCTTCAACAATTTCCTGTAATATCCTTTCACTCGTTCTGTGATTTCAGCATAAACAATCGGATTCGGCGCTGTATTTGTAGCTATTTGATTGAAAAGATCTGCAACTTGTTGATCTTTTCCCAGAAAATTGGGTACTATGCCCCATGATCGAAGCAGCCGTACATCTTCAGCGTCATCAATCAGTGAATCCATGAAGCAAACATAAGAAGTGATAAAGAGATCATCAGGACCATCGGGGAAACTTTCATACGCAATCATGTTTAGAAGAATGGATTTGGTAGAATCGTCAATTGTTAATATCGGAAGCTCTAAACATCCTGATTTGAAATTGACGTTTGTGTATTCAGAACTCCTGCTAGGCCCGAAAATGATTCCCGCCGCCTTAAGCTGCGTGGCCGAGCGGTTAAGAAAACCGCCATTCGTACTAGGCTTTTGAATAGAATATGTACCAATGTGTTGAGATCGAAAAAATGCAAGCAAGTGAGCTGGTCTATCTTCAAATTCCAGTTTCGTGATCTGACAATTACCTGATTTCGATTTCACGATGCCCATTGGCAACTCTTGAATGAAAGATTTTAAACATGTCCTCGATGTTATCTTTCTATGGAAGCTCATCAACTGCTTCAGGACTTCATAGGGAAGTTGATTTTCTAATAAGAGCAAATCTCGCAATGCAAAAGCTTTTGTGATTTTTTTCATCTTCAAATCTTACGTTTATTATGTACCCAGCAGTAAATGAACTGGAGAAACGAAGGAGCCATCAAGAAACATCATCCTGTTAAATTCCTCCTCGTCAATCTCTTTCGTTGAATCCTCAGCATAGCAATTTCTTGAGTCTCTGCTCACGGGCTTCAACTTGTTATACTTAGCTTTAGCACTCTGTACGTCACCGTTATACAGTTGGAGTGCCATCTCGAACTTTTGTTCCTCCATTAACTTCAGCTCAGGTTTCCCATGGTGATAAGGACCAATGGAAACCACTAACGGATCAAAACAGCCTTTGTTTGATTTAAGCCCACGAAATATTTCCGGAACTTTATGAAAAATCTGTCTCCGTTTCCAATTGTTTTCGCTTTCTCCCTTCATTATGGATTCCAGCCAATTTAGTTCACTCATAATACATGATGTTTCACCATCAATTTGGATGATAACATCCTGTGTTTCACTCTCACCGGAGGCCATGTTAGCTGGAGCGACCAATGATGCAAGCATTTACTCGTAATTCTCACAATTAGACCACAATTATATGTTTTGTAAACGGTGGTTACCATTTGGCGCAAGCATTAATTTGAAGATTCGAATTGCCATCAGTACTTTTCTAAAAGATTAACACATATATCTCAAGCTTTCACTTTCTCAAAAATTAAGAAACCATATATACCCCTTTCAGGAAAAGTTGTCTCATAAGAAATAATAAGTTTACATTTTATTGTACGTCTGATATTAGGTTTTTCTGAGATATATATGTTTTTTTTTATTCTCTGAGATGAGGGAAAAAAAATTACAACAAATTTAGTTCCAATAATTTTAGAAGTACACAACAGCATGTTCTATCAATTGGCCTATATTTGGGCAAAATTTTATACAATTGTTATGATAATTTTTTTTTTTGTTTTAGTCACTTGTGCTTTTCGCAACTCATTTTCTGAAAATAATTCCATTAAGGTGGGTATTTTAGGTGAAATTGGCATATACCCCTTCTTCCTTAGTTTGAGAAGCAGCAGATATTCCAGAAGTACAGAAAAATGACAAATTCTTTTTTTTTTTTTTGTCACTTGACTTGTTAAATTATTATAAAATGTGTTTATAAATTTAAAAAAAAAAAATAAATTAAGATCTACTTTATCATGATAACAATTTAGTCCCCTTTTTCTTAATATCCTAAGAACTAAATAAATTTCTTTCATTTATTATTTCAATATAAATTTTAAAAAATTAAATACTATTATTTAAAAATTCTCACAATGAGTTAGTTCAAACTTGGATACTAAAATAATCCTAACACTCTTTCCTACTTTCTTGATAATAATTTTATTTTAATTATATATGATAAAAATATTTATAAAAAAAATTATAAACTCTATTTGAGAGGTATAGTATTAGTGTATTACTTAATCTCAAAATGACCATGTAACTTAAATCATTTTTGTCATAGTACCAAGTTGACAAAATGACTGATATACCCGTTAAGTTTGATCTAATACTGCAACACCTCAATATTTTTAAAATGTACCCATTAAATCTAATCGTTAATTTAACTAATGAAAAATTATTAAAATACATACATACATACGTGTATATATATACATGTAAGTATTTTTGTTATTAAATTTTTGTCAGTGCATTACTATTTTACTTTAAAAAATCAAAAATTTCCATTGATTTGACTAATAATTAGATGTAATGAATAATTTTTGAAAATATAAGGAGGTCGTAGGTAATTAGACCAAATCTGAAAGATATCGGTCTTTTTTTCAATTAAATTTCACTTTAGCAAATATATTATTCCTTACTAAATTTTTTGCGATAATATTTGTTGGATTCTAGGAGAACAACAAATCATACAAATTATCAGCATCTGACTTTTCTCACTTGGCAAGTTTGGAATCGTTAGTACGTTTTAAGGGAATAACTCAATCTTTCATTTCCCGTACAAATTATCAGCATCTCTTTTCTTTTCTTTTTTCACTTCCCAAGTTTGGAATTGTAAGTACTTTTCAAATTGCATATATAATTAAACTCACACTTTACAGTTTCCCTATCCTTATTAGAAATTAAGAAAAATGAAAAACTAAATCAACAGTTTAAGTCGCATAATGGACTTGTTCTTTTTCAAAAAAATATATAAAAGTATGTGTATTTAAAAAAAAGTCATAAATAAATACATGTTAGTTTAACCAATAAAATCTATTGTAATAGTATAAAAGTACACCAAATTCGCGAGAGGAAATTGAATTATTTTCTGATAATATTTATAAAAGAGTAAAAAAAGAAAAAAAAAATCGCATACCAACTGAAGTTAGAATTGAGCAAATACAATTAGTTTGCTTTCAAAAGATTTAACCTTTCTTTAATGAGATTAGTTGACTTCACCTCATAGTCTTGCGTTCAAATCTTAGGAATACAAAAGAAAGAAAAAATAAATGATTATTAAGAACAGGAGATAAGTAATTATTCTACCCTAATAATAGTTAACATTATTACTTTTTAGAAGATAAGAAGAGATTATGTAAATAAATTGGAGATAATTTTCCATTGAATTAGAATGAGTATTTTAGATTAAAGAAATATATAACCTACAATTTTTTATTAATTTTTAGGTCAAGTTGCATGTTTTTATTTCTTATCTTTTTTTTTTAATTTTCTTCTTTAAGTCTTTCAGAGAAATAAAGTTCACTCTATTCCTAAAATATACATAGTATTTTAAGATTTTATTGTACAATTAATGATTTCTGAAATTTTATTGAAAAATATTATTTTTATACAAATTGAAAATAAATTTCTAGTTATTTTATTGTTGGAGCTACTTACATATTGACCTCCATCAGTTATGTAAGCTGAGAGAAAAGTTTTTGATAAACTTATGCAATCCCAAGAGACGAATTTTACCAAATTTAAATGACTTATTATCGGATTTAAAAATTGCTGTCTCCTGCTCGAGACTAAAAGAACTGCACAGTGACTTTCTTTTGAAGGGTAAAAGTCCCTTAAACATAGTTATAACAAACAAAGGAAAAATGAAATTGTGTAAACCGTCTGTGTTTTCTTGGCAATAAGCTTTGTTTGGTTAATGAGAAAATAAAAAATAAAAATGTGAAGGAAAATCATTGAGATCAAAGAAAAGGTATTTGAAGAATTCTATCGATGGGAGAATGTCTAATACCTCTTATAATTTACGAAATTTTCGACATTCTCTTATTATTTTAAATATTCTGTTAGATCCTTTCATTATTTCAATTAACATCAAACTCAATTTTTTCCGGATAAAATAATAATTGAAACACATTCAAAATTAGAGAAAGATGTTAAACAGTAGGCTTTTCTTTTCTCTCTCTTTTTTTTAAATTAAAAAATTCTTCAAAATATGTAGATTGGGTGGTCTGAAGATGATAGTTATATAAACAATAATGAAAAAATGTAACAGAAGGGGTATTTTGGACTATTAATTTTAACTCTGAGATCTCCATTTAATTTTATTTGTCTGTATCTTGCACATTCTCTTCTTCCATGTTCCTTCGTTTTACAGCTGAATCTTAAGCAAGATCAGGATTACACTGGTAATATATCTATAATTATTATCCACAACCCAACAATAGGAAATTAACATATATAGAGTGTTTCAAACTCAGAAAATAAAAATATAAATATAAAAAGACAAAAAAGAATAGAGAAAACACTTTAACAAAAAAAAATAAATAAAATATAAAAAGAAGTTTTTTCGAGTTAATTTCATAATTTCACAATTATTTTATTATATATAAACCTAAAATGACTCATAATAAGACCTAGAAATGATCGTATAGATTAAAAATGGCCGATAATAATATAAAATAAAATAATAAATTTAAAAGAAAAGAGATTAAAAATGGTAGAAATAATAATATAGAATAGTAATTTTAAAAGAAAAAATGTAATAGAAGATTCAAAATAGTAATTTTAAAGGAAAAGATTAATTGAAGATTCAAAAATTAATTTTTTTATTTTAAAATTATTATTTTATATTATTATTATTTCAATCATTTTTTAATCTCTTTCTTTTAAACTTATTGTTTTGTTTTATATTATTACTATTTAAAATTTCAAGTCTTTCGATGATTATTTTTAGATAACTTTTTGGAATAAATATATCATTTTATGTGTAATATATATCTTTATAGGTAATATAATTTTTTTAACAGTTAACGGGGTCAAAGGTTAAATCTGAAGGTTGACTTAACATGATATATTTGGAGGTGGGATGATGCCTTATAATAAATATAGGATAGAATGACAATTATCAATAAATAAAGAGAATAAATTGAAGATTATTCATTATTTTATTATATATAAACCTAAATGGCTGATAATAAAACCTAGAAATTATCGTCTAGAGCTATAACATGGACTCATTGGTTCTAGAAATTATCTGTCACTCAATCATCGAGGATTAATTTAGTAAAAACACTCTTAAAGTTAATTTTAACCCTAACCGAGGTAACAAAAAGACCTAATAAGATATTTTAAAAACAGTACAAGGTGTTGGATCGACTCTTTTGTGAAATTATGGGAGTATCAGACTTTCTCCGAAGGGTTTCTGTATGGATAGTGGATACCACATACACAATCTTATTGATTATGAAGCTATTAAAAGGTGCTTCTATGAGAAAAATAAAAAACTTCCTCGAAACCAAAAGCTTATAGCAAGCAAAGCAGGGGTGTAGTGCCCTCGAGCCCAAAATTTTCAAAATCTTTTATTAAAATATTTATGTTTATATTTATTATTTTAAGTTTATGTATAATAACTCTTATCATTTTATAAAATTATCGATTTATTCCTTCACTTTATTAATTATTTTTAAAATGTTAACTAATTAATTTTAGTTTTTAAACATTTTGACTGTTAGTTAATCAACTCTATCCGCTCCTAAACCAGAGACATCAACATCAATTAATAAAGTGAGACTCAATACAAAACTCTCAGATTTTATTCAAATTAAAAAAAAAAAAGTGCAACGGCAGATGACATGCATTTATTTATTTCTTTATTTTTATCATACATAAGTACAAGTTAAAGAATTTTTCTTTCGAAATTAATGTGAAGGAGGTTCCGATTTATAGACCGCTATACAGCAACAGAAACCCCTTTCAAGCTTGCTTATTTATTTTTGTTTACTGTATTTGGGGCATAGCACTTGAAACAGCAGCAGAAATTCCACCTAAAACTGCAATAGTTACAAATTTATTATGCAGATATTTAGACAACCAAATCCTTGATCTTGTTGTTGCAATGTTTTTCAACTTGGTCTCTCACATCAGCATAAGCAGAAGGATTCGGTACCAAATCTGTAGCCAGCTGATGAAAAAGCTCTGCAATTTGCTGATCGTTTCTGTAGAGAACTGGCAAATTATGCCGTTTGATCGAAGCTCCCTTACATCTTCTTCGCCATCAATCAGTGAATCCATGAAGCAAACATAAGAAGATACCCCGAGATCATCGGGGCCATCGGGGCTAGTTTCATAGGCAATCATGTTTAGTAGAAAGGTCTTGGTAGAATCGTCTATGATTATTGCTGGAAGCTTCAGTATTCCTTCGAAACTCCATGAATATTTGAACTGGACGTCTGTGAATTGACGACTCTCGCTACACCTGAAAATGATTCCCTTGGCCTTGAGCTGTTTGGCAGAACCACAAGAAAACCAGCTGCTCTGGGTTCCAGGTGGAACGAATTGACGCAGAGTTGTCGATGAATTTGTTTCGAACAAGTTCAAGAAGATGAGCAGGTGCATCAGCATTAATTTCTTTGAAATTATGTGCTTTGTGAAAGTAGAGTTTTAACATTTCCTTCCATTTACATTCTTCAAATCTGTAGTTCATCAACTCTTTGAGGACTCGAAAGGGAATTTGATTTTCTAGCAACAACAAGTCTCGTTTGACAAAAGCTGCCGTGTTGCTCTTCATATTCAAATTTTCTGGCTTGTATACGAGGCAGTAAATGAACTGGATAATGAAGCAGCCATCAAGAAGCATCATCTCGTTAAATTTATCATAGTCAACATCTTTCATTGATAAGCCCCCAGCCATAGCAATTTCTTGCATCTTTGGCCGCATGGTACTTAAGCTTCTTATACATACGTTGTAGAAACTCTGCATCATTGTTAGCATACTGTTTTGCCATTTTAACCTTGCATTCTTCCATGAACTTCAGCTCAGGTTTCCCATGGTGATAAGGACCAATGGAAACCACCAAAGGATCAAAGCAGTCTTTGTTTGCCTCAATCCGACGAAGCATCTCCGGAACTTTAGGAATCTTCTGCTTCAGATTTTGATCGGTTTGATCCTTCTCCTTCATTATGGAATCCAACCATTGGTGTTCTCTCTCAGTCAATATTTCAGAATCACAGTTGAATACGCGGCTACTGTAGCTTTGTATGGATGTATTTTCCGTCATTTTCTATATATTTGGAGGAAACAACTAGATCGCAGTTTCTGAATGAACACTTTATGAACATTAACAAGGAAGTGGAAATCTATTATATACTGGAAAATAGTTAATTTACAGGAATCTTTTTCAAACGCATCTCTACTTTTTCTCTCTCGTGAAGCTTGGAATTGTTGGTATCTTTTTAAAAGACTGCAGACAATTAAATAACTCACGTTATCACCTTATCCTTAGATCGTACAGCGAGAACATTTAAAGAATGACAAGAGATCAAGTTTGAGACAGATACTTCTAAAATCTCAATAACACAATCCTTCTTATGACATACAACCAGATTTAACATATTTCTCTTGCTTTATTGAATTTTAGGAGAAATAACATTTCATACAAATTATCAGCATATACTTTTCTCATTAACCAAGCTTGGAATTCTAGTATGCTTTTTCTAAGTGATAAATAACAAGAGGCAATCACGTACTCACGTTTTCACGTTTTATATCCTCATCAAGAAGGAAATTAGGATTCCAATTATCTCCTAGTCTTCTCTCTTTTTATTTATTTTCATCTTTCATACATTGATATTAAAATGTGACATTAATAAAATTGTGGCTAAAATTTTACTTTTTACCAAATTAACAATTAAATGCACCTCATCTGCATTAATGACTTTTCAGTAATGCAATTTCTTTTTCATCTATAAATATAAATATTGTATTGTTGAAAAATGATTAAAGTCAAACAAGTTTGAGTTTAATGGTTAATTAGGTTAAAAAATAAAAATTGTTAACCATACAAATTTATTGGTGTAACATGAGAGTAGACCTTTTAAAAATATGGATAAACCAAAAAGAAAAAATTAATTTAGGAGAGTACCCAAATAAAAAAAATTAGCTAAATTAACAATAGAGGTTTTATGATTAATTAATTCTAAATTAAATGCATACGGGACCTTGTAAAATTACATGGCATTTCAAATTGATAAATCACTAAGATTAATATGTACTCATAATAAAAATGAGTCGTACACTTAACACTATTTAGCAAAAATGAGTTTGACGTTAATTAAATTGGTAAGAAGATTTTTGCTCCAAGGATCAGAGGCCCCCAAACGAAAAATTAATTAATTAAGTTTTGATTTGAATTAAGAAGATAATGAAGAGAATTCTCGATCTTAGGAGAGGTAAATTATTTAAGCATTTGTAAATAATATAATGAAAATTAA
This sequence comes from Melia azedarach, assembly GCA_028052125.1. NCBI lineage: Eukaryota > Viridiplantae > Streptophyta > Magnoliopsida > Sapindales > Meliaceae > Melia > Melia azedarach. The sequence continues at coordinate 14,912,070 of CM051400.1, read as the reverse complement.
TTTTTCTTATAATAATGATTTTTTATTTTTAGTTTTCTAATGTTTAAATTTTTATCAAAATAACGATATTCGTTTTTATTTATCATATTATTTTAATTAATTTCCTCTGTAAATATTTAGACTTCTTGTTTCACCATAAAATAGAGTTTAGGGTTTATTGTAATTTTTGAATGAATAACATTGAATATTTTCCTCTCCCTCAATGAATTCCCTCTAAATTTCCCCCATCTCTTCTCTTAGTTTCTCTTATTTCTTTTTCAAATTTCCTTTCCAAACTTCCTCTGTTTGTTTTGTTAACTTCCCTCTCTTCTTTTTTAAGTATTGGCTCTACATATATATAAAATATGACATATATTTTATTCATATATATGATAATTTAACATAAAAAACATATCAATAAAATTTTTATATCACTTTTTCTTTGTCTAAATGCTAGACACTCCTAATAACTATCTCCCTAAAGATAGATGTTAAGACTCCTAATAACTTTATGCTACATTTAGTGTAAAATAATATGGGTATTTTAAAGTACCAATCTCATGTAAAAGAACAAATAAATAAACCCTTTAATTAAGTAGTTTAGATGAAGCAAAATTCACTTTATATAAGTTGATTGATAAATTAAAAAAATGAACCAGCACATGTAATCTGGGAGACAAACACATAAAATAACACTAATATCTTTCATTAAAAGACAAAATAATTAAAGTTCTGCTGCGATTCTTCACTCTTAGAAAAATTATGACACATGATCAAATTAATTTTTCATTTTTTTTATTCTTTTTTTTTTCTTCTCTCTCCCATATTATTTTTAATCTCTCCTTATTAAGAAGAACAAAAAAAAATTAAATAAAAAGATGTGATTCGTAAACTATTCAAATAAAAAATATTTTTTCCCTGTCCTCACTTTATTATTGTGGGTGATTTTTAGCTTGCAGATATACGTTCAGATTGTCAGGTGTGAGTTTACAAGAAAGAACAATGATAATGAGTGGAGTAGTTGATTTTTATCTTGGAGTTTTAACATAAATATTACATTAATTATTTCATCAAATAAAAAAACAAACCATAAAATAAGATCATAAAGATAATAATATTATTTTAACAAAATTAAGATAATATCATATTTAATTTTACTATATCAAACACCATTAAATAAGTATATAAAGTTGAAATACAATAAATATTGTTCTCCAAATTTTTTTTTTATCTTAACAAGAATAAGAAGATTTATACACAAATAGCATCATATTACTTATATAAAATAGTATAATATAGGAATATTTATACACCCAAATAGAGATGGCAAAATAAGCGGGTTGGCCCTAGTCCGACACAGTTCAGCCTGTGAATAGTATCAGTACGGCCTGACATTATTTACGAGCTAGGTTAAGAAAAACGCCTCATGTGCCGTATCACCAACAGAAATTGTGCCATGCTGGCCTGGGTACTGTTTATGAGCTGGATCGTATTGGGCCGCTCTATTATTTAGGTCATTATTCAACCCATAAATATTATTTTTAACCTAATTAAATAGTATTTATTATTCATAATTCATAAAAAATAATTTTAAATAATAAAACTTAACTTATAAAATTATTAAAATAAAATTTAATTACTCATATAATTTTAATTAATAAAAATTACATAAATTTTTAAATTTAAATCTAAATATATAAAATTTTATATAGATGAAATATAAATTTTTAATTTTATAATTATATTGAATTTATATAGCAATTATATTATATTATTTTAATTTTAATTTTAACATACCTAAATTAGAAAGAATTTTTTTTTGTAATATTTATTTGTATTGTTATATATAATTTGTTATTTAGATATAAAAAGAAATGAAATAAAAATGATTAAATGTAAAAAATTTGCATCTTGTAATTTTTAATATTAAAAAATAAAAATAAAAAATATTTATACTACTTCCATTTATTAGTTTTTTAGTTACAAAATAAATTAAAGAATTAGCTCAATGCACATAAATTTTAAATTGCTCAAATTTAATCAAAAAATAAAAAAAGTGAATTTTGAATAAATAAAACATAAAATTTTAATTTTATTATTATAATTATATCGAATTTGTATAAATTTTTTATGGATAACAATTATTTTAAAATTAATATATAATTTTATATATAACATTTTGTTTGAAAAAGTAAAAGTATAATAAATTGATGATTGTTAATGTTTTAACGTGATGTTAATTATAACTAAATATAAATGATAATTATATTATATGTTTATAATTTTATATGTATGAATATCTAAAATATTTAATTATATTATAATAAAAGTATAATTAAGTATCGTATTTTATTACAAATTACAATTATTCATTTAAAATTTTAATTTGATAATAAATAATAAATATCGTAAACTTATTATTTATGAAATATATTATTATTTTAAATTTATTTAATTTATTATTATTTTTAATTTAATAAATTATTAATTAGTCAATAAATTTATATTAATTTTAATTAATTTTTAATTTTTATAATATAAAATATATTAATAATAGTAATTTATTATTAATATTAGATTATTATTTATATCATTATTTATATTTATTATTGTTTATGGACGGCCCAAATAAATTTATGGATCGTGTTGAATTTGTTTTTTAATAGGTCAGGTTGACTCGATTTATTTAATAATCGTATCGTGAATCATACGTGAGTCAGCGTGGGCTGAAATTTAATGGGCCGTGCTTACACCCAAATGGGAGAAATTAATTGGCATAAAATATTTACGACCAAATTGCAGATCACCACAAAGTTGTCGGCTGCTAAGAGAGTGGGACACCTCTATTATTTAAATGGAAAATTAATACATACCTCCCTTATAATTTAAAAAATTTATATTTAAATAAAAAATTTAAAAATATCTACACTTACTTCTCTTAAACAGTTAGTTAACCGTTAAAAGACTATTAGAATTAAGAATATTTTTAAATATTATCATTTTTAACTTATTATATAATTAATTCCTATAAAATATTATATTATTATTCATATAACAATACCATTTTATATAATATAAATTAGTCTCATTTTCTATAATTTTAAAAAAATTCTGAATTTAGAATTGATATTTAAAATCTTTGTAAAATAAATCTGGTATATCCGTGTACATGAAATAAATATAATTTTAAAATTGTTATTAACTTAAAAAAAATTATGATTATGATAAATAATAATATTAAACATGTAAATTTTAATTTTAAATTAATGTAATAGTATTATTTTGTTTACATATATTTTATATGATTTTTCATATAATTTATTTTAAAATTTCACCTTTATAACTTAAAATCTTGAATGATTAATGAACAATAATATAATATTTTGTAAGAATTAATTATCTAACAAGTTAAGAAATGATTAAATTAATAAAATATCTAAAATACCCTTAATCTTAACAGTATTCTAACGGTCAACTAATAGTTTAGGGAAGGTAAGTGTGAGTTTCTTCAAACTTTCTATCTAAGTGTAAAGTTTCCAAACCTAAGGGGAGGTATATGTTAATTCCCTTATTTAAATGCATCACGTGATGATTTGACAAAAGATATTCGTGGAAAGCACTAGAATAAGTCCCTACCTTTTTAAAAAAGGTCATTTTACAGTACACTTTTCTCATATTAATCATTTAGATACTTAAATAACTTTTGGACAACATCAAAATATTTCTTAAAGTCTATTAGCTTCCGTTTAATGTTTCATGGACATTGAAAGAATATAAACAAATAAAATAAAGGAGTTGATGAGGATTGGATAATGTATGTTTTTAACATACTTTTTAAGTAATTATATTATAAAATTAATAAACTAATTAAGATGAAAATGTACTATAATAAAAAATATAAAAATATCGTAATAATGTTAAGTTTTAATTTAGTTTTTAAAAAAATTACATAATTTTGTTCTAGTGAGTATGATAAATGGTCATGACAAATGATAATCTGGTTCAAAAAATAAATAAATAACTAAATTATATGTGACAAAAAATTTAAATAAAATTCATATTTGTTTATAATTTTATTTTAAAAAAATAAAATAGTCAGAACAATATTATTAAAAAATGATGTTCTAATTTTTTTAACGTCCGGATAAGATAGAATGATAGTTCGTATTTATTCATCAAAGTTAGGGTTAAATGATCGTCATCTTAATATGTAAAGCCCAAGGAATTGTGATAGGCATTAACCAGGAACCTAAATGACTAATATCTAAAAGTATTTAACTGGATTGATAATTTGGACGTATTAGGGAGAGATATAATATTTTCCGACAACATTTGATTTAATCCCTTGTCTCGCGTCTGTCTATTAAGTTCACGTTAAGCAACGGACACTGCTTCAGAGAGAGATAGAGACAGAGTGAGAGAGAGCGTGAACTGGCCAATTGGAAATGGCGTCGGCGGTGGAGGAGGAAGTGGTGGTGGTAGGAGGAGGAATAGCAGGGTTGGCGACGGCGACGGCTTTGAAAAGAGTTGGAGTTCGAGCTTTGGTTTTAGAAAAATCTGAAAAGCTAAGAGCTACAGGTGCTGCCTTAACCATCTTCCCCAACGGCTGGCTTGCTCTTGATTCTCTTGGTGTTTCTCACAAGCTTACTCCACTTTATTCTCCTACAAAGAGGTAACACCATTTTCAACTTCATTAATTAACTAATCAATCAATTAATTAATTACCATATTGCTAAAATATTTTTCGATTGACATATAATTGCTCGATCAAGGTCTACTTAATTTTGAGAAGTTGTAGTAAATTGATTTTCGTATGATTTATTTACATAAGATCTTTAAAATTGTGAATGAAAATTATGTTTGAGATCAGAGAGTTGTAATTTTTGCATTGGAAATGAAATTTTGGGTCGTGTGTAAATAGTTAGATGTGTGTAAGTAAATAACTATTGTTTTAGATTATTACATATATATTTTCTTTTTATTCTTCTTGCAAATCAAAACTTGTTTATAATATATTTTGGATCCATTTGATGACCATGATGAGTCCACTTCATTATTTAAAAACAAAAAACAAAGAAAAAAAGTGAAGAGTGATTCAATGACCTATTTATGTATACCCAAATTAAATATATTATCATCAACTAATAAATTTTCTTTTGCTTAATCAGGGCATTAATCACTGATATTGGAACTGGAGCCACCCAAGAAGTCTCCTTTACTGGACCCCAAGGGTGAGTTGTCTAATTAAATTATGAAGTCAATTACCTTATACTTGTAGAGTTAAATATAAATTTATGTACTCATTTAATATTGTGACATTTATGATAAATACTGTCATGTATTAAACAATTATTAATTGACTTAATAACATTTTTAGTACTTAAGATTCGTTTTGTTGAATTAATTAATTAAACAATTTTAATACTTTCGATAGTATTTATAAACAATACTCTAATTTATTAGTTGATTACATCTATAAATAAATATTCATACAGTAAGGGTATATATTTTTTATTATTATATCAATCAATCAATGTCAGTGGTAAAACATAACTAACGAATTTGAGTATTTTAAAATATTTTTGAAATCATACTACAATTTATCAATCTAATAGATTCAAAGGTTAAGAACTAAAATGTATTTTTCTTATTGTTTATTTACGTTATTATGTTATATTTATTTGATAGTTTTACACTAGTGTTCAATCAACAATAACTTTGATTAGAATATAAATTTTATTTTTTAATTTTATATAAGTAATATTAATCTTATGAAAGGATATTGTATTTTATCCCCTGAATTTTAAGAAAAATAGGACACTCCTCAAGTTTGAAAAAGTCAAAATATTCTTATAATGTTATTATTTATATTTTAATTTAACTATTTTATTTATTTATTATTAAAAATATCTAAATTGTAATATTCTTATATTTTATTTTGTAATAATCAATATAATATTATTCTAACATTTAAATTTAAGAGGTATAATAATATTTTGACCACTAATTATTTATTTCATTCAAAATTTATTATCAAATATTTATAATATCTAATTATATATAATTTTAAAAATATATCATATTATTAGAATATTTTATTTTAAATTTTATGTATAATTAATTGTAGAATTTTTTAAACATAAAATTTATTGTCAAAATTTGTTAAATATTTACATAATTATACATAATGTTAAAAATATAGTATAATAAATTTTAAAAAATATAAATTTGATAATAAATTTGAAAAGAAATAAATAATTAATGATCAAAATATTATTATAAATTTTGAATTTAAATGTTAAAATAAGATTATATTAGTTATTATAAAATAAAAAATAAAAATAATACAATTATTTTAGATATTTTTAATAGTGAGAGTAAAATAGTCAAATTAAAATATATCTCGTGATAATATTGACTTTCTTCAAAATTCATAATATCTTGACTTTCTCAAAATGCCAAAGAGAGGTAAGTCGAGTTTCTCCAAAACTCAAGATAAAGTACAATACCATTTTATGAATGTGCATTAAATTTATATAAATGGTTTCGTGAATTATCAAAAATGAGGCAGGACGTACACTGGACCCAGATCAGTGCATCGGAGAATACTGCTGGAGGCCTTAGCAGATGAACTGCCGATTGAGAGTATTCGTTTCTCTTCCAAGGTTGCTTCCATTGAAACACAAACACAAGAAGGTTCCTCCATTGCTATCATACATTTGGAAGACGGTGCTTCAATCAAAACTAAGGTAATTAGCTACCACTTCTTCATTTTTCTTTTATTTATATATTTGTTTGTTTGATTTTTTTTTTTTCTGGCCTTTAAGATTTTGATAGGATGTGATGGGGTGCACTCAGTGGTGGCACGATGGTTGGGACTAGGTGCACCAGTGAGTTCAGGTCGATCAGCTGTGCGTGGGTTGGCTGTGTTTCCTCAAGGCCATGGATTAAGCCAAGAATACAAGCAATTTGTAGGTGTTGGGAAGAAGGCTGGATTTATTCCTCTGAGTGATAAGGATATCTATTGGTGGTTCACTTGTGAATCTACAACTACAGGTAATTAAAAGACACTTAAGTCTCTAAAATTTGGTATATTGAATTGATAAGTTTTGATGATTTCAAAAGTATACATAAAAGATTATATAGTACATGATTTGCACAATTCAGTGACAATAACATAACAACATAATAACAATTTTATTATAGATTTATTACTATTCAGTAATTTAGTTTAATAATTACCCTGTTTGGAGGTAAAAGTTTAATAATTTCATACTCTTCATTCCAGGAGAAAACATGCCAGCAGGAAATCCAGAACTGATACAAAGAGAAGTAATACAAAACTATGCCAAGGACTTCCCTCCATTTTTTCACGACATCGTCGGGCATTCCGACCTTTCAACAATAAGCTGGACTCCATTACTGTTCCGATATCCATGGGACATCATGTTCGGAAACCTGAGCAAAGGAAACATCACAGTAGCCGGCGATGCCATGCATCCGATGACACCTGAGCTATCACAAGGCGGCAGTGCAGCACTGGAAGACGCCGTTGTCCTCGCCAGGCACATCGGCAATTCGTTGATGAAAAATGGAAGGCTTGATTCAGGAGAAGTTGCTGGAGCTATAGATGAATACATCAAAGAAAGAAAATGGCGTGTAACTTGGCTGGTTGCAGGCTCATATTTGTCAGGATGGGTACAAATTGGAGGGCGTAATAAATGGTGGATGAAATTCTTTAGGGATGTGATCTTTTATAGGATTATTCTTGTTAAGATTGTTAGTGCTGTAAATTACGATTGTGGGAAACTCCCTAGTATTTCATGATTTGGTGATCAATTGGGCAATCGAACGAAAATGGGCTGAAGTTTCAATAATATTTTGGTTGAAATTCTCTAACCAAATTGGTACTTTGGGATGAATTTCTCCAACTCCTATAGCCAACCCAACCCAATAACACAATATATATGTGTATATTTTATTTACATTTTTCTCACATTTGTAAACTTATATAAAAACCAGTTTTGTACATTATATTATTCACGAAATACAGAACACATTTCTTCACTCCTATAATTAAAAATCTCCATCTGTTATTAACTTCCGGAAAAGCCCCTGTCAATGCTCTGCAACTCACTAATTATTCTGAAAAAGGGTTTTTGGTTTCATATTGGAGAATCTTGCGAGTTCATTAACTGTGTACTCTTTAAATTTTGATTGGCAAGCTGGTTTTGTGCATGTGGGAATTTACTTTAGTTACCTTTTTGACTTGCCAATCAATTCAATTTTTTAAGTTATCAATCCACCAAAGGGAATTTCTATATATATCCAGCTTTTTGATTTTAAATACGGAAATTCCATTTCTTTTTTCAATCCATTGAAGTTACTGTACCAGCAATGAAACAATGACCTTTAGCACAAATTGCAACCCGCTGGTTTTATTTGTATAGATATAACAAAATGAATCATTAAAGTTAATTAGTGGGATGCGTAAGAGAAACAAAATAAGTTTTAGTTTATCAAACGTTTTTCCAAAAAAATTAAAAGATCAAACAAATAGAAAAACGTTGCAAGAATTGTAACAAAAAGCAAGAGAACAAAAATAGTACATTGAACTTTTTTCTTTCTAGTCTATTTTACTTAGAGTTGTCAGATTCACCAGCGAAAGTGACTCTTGGAAGTTTCCCACAGTCATATCCTACAACGTTAACAAGCTTGGGAAACAGCAGCTTATAGAAAATCACATCTCTCAGGAATTTCTTCCACCATTTTGATCCTCCTATTTGTGCCCATCCTGATAAATATGACCCTGCAACGAGCCATGTTACACGCCACCTCCTTTCTTTTATATATCCATCCAATACTTCACCAATGCCTCCTGAAACAAGTCCTTTATGTTTGATGAGTGAATTACCGATGTGTCGGCCGAGCACCACTGCGTCTTCCAGCGCCAAGCAACCGCCTTGTCCGAGATCAGGGGTCATGGGGTGCATGGCGTCTCCGGTCACCGTGACGTTTCCTTTCCTTAGATTTCCAAACATGATGTCCCATGGATATCTGAACACCGTTGGAGCCTCTGTCAATGTTGAAAGATCACAATGTCGGATGATATCCAAGAACAATGGGGGGAAGATCTCGGCATAGTTCTCAAGTAATTCTTTCTGTATCAATTCTGGATTTGCTGATCTATTTTCTCCTGGAAAGTAAAAACGAACAACATGAAGAATATTAAGTTATGCACAAACATGCTACCGCAAAAAATCAATGACATTGCACCATGTTGCTACCTTTAGGAGAAGAATTGTAAGTGTGGAACCAATAGATTTCCTTCTCGTTGAGTGCAACATATCCAGCCCTTATGCCTGCATCTACAAATTGCCTGACATCTCGGTTCAAACCATGGCCTTCAGGAAACACAGTGAGACCACGTATAGCTGATCGGCCAGATTCAACTGGTGCTGAAAGTCCCAACCACCGTGCCACCGTTGAGTGTACCCCATCACATCCTATCAAAATCTAGCCAAATTGGAAACATATACACAAGTATATTATATGAATAATCATCATATATTATGTATACAAGCAAACACAGCAAACAGGAGCAAGGTTTAAGTACCTTAGCTTTGATTATAGTACCATCACCCAAGTGTACGACATGAACGAATGAACCTTCAAGTGATTCTGTTTCAATGGCAGCAACCTTGGCAGAGAAGTGAATCGTGTCCATCGGTAATTCATCTGCTAATGCTTGTAATAATTTTATGCGATGCACGTATCTGGGTTCGGATCCAATCCTGTTTCACAGGAGATAATACAAGTACCATTTAATATACAAGATTCTTATTTCGGTTGATACAAAAAAAAATTCTCAAGAAAAGACAGAAATATAAGAAGATTTATTTTTACTTTTGAAGACCCGAAACTTCAACTACTCATCCCAACTGCTTCATCACTTGCTAGAATACACATTTAACCCTTCAATATGGCGTAATGATCATGGTACAAGATTAATTGATTAGTACTGAAAGCTATGAATCCTAAATTTAAGCAACTTACTCGGAAGTTCCAGCAAAGGATATTTCTTGGGTAGCTCCAGTTCCAAGATTGGTTACAAATCCCCTGATTATATACAAAATTATAGTTAGTCACACATTTACTAAGTTTTTGTTTACTCTGTTTCTGCAAAAATTGGAACCTCAGAAATTCCAAATTACAGGTAATTAAACAATTTCAGAAATGCATAAAAAGCAAGACCTATCTGAGATTGTAAACATTGATTTTGTTTTACCTCTTTGTAGGAACATAAATGGAGGTGAGTTTGTGAGAAACACCAAGGGCATCGAGAGCACGCCAAGCGTTTGGAAACAGGGTTATGGCAGCACCAGTGGCTCGTAGACCATCTGCTCTTTCCAAAACCAGAGCTCGGATTCCAAGTCTTTCCAAAACCGCCAAACCTGCTATTCCTGCTCCTATTATCACCACTTCTTCCTCTAAAATTGTCGCCATTTTCTCTGTTTCTTTCCGTGTGCAAAATGCAACTGCATGTCGAATTTATAAAAGTGCTCATTATTTATAACGTAAGCGGTGACGTAATTAAGTTGATAAGGAAAATGAAAGACAGAGGAAAGTAGAGGAATCAAAAAATGATTTATCTATCTATCAAATTCATTTAGATTTTAGATAAATTAAAATAAATAAAATCTACTCACTTGGGTCTCAAATTATTTTAAAATATTAAAATAGATAAATTTAAGTTATTTTTACATGACGTAATATTGATCAAAATAAAATAAAGAAAAAAAAGATACTGAAATTTGATAATTCAATAAAAATATAAGATTACTACATCATGTTTAACTAAGTTATTTCTTTGCTCAGCCCGTAATGGATTGGAGTGCTTCTATATTATATTATTGGTTACATGACATATATAATTATATTGGGGAAAAAAAAGTGATAAAATTTATAAACAGAAACAGAAAATGTCTGAACTGCAACTGGTCAATTACTACACGTGTTTTATCATACTTAGTGCCGCCACGGAGTCAAAACGTGGGTCAAACGAGGCCTGGAAACTTCAAGATTCACTGTTGTTTGAATCATTCAAACTTGGACTCTTCATTTTTCATTTCTCTTTGAAGTGGATCGATGAAGAATATTAGCAAATGGACTGTTAGAATATGCCTTAAATCAGTTAGTGCCTGGGTTAGGGTTATCTATTTGAGCCTATTTTTCTAGGCTTTTCCGTATCTGTCTAGGGAGTACTATATAAACTCTCTAGGTCATAACCTAGCCGCAATCTGTAATCTTTACTCCTCAAGATCAATAAAACTTTTCTCTCCTCTGCCTGTGGACGTAGCTAACACATCGTTAGTGAACCACGTTAAATCTCTGTATTCTTTATTTGCGTTCTTAATTATCTTTCTTGCTTTCGTTATAACAAACTGGTATCAGAGCTAGATTTGTCTAGGGTTTGAAATTTGGTGAGAAAGATGTCTGGCATGAACGTGAAGATCGACAAATTCACGGGGAGGAATAGTTTCAGTTTATGGCAGATCAAGATGCGAGCCTTGTTGAAACAACAAGGGCTGTGGGCGCCGCTTGCGAGGAAGCTGGTGGATCCAATCACCGCTGAGATGGCCGTTCTGGAGGAGAAGGCACACTCGACGATTATGCTGTGTCTTGCAGACGATATCATTACCGAGGTCGCGGAGGAGGAAACCGCGCAAGGTCTGTGGGTTAAGCTCGAGGGTCTCTATATGACAAAGTCCTTAACCAATAAGTTGCTTCTAAAGCAACGTCTGTTCAGTCTGCGAATGCAGGAAGGTATGCCTCTTCGAGATCACTTAGATCAGTTAAACACAATTTTATTAGAATTGCGTAATATTGATGTTAAAGTTGAAGATGAGGATGCTGCTTTAATTCTGTTATTATCTTTACCATTGTCGTATGAGAAGTGCAATCGTTTATTGTTGGGAAAGATACTGTGTTTCTGGAGGAGGTTAGATCGTCCCTCCATACTAGAGAGCTGCGCCACAAGGCGACTGGTACAGGTGCAGATAATCAGGCTGTTGGGTTAGTAGCCAGTGGGAGTTATGGACATGGAAATTCGGGGAAGAAGAAATTCAAGAAGCCAGTTTCTAAGGGTCCAAAAGCCAATGATGTCTGTAACTACTGTAAAGAGAAGGGACATTGGAAATCTGATTGTCCCAAGAAGAAGAGGCAGCAGGATAAACCGACAGGTACTGCTGCTGTAGCAGATACCAATTCTGAAGAAGATATTGCTCTAGTTGCTGATGAGCACACGGATCACAATGATGTGTGGATTCTGGATTCTGGAGCGTCTTACCATATATGTCCGCGCAGGGAGTGGTTTACAACCTACGAGCAGGTAGATGGAGGCAATATTTCTATGGCTAACAGTTCTATTTGTAAGGCGGTTGGAATAGGCTCGATTAAAATACGAACACATGATGGTAAATTCTGCACATTGAATAATGTTAGGCATGTTCCACTTATGACAAAGAATCTGATATCGTTGAGTATGTTGGATAACAAGGGTTTCAGTTTTCAAGGTGAAGGTGGAGTTTTATATGTCTGCAAGGGTTCGAATGTGGTTTTGAAAGGTGTAAAGCGTGGTACCTTATATTTTCTTCAAGGTTCTACGCTGTCAAGTTCTGTTGCTGTTGCATCCTCGGAGATTGATAAGGACAACATGACCAAGTTATGGCATATGAGGCTTGGTCACATGAGTGCAAGAGGGAATGCAAATTCTGTCAAAAGGGGATCTTCTTTGTGGCCACAAGATCAAGGATCTTGAATTCTGTGAACATTGTATTTTCGGGAAGTTACATCGCAGCAAGTTTCCTAAAGCAATACATAGAACAAAAGGCACACTTGATTACATCCATTCTGATTGTTGGGGTCCTTCTCGGGTGGAGTCTTTAGGGGGTCACAGATATTTTGTATCGATGATTGACGATTTCTCAAGGATGACTTGGGTGTTCATTATGAAGCATAAAAGTGAAGCCTTTAAGAACTTCAGGCAGTGGAAGGCATTAATGGAGAATCAAACAGGGAAGAAGATCAAAAGGCTGTGAACTGATAATGGTTTGGAATTTTGCTGGTCTGAGTTTGATGAGTTCTGTAAGGATGAAGGGATTGCTAGGCATCATACAGTCAGGGATACACCACAGCAGAATGGTGTAGCAGAACGTATGAATCAGACACTTCTGGAGAGAGCTAGGTGCATGCTTTCTAATGCTGAACTAACTAGAAGGTTCTGGGCAGAAGCGGTTAGTACAGCGTGTTATCTGATAAATCGTGGACCTCACACAGAAAATGGTAGTGTTGAGAAACAGGTGGAGCAGCAAGTCACTCTAGATGAGAGTGAACCACAACATAAAGATCAACACCCACAGTCAGATTCAGAACCATCAGGTTCTTCATCACCAGTAGCAAGTCAGCACAGTTTGGCTCTTAATCGATCAAAGAGAGCTAACTATGGGATACCTCCCAAGAGATACGGTTTTGAAGATATGGTGGCCTATGCACTACAGGTTGCTGAAGAAGTAGATACTAACTCTAATGAGCCATCCACCTAGAAAGAAGCGGTTACATGTACTGAGTCTACCCAATGGCTTGCTGCAATGGGAGATGAGATGGAGTCACTTCATAAGAATCAGACTTGGGAATTAACCAAGCGACCTCGAGATAGAAAGATTGTCACGTGTAAATGGGTCTATAAGAAGAAGGAAGGAGAAACATCTGTTGAGGGTATCAAGTATAAAGCTCGAGTAGTAGCTAGAGGATTCACTCAGAGAGAGGGAGTAGACTACAATGAGATTTTTTCGCCAGTGGTCAGAGACACTTCCATCAGGGTGCTACTAGCAATAGTTGCACATCAGGATTTGGAGCTTGAACAACTAGATGTGAAGACAGCTTTTCTACATGGAGAGTTGGAAGAGGAGATATACATGACTCAGCCAGATGGATTTCAGGTTCCTGGTAAGGAAGACTATGTTTGCAAGTTGAAGAAGTCCTTGTATGGACTAAAGCAGTCTCCGAGGCAGTGGTATAAGAGATTCGACAGCTATATGATAGAGATTGGCTACACCAGGAGTCCGTATGATTGTTGTGTTTACTACAGCAAGACGACAAATGGTTCTTTGATTTATTTGGTCCTGTATGTAGATGATATGTTGATAGCTGCAGAGAGCAAGTCTGATGTTCAGAAGTTGAAGGATCTTCTTAGTGTTGAGTTTGAGATGAAAGATTTGGGTGCAGCTCGAAAAATTCTGGGAATGGAGATTTATAGGGATAGAAGCAAAAAGAAGCTCTTCTTGTCACAGAAGGGATATATTCAGAAGATTTTGTTAAGATTTAGCATGTCTACCGCAAAGCCCATAGATACTCCTAGTGCTGCAAATGCACATCTGTCTGTTGCTTTTGCACCTAAATCTGTTGAGGAGAAAGAGTACATGTCTCGAGTTCCCTATGCTAGTGCAGTAGGAAGCTTGATGTATGCGATGGTCTGCACCAGACCTGATCTTGCACAGTCTGTTAGTGTTGTTAGTAGGTTTATGGGTGAACCTGGTAAGGAGCATTGGCAAGCTGTGAAGAGAATTTTTCGGTATCTCAAAGGTACATATGATGTTGGTCTCATTTACGGAGGTGATACACAGTGTTTGGTGAGAGGGTTTTCAGACTCTGATTATGCTGGAGATGTTGACAGTAGAAGATCTATGACTGGTTATGTTTTCACTCTTGGTAGTTCAGTTGTCAGTTGGAAAGCTACTTTGCAGCCTACAGTGACTTTGTCTACTACAGAAGCAGAGTACATGGCATTGACAGAAGCAGCCAAAGAGGGAATCTGGTTGAAAGGATTGGTCAGTGATTTGGGTCTACATCATGATCAAGCTATAGTGTATTGTGACAGTCTCAGTGCAATTTGTTTAGCTAAGGACCAAGTTCATCATGAGAGGACTAAGCACATTGATGTAAGGTATCATTTTCTAAGAAGTGAGAAGAGAATTAAGGTGAACAAAGTGGGTACTGCTGATAACCCTAGCTGATATGTTCACCAAGCCGGTTCCACATAGCAAGTTCCAACATTGTTTGGACTTGCTAAATGTTAGGAGTTGTTGATTGCCCTTTAGAGGGCAAAATCTGAGGTAGAGGAGGTTTTTTTTGGTACATCTGGCATTGTGTATGGTGCATCTGGTACATCTGTTATTTGTGAGAGGATTCAAGTCAAGGTGGAGATTTGTTAGAATATGCCTTGAATCAGTTAGTCCTTGGGCTAGGGTTATCTATTTGGGCCTATTTTTCTGGGCTTTTCCGTATCTGTCTAGGGAGTACTATATAAACTCTCTAGGTCATAACCTAGCCGCAATATGTAATCTTTACTCCTCAAGATCAATAAAACTTTTCTCTCCTCTGCCTGTGGACGTAGCTAACACATCGTTAGTGAACCACGTTAAATCTCTGTGTTCTTTATTTGCGTTCTTAATTATCTTTCTTGCTTTCGTTATAACATGGACCTCCTTGGCATTTTGTGAAATCTGTAATTTTGCTGATAGAATCGGCTGACACTGGGGAGATAACTCGACCAACGTTCACGCATGCCTCATTCTATGTTCAATTTTCATAGTATGCAAGTGTTGTAGAGCCAATTTACTTGGATGTAAATCGCAATTTCTGATTGGAATACGTTGTATGTAACGGGCCTGTTCGATCTCATAATATTTTTCTTGTGGACGATGTTGCACAAACAACATAATATTGCAAGGGCTGCAATTACAGAGGAAATCTTGATTGTGCATAATCTTTAATGCCTGGAAAGAAAAAGGATATCGTCTCAGACATATTTAATATACAAATGTTTCGATGAAAACACTTTGTGCGATCCTGATCAACATCAATAGTATAACTACATGCATTTTTATTATAAATTCAATCCACAAAGTAAATACATTCATACTGCAGTCCCTGGTTTGTACTTCAAGAAATATAGTATAATGGAGATCGTCATTCTCTATCTGGAGTTTTCAAAATATCAAATCTACAGCGGATAAACATGATAAATTGTCCTAGATTTTACAAGTGAAATGGGAAATAAATGGTACCTGCATCGTCTTCAAACTTCCCTTTCGATATGCTATGTCTTTGTTGCATCCCATCTCACAGCTGAAACTTTAACTACCAGAGATGCTGCCTCTGTATGCGGCAGTGAACAAGAAGAAAAAGTTGGTGGAGGAGAGGAAGGTGGTTTGCTGTGGTGACAAAATTAACATTGTTGCTGTAGACGCACTGCTTACACTCTTTGCCACCATCTCCTCATTCTGCTTCTAATTTTTTTTCCAATTAATTTATGTTTATTGGCGGGAGACGGTGACGATGAGGACATTTTTGTCTTTATATAAAATTAACGAGGACAACATGGTCAAAATATGTAATATATAATTCAATGGGGAATTTTTATCTTTACATAATTTGGATAAGGATAGTTTAGTGAAATAATAATAACTATTTTACAAAAATTTAAAAGTGCGATTAGTGTTATGATATGAGAGGGTAAACAAATAATTCCATCATATTCCATCTAAAAAAAGTTATTAGATAACATATTACAATTTTTGTGGGTATTTTTTTAAAATTTTAGAAATAAAATGTTACATTTGGGCCAAACTTTCAGGATCCGGATGTCCTTTTCCCTTAAAAGATCAAATAAAAGGAAAAACAGCTGCAAGAATTGGAACAAAATGCAAGAAAACTAAAACACATTAAACTTTTTCGGTTTTAGTCTATTTTACTTGAGTTGTCCAATTCGCCAGGGAAAGTGACTCTCGGAAGCTTCCCACAATCGTACCGCACTGTGTTGACAATCCTGGAAAACAGCAATCTATAATAAACCACCTCTCTCAGGAATTTCATCCACCATTTTGATCCTCCTTGTTGTACCCATCCTGATAAATATGACCCCGCAACCAGCCATGTTATACGCCATCTTCTTTCCTTTACATATCCATCAATAGCTTCAACAATGCCTCCTGAAACAAGTGTTTTATGTTTGATCAATGAGTTACCGATGTGTCGGCCGAGCACTACGGCGTCTTCCAGCGCCGAGCAACCGCCTTGAGCGAGATCAGGGGTCATCGGGTGCATGGCGTCTCCGGCCACCGTGATGTTTCCTTTGCTTAGATTTCCGAACGTGATGTCCCATGGATATCTGAACATCAATGGAGCCCGTGTCAATGTTGAAAGATCACAATGCCGGACAACATCCAAGTACAATGGGGGCATGATTTCGGCATAGTTCTCAAGTAATTCTTTCTGTATCAATTCTGGATTTGCTGATGTATTTTCTCCAGGAAATTGAAAAGAACAAAATGAAGAATTAATAATGTCATGTACAAATATATGCACCGCAAAAAAAAAAAAAAAAAAAAAAAAATCAATCATATAGCTCAATGGTGCTACCTTTAAGTGGAGATGTACAAGAGAGGAACCAATAGATTTCCTTGTCATTGAGTGGAGCAAATCCAGCCCTTAAGCCTGCATCTACGAATTGCCTGGCTTCTTTGTTCAAACCATGTCCTTCAGGAAACATAGCGAGGCCGCGCACAGCTGATCGGCCAGAATCAACCGGTGCTGAAAGTCCCAGCCAACGTGCCACCGTTGAGTGTATCCCATCACATCCTATCAAAATCTATCAAAAACGCAAACATATATACAGTCCATTAACTATATGAATAATCATCATCATATGTATATACATTCATGCAAACACAACAAAGCAAAGCAAGGTTTTCAAGTACCTTAGCTTTGATTATAGTACCATCACCCAAATGTATTACAGCAATAGATGAACCTTCAAATGTTTCTGTTTCAATGGCAGCAACCTTGGCAGAGAAGTGAATTGTGTCAATCGGTAGTTCATCTGCCAATGCTTCTAGTAATGTTCTACGATGTACAGATCTGGGTCCAGATTCAATCCTGCTTTTATATATATATATATATGTATATGTATATATATATATCAAGTCCAAGGCACATTAAGAATTGAAATAAGTTGCTACTGAAATATGTTAACACTTCAATATCTTGAAATGATAATCATTAATTATTACGTTTCTTTAAAACATGATGTCGAAAGAAGGTAGCATTGGAAACTGAGAATTAATCCTAAATTTAAACAACTCACCCGTCTGTATTAACGAAGGAGGTTTCTCGGGTAGCACCAGTTCGAATATTGGTTACAAGTCGCCTGATTATATATAAAATTACATTTATTTACATCTGCATCCATAAAATTAAAAACGAAAATAAAAGTCAACCATATAACTTGTGTTTGAAAACACAAGAAATGTTTATTAACAATGCATAACGAAACAACATAAGCAAGAACCATATGAGATTTTGAACAGTTTTCCTTTTCTGGTTTGTTTTACCTCTTTGTACGACCATAAATGGAGGTGAGTTTGTGGGAAACACCAAGGGCATCAAGAGCAAGCCAAGCGTTTGGGAAAAGGGTTATGGCTGCACCAGTGGCTCGAGGCGCATCTGCTTTTTCTAGAACCAGAGCTCGAATTCCAAGTCTTTTAAGAGCCACAGCCGTCGCCAGACCTGCTATTCCTGCTCCTACTATCACCACATCTTCCTCTAAAATTGTTGTCATTTTCTTTCTTTCTTCCTTTGTGTAAAATGCAACTGCATGCTGAATTTATAAGTTAGTTCTTATAACGTAAGCGGTGACATGATTAAGTTGATAAGGGAAAGAAAGAAAAACAGGGGAAAGAAAAACAGAGGAAAGGGGAAGAAAAAAAATTGGTCTCAAATAATTTTAAAACATTAAAATAGATAAATTTAAGTTATTTTTACATGACACTATATTGATAACCAAAATAAAATTAAAAAAATGATACTTGCCTCGGAGTCAAAACCTGGGGCCAAAGCCAGGCATGGAATATTCAAGATTCGCTGTTTTATGAATCATTCAATCTTGGACTCTTCTAAAGAGCATGGTATATGTTCTTCTCGTGAGCTCTCTATAGACAACGCGTGCAAGCAGATTTTCAACAGCTAAAACTTGGTAACATTAGCTTACCATACTCTTCAGCTGCACTTGCTCTGTAGACTGTTAGTTAGGATGGAGACTTAATTAAACTGTGTAGCTCAATGTCTTTATCAGAAGATGACGCAGAAATTATTACTGTAAAAGGGGATCTTCAAGAGAAAGGTGAAAGATTGGCAGCATATTGTCTAGTTGGCAAGGTGCTACATATAAAATTAGTTAATAGAGAAGCTTTCAATACCAAGATTCATTTGGTATAACTTTTTAAATAGAGATTTTTTAGATAAATTTTTTATCTGTAAAATTTTTATAAATAGAATTTTTAATAAAAATTTATTAACTTTTTGATTGTAACAAATAACTTTTGAAAAAATTTGAGCAATTATTTTAATAAATAAATATTTAATATTATATTTTAAATAAATAATACAAATTTTTTAAAATAAAAAGTGTTTTAGATAATTCTTCTTTTTAAAAAAAAATAAAAAAAATTTATTATTAAAAGTTTATATTTTAAATTTTTTTAATTTGCAAAAGTTCTTTTTCGATAGCAATTAAACGAACTCGAAAATTTAAAAAAAAATTATCATTAAAAATAGTCCTTTTTAACAAATGAAAAAGTCCAATCACATGAGCACGAAGTACAACGAATATAGAGAGTAGAATATGGAGAGTAGTACAGGGCTCAAGGTCGAGAGTTCGGGAAAGATTAAGTTCATTTTTTATTTCTCCTTTGGAGTGAATCGATGATGAATACTAGCAAATGGACCTCAGCATTTTGACAAATGTGTAATCGTGCTGATAGAACTGACAGACATCGGAGAGATAACTCAGCAAACGTGCACCTATGCCTCATTCTAGGTTCAATTTACGTAATAGCAATTTACTTGGATGTAAATAGCAATTTCTGCTTGGAATAGGTTGTATGTAATAGGCCTATTGGATATGATACAGTTAAGTTTTTTTTATCTAAATCAAGCTTTTCAAATCACTAAAGGTTAGCTGGTGGTCCAAAAATTGCCACCTTACAATCTTGACACCACGTCTGATGTGGGAAGATTTATTATCTCACTCTATCGATATATTAAATACAGAACGAAATCCTAATCGTAAATCCATGATGGGTGAAAACAAGATAGGTCGAGTGACAATACCAAGAAACAAAGAACATTCAGCCTTACTTGTCCTTATACAATTTTAAAAACTATAATAATTGAAACACCTCACGTCATAATTCATCTTGCAAAGGAGATGCAACTCTTTCTTTGATATTGAGGTGCCAAGTTGCGATAGCTTTGACCTCAATTATTAATTTAAAAAAATGAATGGCTCTTATTAAAATAGTGCTATATATTAAATATTTTTTCAATTTTATTTATTTCAAACGAAACCGAGTTTGGTCAATGTCCAAAGATAAATTCGATTCAATTGTCGGATTAACGATTGAAGGAAACACAAGGGAGTTTCCCACAATCATATTCTGCAGGATTAATAATCTTAGAACCAAGAATGATCTTGTAAAAAATCACCTCTCTCAAGAAGTTCATCCACCAACTACGATTTCCATTTCGTACCCATCCTGACAAAGAAGAGACTGCAACCAGACATGCTACACGCCATCTTCTTTCCTTGATATATCGCTCAATAGCTTCAGCGATAATGTGTTGTGAAGAAGCAAATCCTGTTGTTGCATTTCTCATCAATGAGTTGCCTATGTGTCGGCCTAGAACAACTGCATCTTCCAGGGCTGCACAGGCGCCTTGTGCTAGCTCAGGAGTCATTGGGTGCATGGCGTCGCCTGCTACTGTGATGTTGCCTTTGCTCAGGTTTCCAAACAGGATGTCCCATGGATGTCTGAACATTAATGGAGTCCATGTCAATGTTGACAGATCAACATGCCTTACGATATCCAAGTATAATGGAGGGAACTCTTTCCCATAGTTTTCTATTACTTGTCTATGTATCAGTTCTGGATTTCCTGCTCCTATGTTTTCTCCTGAAATCAAACGAAGACAATACGTGTGCGAGGTGATTACTAATCAATGTCTTTTTCTGTCTATAAAACTGTGAGTGAAACTAGAAATTAATGCTAACCTTTAATAGGAGATTCACAAGTGAACCACCAGTAGACTTCCTTATCATTGAGAGGAATAAATCCTGCCCTCTTTCCAACACTTTCAAATAGCTTGTGTTCGATGTTTAACCCATGGCCTTCAGGAAACACAGATAACCCACGCGCAGCTGATCGACCTGAGCTCACGGGTGCACCTAGTCCTAACCATCGTGCCACCATTGAGTGCAGCCCATCACATCCTATCAAAATCTACAAGCCCAAAAACTAAATAAATAAATAAAATAAAAAAAATAAAAAAGAAGAAGTGGTAGTTAATTACCTTTGTTCTGATTGAAGTACCATCTGCCAAATGTATGATAGCAACGGAGGAATCTTCTTGTGTTTGTGTTTCAATGGCAGCAACCTTGGAAGAGAAACGAATCGTTTCTTTTGGCAATTCTTCTGCCAAGGCCTCTAACAATACTTTTCGATGTACTGATCTGGGTTACACATATCAGGATTCGTTTTGGATGATTTATTGTTATTAAATTACATATAATTACAATATTATGAAAAAATATAAGAACCTTTATAAAGTTGCCATTTGCTTAACATTTATATATATATATATATATATATATATATATATATATATAACTAAGAAAACATGAAAATGATGAGAAAAGTAAACGATTGTTCAGTGCATAATCATATTCAAATTCAATATTGATATTAGGTGATCTCTCACGTTACTCTAGTTCTAATTTTTCAAATATAGTGTTAATTAATCGTAATTAATTGACCAGACAAGGGAAGTAGGTGATAAACTTCAAATATTTTCATTAAAATATGTTGGAAAAGAACATAAATTAAGTGTCATTAGCTGGGCTGTCAATTTAGACAACTCACCTCTTGTGTTTAGTACTGTAGGAGGATTCTTTTCGAGCTCCGGTTGCAACCTCAGTAATTATAGTCCTTATCGTCAAAACAAATTAGACCAAAAAATTAAAGAAGATCCTCTAATTTTTCCATTATCCTTATTCTAATTTCTATAAGCATTAAGGGAAGATTGAAAATTGAGTTACCCTTCTGTAGGAGCATAAAGGGAAGTAAGCTTGTGAGAAACACCAAGAGCATCAAGGGCAAGCCAACCGTTGGCGAAGATGGTTAATGCACCACCCGTGGCTCTTAGCGTCTCAGATTTTTCTAAAACCAAAGCTCGAATCCCAACTCTCTTCAAGGCCACCGCCGTCGCCAGCCCAGCTAGTCCTCCTCCTACAACCACCACTTCCTCCTCCGTCACCGACGCCATTCCTAATTCTCTCTCTTTCTAAACACCGGCTCAAGAATATGTGGTTGCTTTAGATTAGTTAAAAGGACACGCACATTTATAAGGCAAATGGCATGCAGACCTTCATAGTTTAAGTTTATGAACAGTGGGACCTACTTTTTAAAAATAAGGGGAATTTTTACATACCTCCCCTGAGGTTTGGTGAAATAACACATAGAGGGAAGGTATGACGTAATTCACACATACCTCCCCTCTCATTTAATGAAAATTTATTTTTCCTTCTTTTAACATCCAATTTTTGTTAAAAAGTCAATTTTACCCTCAATCTATGTCATAATTAGAAGCTATAAATGTGAATATCATGTCTATAAAAATATTAAAAAATAAAGCAAAAGAAAATGCAATTGTAAAGCTATTTTTTCCTTCCATTTCACTATATATACACACAAGTTACCTTGTACATATACAAATGATATTCTGTACAAAACTAACATTTCTGTTAAAATTTTCACAACAATGCCATTTTAGCTCCCAAAATACAGCCACTAATCCTAATTTTTATAATTACCCTATAACAAATCAACTAGTACTAAAAACACTAGTCATCATAATTTTGTATATTCTCCTCATCCTGCAAAAATAACATAATGTCAATGTGATAAGAAAAAAAATTATAATTGACCTTAATCATGCACACACACAGCAGCTTCAAAAAAAAGATAAAAAAATAAATAAATAAATTACAAATTGGCATAAACCTTCTCACGCATAGTAACATTTTCTTTTGCTCTATTTTTTAACATTTTTATTGACATGATATTCACATTTACATCTTCTAATTATGACATAGGTTGAGGGTAAAATTGATTTTTTAACAAAAATTGGATGTTAAGAGAAGAAAAAGCAAATTTTTGTTAAATGAGAGGGGAGGTATGTGTGAATTACGTCATACCTTCCCTTTATGTGTTATTTCACCAAACCTCAGGGGAGGTATGTGAAAATTTCCCTTAAAAATAATTGTTGTTCGGGTATATCTGACAATTCGTACCCTCTATATTCATGATTAAAATTGGACAGGATGTTTATCAATTATTAATAAGAGATTGGTTTGACGTTGTAAGGGAGACAGCTTTGAACCTTACCTGTTGGGCTAGCACTAGACGACCTTCACATTTACCAAAAGTTGCAGGAAAAAAAAAAGCAATATATAATTTCTTAAATTTGCAACTAGGGTGCCTGTATTCAAATGAATATTATTGCCATATAACTGAGAAAACGGTATATTATTTTCATGACGCACAGGAGCCAGATTCTTTAGAAGCTCTACCATCCCAGAACCTCAACCATCAATCCTTGTCAAGCTTACACCTAACTCTGTAGCAATAATGGAAAGAAGTGAAGTTCTGTTAACACTAGGCTTAAAACCAGCATGAAACCCTTCCCTACAGGCACCTGAACCTTATGCTGGTGTTAGATTTTGGCATGCTTGGTAATAGGAACAGAATAACTGTTTATAAATTTCTTCTTACTAAAGGATCATTTATATCTATCTTAACTCCATTATAATAAACCTGTTATAACGAAAGCAAGAAAGATAATTAAGAACGCAAATAAAGAACACAGAGATTTAACGTGGTTCACTAACGATGTGTTAGCTACGTCCACAGGCAGAGGAGAGAAAAGTTTTATTGATCTTGAGGAGTAAAAATTACAGATTGCGGCTAGGTTATGACCTAGAGAGTTTATATAGTACTCCCTAGACAGATACGGAAAAGCCCAGAAAAATAGGCCCAAACAGATAACCCTAGCCTAGGGACTAACTGATTCAAGGCATATTCTAACAAATCTCCACCTTGACTTGAATCCTCTCACAAATAACAGATGTACCAGATGCACCATACACAATGCCAGATGTACCAAAAAAAACCTCCTCTACCTCAGATTTTGCCCTCTAAAGGGCAATCAACAACTCCTAACATTTAGCAAGTCCAAACAATGTTGGAACTTGCTATGCGGAACCGGCTTGGTGAACATATCAGCTGGGTTATCAGCAGTACCCACTTTGTTCACCTTAATTCTCTTCTCACTTCTTAGAAAATGATACCTTACATCAATGTGCTTAATCCTCTCATGATGAACTTGGTCCTTAGCTAAACAAATTGCACTGAGACTGTCACAATACACTATAGCTTGATCATGATGTAGACCCAAATCACTGACCAATCCTTTCAACCAGATTCCCTCTTTGGCTGCTTCTGTCAATGCCATGTACTCTGCTTCTGTAGTAGACAAAGTCACTGTAGGCTGCAAAGTAGCTTTCCAACTGACAACTGAACTACCAAGAGTGAAAACATAACCAGTCATAGATCTTCTACTGTCAACATCTCCAGCATAATCAGAGTCTGAAAACCCTCTCACCAAACACTGTGTATCACCTCCGTAAATGAGACCAACATCAAATGTACCTTTGAGATACCGAAAAATCCTCTTCACAGCTTGCCAATGCTCCTTACTAGGTTCACCCATAAACCTACTAACAACACTAACAGACTGTGCAAGATCAGGTCTGGTGCAAACCATCGCATACATCAAGCTTCCTACTGCACTAGTATAGGGAACTCGAGACATGTACTCCTTCTCCTCAACAGATTTAGGTGCAAAAGCAACGGACAGATGTGCATTTGCAGCACTAGGAGTATCTATGGGCTTTGCGGTAGACATGCCAAATCTTGACAAAATCTTCTGAATATATCCCTTCTGTGACACGAAGAGCTTCTTTTTGCTTCTATCCCTATAAATCTCCATTCCCAGAATTTTTCGAGCTGCACCCAAATCTTTCATCTCAAACTCAACACTAAGAAGATCCTTCAACTTCTGAACATCAGACTTGTTCTCTGCAGCTATCAACATATCATCTACATACAGGACCAGATAAATCAAAGAACCATTTGTTGCCTTGCTGTAATAAACACAACAATCATACGGACTCCTGGTGTAGCCAATCTCTATCATATAGCTGTCGAATCTCTTATACCACTGCCTCGGAGACTGCTTTAGTCCATACAAGGACTTCTTCAACTTGCAAACATAGTCTTCCTTACCAGGAACCTGAAATCCATCTGGCTGAGTCATGTATATCTCCTCTTCCAACTCTCCATGTAGAAAAGCTGTCTTCACATCTAGTTGTTCAAGCTCCAAATCCTGATGTGCAACTATTGCTAGTAGCACCCTGATGGAAGTGTGTCTGACCACTGGCGAAAAAATCTCATTGTAGTCTACTCCCTCTCTCTGAGTGAATCCTCTAGCTACTACTCGAGCTTTATACTTGATACCCTCAACAGATGTTTCTCCTTCCTTCTTCTTATAGACCTATTTACACGTGATGATCTTTCTGTCTCGAGGTCGCTTGGTTAATTCCCAAGTCTGATTCTTATGAAGTGACTCCATCTCATCTCCCATTGCAGCAAGCCATTGGGTAGACTCAGTACATGTAACCACTTCTTTATAGGTGGATGGCTCATTAGAGTCAGTATCTACTTCTTCAGCAACCTGTAGTGCATAAGCCACCATATCTTCAAAACCGTATCTCTTGGGAGGTATCCCATAGTTAGCTCTCTTTGATCGATTAAGAGCCAAACTGTGCTGACTTGCTACTGGTAATGAAGAACCTGATGGTTTTGATTCTGACTGTGGGTGTTGATCTTTATGTTGTGGTTCACTCTCATCTAGAGTGACTTGCTGCTCCACCTGTTTCTCAACATTACCATTTTCTAACACAACAATAGACTTCACAATAGGGTTAAACATAGAATTTTCATCAAAAACTACATTTCTACTAAGTATAACCCTCTTTTCAGACGGGGACCAGATTCTATACCCTTTAACCCCATCCCCATAAC
This sequence comes from Melia azedarach, assembly GCA_028052125.1. Taxonomy (NCBI): domain Eukaryota; kingdom Viridiplantae; phylum Streptophyta; class Magnoliopsida; order Sapindales; family Meliaceae; genus Melia; species Melia azedarach. The sequence goes on along the minus strand of CM051400.1, from coordinate 14,885,773 downwards.
CTACAAATACTCCCTTTTTAGCTCGTGGCTCTAATTTACCCTCATTTACATGATAATAAACAGTACAACCAAAAGCTCTTAAATTAGAGTAATCAGCAGGCTTACCAGACCACACCTCAAAAGGAGTTTTGAGATTTATACCTGTGTGAGGTCCACGATTTATCAGATAACACGCTGTACTAACCGCTTCTGCCCAGAACCTTCTAGTTAGTTCAGCATTAGAAAGCATGCACCTAGCTCTCTCCAGAAGTGTCTGATTCATACGTTCTGCTACACCATTCTGCTGTGGTATATCCCTGACTGTATGATGCCTAGCAATCCCTTCATTCTTACAGAACTCATCAAACTCAGACCAGCAAAATTCCAGACCATTATCAGTTCGCAAGCCTTTTGATCTTCTTCCCTGTTTGATTCTCCACTAATGCCTTCCACTGCCTGAAGTTCTTAAAGGCTTCACTTTTATGCTTCATAATGAACACCCAAGTCATCCTTGAGAAATCGTCAATCATTGACACAAAATATCTGTGACCCCCTAAAGACTCCACCCGAGAAGGACCCCAACAATCAGAATGGATGTAATCAAGTGTGCCTTTTGTTCTATGTATTGCTTTAGGAAACTTGCTGCGATGTAACTTCCCGAAAATACAATGTTCACAGAATTCAAGATCCTTGACCTTGTGGCCACAAAGAAGATCCCATTTTGACAGAATTTGCATCCCTCTTGCACTCATGTGACCAAGCCTCATATGCCATAACTTGGTCATGTTGTCCTTATCAATCTCCGAGGATGCAACAGCAACAGAACTTGACAGCGTAGAACCTTGAAGAAAATATAAGGTACCACGCTTTACACCTTTCAGAACCACATTTGAACCCTTGCAGACATGTAAAACTCCACCTTCACCTTGAAAACTGAAACCCTTATTGTCTAACATACTCAAAGATATCAGATTCTTTGTCATAAGTGGAACATGCCTAACATCATTCAATGTGCAGAATTTACCATCATGTGTTCGTATTTTAATCGAGCCTATTCCAACCGCCTTACAAACAGAACTGTTAGCCATAGAAATATTGCCTCCATCTACCTGCTCATAGGTTGTAAACCACTTCAGAATCCAGAATCCACACATCATTGTGATCTGTGTGCTCATCAGCAACTAGAGCAATATCTTCTTCAGAATTGGTATCTGCTACAGCAGCAGTACCTGTCAGTTTATCCTGCTGCCTCTTCTTCTTGGGACAATCGGATTTCCAATGTCCCTTCTCTTTACAGTAGTTACAGACATCATTGGGTTTTGGACCCTTAGAAACTGGCTTCTTGAATTTCTTCTTCCCCGAATTTCCATGTCCATAACTCCCACTGGCTACTAACCCAGCAGCCTGATTATCTGCACCTGTACCAGTCGCCTTGTGGCGCAGCTCTCTAGTATGGAGGGACGATCTAACCTCCTCCAGAGACACAGTATCTTTCCCAACAATAAACGATTGCACAAAATTCTCATACGACAATGGTAAAGATACTAACAGAATTAAAGCAGCATCCTCATCTTCAACTTTAACATCAATATTACGCAATTCTAATAAAATTGTGTTTAACTGATCTAAGTGATCTCGAAGAGGCATACCTTCCTGCATTCGCAGACTGAACAGACGTTGCTTTAGAAGCAACTTATTGGTTAAGGACTTTGTCATATAGAGACCCTCAAGCTTAACCCACAGACCTTGCGCGGTTTCCTCCTCCGCGACCTCGGTAATGATATCGTCTGCAAGACACAGCATAATCGTCGAGTGTGCCTTCTCCTCCAGAACGGCCATCTCAGTGGTGATTGGATCCGCCGGCTTCCTCGTAAGCGGCGCCCACAGCCCTTGTTGTTTCAACAAGGCTCGCATCTTGATCTGCCATAAACTAAAACTATTCCTCCCCGTGAATTTGTCGATCTTCACGTTCATACCAGACATCTTTCTCACCGAATTTCAAACCCTAGACAGACCTGGCTCTGATACCAGTTTGTTATAACGAAAGCAAGAAAGATAATTAAGAACGTAAATAAAGAACACAGAGATTTAACGTGGTTCACTAACGATGTGTTAGCTACGTCCACAGGCAGAGGAGAGAAAAGTTTTATTGATCTTGAGGAGTAAAAATTACAGATTGCGGCTAGGTTATGACCTAGAGAGTTTATATAGTACTCCCTAGACAGATACGGAAAAACCCAGAAAAATAGGCCCAAACAGATAACCCTAGCCCAGGGACTAACTGATTCAAGGCATATTCTAACAAAACCTTTTTTTCGGGAGGGGAATCATTCGTTTCAGTAGATTTAGGGCATTGTTTGGCTTTGGAAATAAATTCCTGAAGAAATTTTAACCTGACAGCTAACTCACCAGCTTTATTCTTTATCAACTGATAATGTTCATCAAGCCAACCCTTCATCGGTTTTTCCTCGATATCAGCAGTTAGCTTTCGTATATAAAACTTCAAACAACCAAATTTCACTGAACTAGGCTTTTTAGGTTTTGAACTTTCACTCTTCATTGGAAATATAAGTTTAATTTTGGCAGCCATTACAAGCTTCAAACCTTCCAACATATGCTCAACAGCATCATCAATGGTACGCAACTGTTGACAATGCAAGTGATATAACGAATTCATTGAAAAAGTTATAGTTATCATAACGAAGAAAACATCCATCGAGGAAAATAAGAGCAGAGTCAGCAGGGAGGCAACTATGATCCTTTTTCTTGAGGCAGAGAAACAGACTTCGCAATCAGAAGAAGAAAGATCACAGTGACATTGCGCTAAGCCATAGACTAATGGAGGTGGATATGTAATATAGGCAGTGGCATAATGTTTTTCTTTGATTTCTAGGGCGACACTTTCCATTACCTAAACAAAATTCGGGTAGAAGGAGCTGTTGTTTGTGCGCTGTCCGCAACGAAGGAGGCTTTCTTTGGAGCGAGTGCTTGTGAGGGTGGAGGAAACAAACATTGATAACGGAAGGAATAACAAAGTTACAGAGATGAGACATTTTGAAATCCCGATTGAGAATTGCATTGAATTCTAAACAGAACTACTCTGTTTTTCTTTTTTTCTCTGTTTTCAATAAGTCCTGTTTCGGAATTGGAAGAAAACAGGACAAATTGATTTTCTTTTCATTCTATATCTTTTCTTCTTCTTCTTCTTCTTCTTCTTCTTCTTCTCCTCTCTCACGCTCGCTCTTTGAATTGTAGAGGGGATTGGAGAGGAAGAGAAGAATCAACTCCTATGGAGGTATGCAGTGGTTCTTTGTAAATTGTTTTCTGTTTCTTGAACGGATAATGGAAAACACTTTTTGGTTAGATTTGGGTTTCCTGAGGATGGAAATGGAAATGGGGAGAACAAAACAAAAGGGATGGATGAACTGGATTTTGTTTCTGTTTTCTTAATTTAGGATACTGTTGTTACGATGAAGAGATTGGATATTATCATACATGTATGAGAGAGAAAAGGTGACCACACTATTACATTACAAATGTCCGCTTTGTATGTGATCACAAATAACCCTCCAGCCTAGGATTTCGCTGACACATATATTAAACTTAATTTCTTTCCACACTCCATATGCATTTCATCTATAAAATATGGAATCCAACATTCAATATTGTGCATTATATTATGATTACTCATTGAATTTTTTTTTTTAATACGTTTTGTATCCCAATTTTAAGTGTTTACAATTTTAAGTGTTCACAGCATCATCAATGAATATTATTGCTAAGGCAGGGCATGATGCATTCTGCACAAATGAAAATACATTTCTTCATCTTACTCAGCAAGTCGGACAATTTTGACAAGTTCTTATAAGAGTGTGGGTCCATATCCAAACATATCATTAATATCTTTTTAGCTTATTTTTGTCCTCATTCAGACTTTTGAAATCAAAGGGGAAAATTTGTCTTTTAAATGATAATTAACGGCAATGGAAGTATTCAAGGGAAGGGAGGTATGTGCGTATTTTCCTAAATTTTTTTTCTAGGTATTAGAATTCGAAATCCAGAAGAAATATATGTTAAAACCTCTTATTAATAATTAATAATTAAAATCAACAGCTGTGAAATAGATAATTATTATTAAACTTATGGGTCTAGAAATAATTCAATATATTATTAAAATATGTTTCACATCATGCTCCTTCAATAAAAAAAAATAGAAGAATTATTCTGAAAAGGGGGTTTTGGTTTTAATAAGCTCAAACTTTGGGTCTCTATATAATTTACTCTTTCTTTTATATTGGAGAATCTTGTGAGTGGTGTGTATTCTTTACATTTTGATTGGCAAGCTGGTTTTGTGCATGTGGGAATTTGCTTTACATTTTTGACTTGCCAATCAATTCAATTTTTCAAGTTATCAATCCACCAAAGAGAATTTCTATATATTCCAGCTTTTTATTTTTAAATTTGAAAATTCATTTTTTTTTTAATTTTCAATCCATTAAAGAAAGTTTCTGGACCACGCACTGAAAGAATGACCTTTAGCACAAATTTCAACCAACAGCTTTTATTTATATCAAACATTTTTTATCCCAAAACAAATTGAAAATTCAAACAAAAGGAAAAACAGGTGCAAGAATTGGAATAAAAAGCAAGAAAACAATATACATTAATTTTTTTTTCTTTTTAGTCTATTTTATTTGAGTTGTCAAATTCACCAGCGAAAGGGATTCTTGGAAGTTTCCCACAATCGTACTGTATTGTGTTGACAATCCTGGAAAACAGCAATTTATAGAAAACCACATCTCTCAAGAATTTCATCCACCATTTTGATCCTCCTTGTTGCACCCATCCTGATAAATATGCCCCTGCAACCAGCCATGTTATACGCCATCTTCTTTCCTTAACATATCCGTCAACAGCTTCAGAAATCCCTCCTGAAACGAGTGCATTATGTTTGATCAATGAGTTACCGATATGTCGGCCGAGCACTACGGCGTCTTCCAGCGCCGAGCAACCGCCTTGAGCGAGATCAGGGGTCATCGGGTGCATGGCGTCTCCGGCCACCGTGATGTTTCCTTTGCTTAGATTTCCGAACATGATGTCCCATGGATATCTGAACATCAATGGAGCCCGTGTCAATGTTGAAAGATCACAATGCCGGACGACATCCAAGTACAATGGGGGCATGATTTCGGCATAGTTCTCAAGTAATTCTTTCTGTATCAATTCTGGATTTGCTGATGTATTTTCTCCTGAAAATTGAAAAGAACAAAATGAAGAATTAATAATGTCATGTACAAATATATGCACCGAAAAAAAAATCAATCACATAGCTCAATGGTGCTACCTTTAGGCAGACATTTATAATTGAGGAACCAATAGATTTCCTTATCATTGAGTGGAATAAATCCAGCCCTTATGCCTGCATCTACAAATTGCCTGACTTCTTGGTTCAAACCATGGCCTTCCGGAAACACAGCCATTCCACGCACAGATGATCGACCAGAATCAACCGGTGCTGAAAGTCCCAGCCAACGTGCCACCGTTGAGTGTACCCCATCACATCCTATCAAAATCTAGCCAAAATGCAAATATATATACAGTTCATTATATTAGTAATCATTATCCTATATATAAGCAAACACAGGAAAGATAAGCAAGGTTTAAGTACCTTAGCTTTGATTATAGTACCATCACCCAAATGTATTACAGCAATGGATGAACCTTCAAGTGTTTCTGTTTCAATGGCAGAAACCTTGGCGGAGAAGTGAATCGTGTTAATCGGTAATTCATCAGCCAATGCTTCTAACAATGTTCTCCGATGTACAGATCTGGGTCCTGATTCAATCCTGCTTCATAAAGATATAGAATACAATTCCAAGGCACATTAAAAGTTGGAATAAGTTGCAACTGACATATGTTAACAATTCAATATCTAGAACTGATAATCACTAATCATTACATTTCTTTAAAACGTGATGTCCAAAGAAGGTAGCATTGAAACCTGAGAATCAATCCTAAATTTAAACAACTCACCCTGTTGTAGTAACAAAGGAGATTTCTTGGGTAGCACCAGTTCGAATATTGGTTATAAGTCCCCTGATTATATATAAAATTATAGTCATTTACACATGCACACATAAATTAAAAACAATAAGTAAAAGTAAACCCAATAGTTGTGAACAATTTTCTTTTTTCGGTTTTGTTTTACCTCTTTGTACGAGGATAAATGGAGGTGAGCTTGTGGGAAACACCAAGAGCATCAAGAGCAAGCCAAGCATTTGGAAACAGGGTTAAGGCTGCACCAGTGGCTCGTAGTCCATCTGCTTTTTCCAGAACCAGAGCTCGAATTCCAAGTCTTTTCAGAGCCACAGCCGTGGCCAAACCTGCTATTCCAGCTCCTATTATCACTGCATCTTCTTCTAAAATTGTTGCCATTATTTTCTCTGTATATTTCTGTCTGTAAACTGAAAGCGTATGCTGAATTTATAAGATAAGGCTAGCGTAAGCCGTTACGCAATTAAGTAGACAGAAGCAGGAAATGTCTGAACTGCGATTGGTCAAATTATTACATTTATTTTATCCTTGGAGAAGAAGGAGTGGACTTAGCGCCGCCTTTAAGTCAAAGCAGGCATATAGAGCCTTGGACTATTCTAAAGAAACTGGTAGTGCATACAAAGGAAAATAATTTCTAGTATGTCTTTCATTTTGAAAATGTTATCAATTACTTTTTAAAGTGAAAATGTTATGATAATATTAAATTGAAAATTAATTGATTAGATGATCACTTGGGAAAATTTTGTTTTAATTTTTAATATAATTGTGTCGATTAACTAAATAAAAGTTTGTATATATTTTTTTCTTAATTTAAAAATAATATTAATTCTACTAATTTCAAATTTCGTTTTCTAAATGGGATTTCATGCGATGTGATATTTATGGAATAAATGATAAATTGTATTTGAAAAAGGAAAAAGAAATGGTCTTCAACTACAACACGAATAAAATTGAAATGAAAAGCTAAGTTACAAGAAGTTATCTCGAACATAACCATTGATTATTCTCTCTGATAATTAAGTCAATTATACAACAAACAAATTTCAATTTTATAAAACATTTTATATCAAATAATTTTTGTAATATTTTACAGGCATAACAACTAAATTATTTAATATACGCCCATTTTTTTAATATTTATTTGTGTCGTTATATAATTTTATCGGATAAAAATTATAATTAAAAAATACAACAATTCAGTCGGATTTTTTAATTTATCAGAAAAAATAGCCCTAGACAACTTCTCACAATTATATTCTAACAGCAATAAAAAATTCCATTCCCGAATATTTGTTCTCTCTTTGTTGCACCTAATACAACGTATATGAAGCTGTAACAAGCCAAGCCACACACCATCTCTCCTTTCTACAACATATCCCTCCATTGCCCTACTCATATCTCTCCGTATTAAATCTCTGTTGATGATCATCAGCGAGTTACCAACATGTCGAGCTTACACGATGGCGTCTTCCATGGCTGCGCAGCCGACTTGGCCGACGTTAAGAAAACTAGATCTTGATATCTTAAATGAATAAAAATAATACAATAGCTAGCCTTTATATAGGCAAAGAAAAGAAAACCTAATAAAGAAAGGGAAAGAAATCCTAGAGAAGAAAGAAAAAGAATTCAAAAGAAATAAGGAAACTACAAAACATATTATTGTTTTAACAGCCTCCCTCAAACTCAAGATGGCAGAGTAGAGGTGATCTTGAATTTGGATAGCAAATCACGAAAACGACCCCAATGATAACTTTTGGTGAATAGATCTGCTGGTTGATCCAAAGAAGAGATTGGGCGAAGAACAATAGTACCTTGAGTGATATGCTGACGAATGAAATGACAGTCTACTTCAATATGTTTTGTGCGTTCATGGAAAACATCATTGTAAGCAATCTAAATAGTACTACTATTATCACAGGCAAGAGGAGTGGGATCGGAGTGAGGAACACCCATATCACTGAGAAGCCAATGAAGCTAAGTAATTTCTTGAGTAGTATCAGCAAGAGCACGGTATTCAGCCTCTGTGCTATATCGTGCAACAACAGTCTGCTTCTTACAGCACTAGAAAATAAGAGAATCTCCAAGGAAAACACAAAAACCAGTAGTAAAGTGTCGATCAGTAGGATCACTAGCCCAGTCTGCATCTGAAAAGGCACTTAACTTTAGAGATGAATGAGCAGAGAAATGAAATCCATGAAATAGAGTGCCTTTGATGTAACGAAGGATGTGAAGAACAGCGGCATAATGAGGAAAGCGAGGAGCAGACATGTACTGACTTACAATATGAACAGCATGAGAGATGTTAGGTCGAGTAACCGTAAGGTAAACTAAACTATCAACCAACTGGCGATAAAGAGTGGCATCCTTAAGTAAAACCCCGTCAAAGGGTGTAAGTTTGGCATTTGGCTCTAACGAAGTAGATGTGACTTTACTATCAGTTAAACCAGCTCGAGTAAAAAGATCTAAGGCATATTTTGCCTGAGAAATATAATAGCCATCAGCATCAGACAGTACCTCCAAACCAAGAAAGTAATTAAGTTGACCAAGATCTTTCATCTCAAAGTGTTTCTGAAGTGAGGTCTTTAGTGCAGATATCCCATCAATATCATCGCCTGTAATGATCATATCATCGATATAAAGTAAAAGAAGAATACAACCGTGATCTGTGTTGCGAATAAAAAGACCTGTATCATAAGAGCTAGAACGAAAACCAAGTTGCTAAATGATAGTACTAAATTTGGCAAACCATGCTTGAGGAGCCTGCTTGAGACCATACAAGGCACGACGTAGTTTGCAAACTTTGTGTGACGGATGAGCATATCCTGGAGGAGGTTTCATATAAACATCTACAGTGAGATCACCATTAAGGAAGGTATTTTTGACATCCATTTGAGATAGTGTCCATTGGCGTATTGCTGCCACTGCTAAAAAGCTTCGGACAGATGTCATACGAGCAACTAGGGCAAAGGTCTCTTCATAGTCAACTCCATACTCTTAATTGAATCCTTTAACAACCAGTCTGACTTTATACCGTTCAATAGAGCCATCAGCTTTAATCTTGATTTTGTAAACCCATTTACAGCCAATAGCAGATTTTTGAGAGGAGAGATCAACTAAGTCCCATGTATATGATTTTTCAAGAGCTTGTAGTTCTTCTGCCATTGCTTGCTGCCAAACAGGATTAGAACAGGCCTCGGAATAGGATTGAGGCTCATACAAGAAAGAGTAGTAGAAAAGCAATAATAATCTCGAAGGCGAATGGGGAGTTCTCTAATCCGATTAAATTGTCAAGGGATAGGAGGAAGTAGATGGGGGAACAATTGAGGTGTCTGCTGTAGACCCGGAAGGCAAAGTCGTCGGCTCAAAAGCACGCAGGAGTTCAGTGGACATATTTGTTGAGGACTCATCAAAATTACCTGAATCAGTGTCATCAGGAAATAGTTCTATAGACTCTTGAGTAAAGAATGGAGTAAGGTGAGATTCAGAACTGAATTTTGACATAGAAGAGAACAGTTTGTGTTCCCAAAAGACCACATGTCTAGAAATACGAAGCCGATTAGACACAGGATCCTAACATCGATAACCTTTGTGTTCAATCCCATATCCTAAAAACAATATAAGCGAGCTCGAGGTTCTAATTTGGTATGCTCATAAAGTTGGAGAAGAACAAAGCAAGCACAACCAAATACTTTTAAAAGACTATAGTTAGGAGGAGTCTTATACAATCGCTCATAAGGAGATTGATTATCAATGACTGAGGAAAGAAGGTGATTGATAATGTAAGTAGCTGTAAGAGCAGCTTCTCCCCAAAAGCGTTCTAGGCATGAGGCACCAAGGAGAAGTGCACGAACAGTTTCAAGGATATGTCTATATTTTCGTTCAGCTCGACCATTTTGTTGAAAAGTACCCGAACAAGAGCGATGACAAAAGGTTCCATTGGTTTGCAAGAGGTCTAAAAACTTAGAATTTCTATATTCCATAGCATTATCAGTGCGAAAAATTTTAATGGGACATGAAAATTGTGTTTTAATCATTTTAACAAAAGCATAATAGATTTTGGATAACTCTGATCTGTGCTTTATAAGATATATCCAGGTATAACGGGAATAATCATCAATAAAAATAACAAAATACTTAGAACCTCTCATAGTAGCATTAGGGGAAGGCCCCCAAATATCAGAATAGATGAGATCAAATGGAGCTTTGGATATCAGGTTGCTGTTATTAAAAGGTAAAGCAGTATTTTTAACTAATTGACAAGAGACACAATCTATTTGATCAGGGGATACGCTACCAAGAATACCGTTAGAAATTAGTGAACGAAGACGACCAATTGACAGATGTCCTAGTCAGAAGTGCCAAAGGCTAAAAGAAGAGACAGGAGTTGTAGAGGCAACAGGCAAGGGAATAGACGGATGTGTGGATGGAAGATGAAGACTGATGAGCTCAAACAAACGTCCAACTTTACGGCCTATCTCAAGCGTCTGACCCGTCCTCGGATCCTGCACATGACAACCAGAAGCAGTGAAAAGAACATGAAGACCAAGATCACATAATTGATCAATAGATAAAAGATTGAGAGTGAGACGGGGAATCAGGAGAGTGTTAGGTAAAGAGAGATTAGATAAAGTAATTTGTCCTAAGTGACTGACATGTATAGTAGATCCATTCGTAGTTTGAATGGCAGAAAACTATTGGACAAGAGATTTGGAAGAAAAAAGAGTAGAGTGGGCAGTCATATGATTACAACATGCAGAGTCAAAGAACCAGGAAGATTTATCTGAGGGAACTGAGGAAGCTGTAATTTGAGGATTACCAGAAGCTGAAATGAGAGGATTACCAAATTTTTACAAAAGTTGTTGAAGAAGTGATTTGATATCAGTAGTGGTAAGGGATGGAGAGGTAGGACAGTCATTGGGACCATTAGTAGCAGCAACAGACAGCGATGAAGGATGTTTTTGTCTTCCTTTATTTAGACAATCTCGTGCAAAATGTTGAGGACCAACCTTGCGACAAACTTTGCATCTCCTGACAGGACAATTGAGAACCCAATGACCAGGTTTATGACAATAGTTACAACTTACTATAGAGGTAGGTTGAGACACTGAAGTTATAGCTAGAGCAGTATCAGTGCGAGATGGAAGAGGAGCAAGACGAGTTTCTTCAGAGAAAAACATATCAATAGCTTCATCAAGAGTAGGTAAAGGTTTGTGATGGAGAAAGGAAGCTTTAATAGGTTTAAATGTGTCTTGTAAGGCCATAAGAAACATCATTAACCGTTGCTGGTCTCTATAAGTGGCAAATTTGGTTGCATCCTCAGAGGTTATCCACTTAGGTTGTGAAAGTGAAAGTTGGTCCCATAAAAATTGCATCTGTGAATGAAACTCCGAGATAGATTGACCGATTTCCTGACGCATTTGATGAAGTTTACACATAATCTGATATTAGTCTGACAGATTAGTGGCAATATACCGATGAGCAAGAAAATCCTATAATGCTTTGGCTGTTTCAAATCTCTCAAACTGTAGATGGATAGAAGGGATAGAAGTATTGCGGAACCATGTAATAATTTGGTGATTTTTGTTATCCTATTCTTCCAAACGGTCAGTGAATTTTTCATCAGTATCATCATCAGTCTTGACAGGTTCTGTAATGTGACCAGTAATATACTGCCAAAGACGACGCCCTTTGAAAAGCTAAATATTGCTTGTACCCACAAAACATAATTATGTTTATTCAGTTAGATGTGAATAGGATGAGAGACATCAGATCTATCCATAGTTTAAAGATCACCACTACTAATCGTCGAAAAATAGTGAAAACGGTTTACAGGAAGACTCACTGAGCACTTTTGAATTAAATGGTGACAGCAGAGAGGTGGAACACGTCGGTGATAGGCCGGAGCAAGAGTTGACAACGGCGGGTTTGACCCAACTTTGACTGATGGGATAGGTGGCCGCAACACTAGATCGGAGACCACAAGAAGGATGGCCGGATGATTTTGAGTCGAATTGTGGTGGCGGTGTCGCTTAACTCGCCGCCAATCGAGGGCAACAGAACCGGCCTGGGGGTTTCTTTGTGTCGATGATTGATGGGGCGTGTGGAGACATACGGACCACAAAAGTGTTGGCCAGCGTTTTCTGAAGCTATTGGGACCGACGGTGCATCAAACGACTGATGGATAGTAGCGGCGCGTGTGTCACACGCGCGGCTGTGATAGGTGGCACGTGAGGTATACGAGCGGCTGTGATAGGCAGCCCTAGGTGCTCTTCTGGCAGCGTTGGGAACAGAATTCCAGAGAATAACCGGAAGGAAAAAGACCGAGATTGATTCTAAGCCAATTTTGGCTCTGATACCATATTAAGGAAACTAGTTCTTGATATCTTAAATGAATAAAAATAATACAATAGTTAGCCTTTATATAGGCAAAGAAAAGAAAACTTAATAAAGAAAAGGAAAGAAATCCTAGAGAAGAAAGAAAAAAAATTCAAAAGAAATAAGGAAATTATAAAACATATTATTGTTTTAACAGCCAAAATCCAGCGCCATGGGGCCGATGCATGGCGTCGCTGCTGACTAGCTACTAATATGATGTGCCAGGTATATCGGAAAATTAATGCAGACCTTTAAGAGAAATATTGAAGTTCAAGAAAATTGCATCTTAGGAAACTATATATTTATATTTTGCATGTAAGAAGTAAGTTGTGATTACTTTGAATTTTGGTGTCCATCCAAAGATGAAATCAATGATAAAACAAGAAGAGAAATGCAATAATCACACCCTAATTATAATATGATAAATGGTGGGGTAGTAAAGATTATGAACATGGTTTGTTAATTGTGATGAAAGGGCAGGTCTAGAATTAGAGAGAGAGAGAGAGAGAGAGAGAGAGAGAGAGAGAGAGAAATGCAAGCAAATGATACTTCTATTGCAATTGAACACACCTAGTTGTGGTTCATTTTTTACAAACCTATAAAAGAAGACATATGGCTTCCAAGGGAGAGGTGGTGAAAACAATAGCACATCAAAGCTATCCACACATAACTGACCCAACATTCCAAGACCACCAACCCTATGTATGCCTCGAAATTAAAAAGACAGAATTGGGAAAATTCTTCAAATGTAGGGAGTAATGCAGAGAATGTTCTTGACATGCATGATATTAGTGTAACTCTATCTACTTAAATTGATGCATGTATATATCCTCCATTGACAATTGGCTAGACCATACACTGTATACTAACCCCTATCCTTTCATTTTTTTATCCTGTTTAACACAACACCATACTTAATAAGGAGAACGTCCGATTCTCTCTTATTTTTTGGCCTAATACTCCATTACCCTCTTATATTTTTTCTAATACCCCATTATTCCCTTAATCTTACATTTTTTTAGTTTTACCTTTCAATAATTTAAACTTTAACCATTGAACCAAATCGAATAAACCGATTTTTTTAAAATTACAAAAAAAAAATTTGAACCGACTTTTTTTAAATTACAAAAATAAAATTACTTGTGAGGATTCAAATCTTAAACAAAATAAAATACTCTAACACCTTTACCATTGCACTAAATGACTTATTTTGATAATTTTTCTAATTTTTAATACATATCTTTTTTCAAAACACATAATAAATTCTATTAAAAATAAAAATTATTTTTATTAATATAATAAAAATAATTTTATATTTATAAAATTATTCTGAAATATTACTATTTAAAAAAAATAAATCTAATTTATTATAAAAAGTAAAATTATTTTGAAATTATAAACTTATTTTATAAAATTTTCTAAAATCATCATTAATTTTATCATTTTATAATATTTCTAAAATTATTAAGAAAAATAAATCTAATTTATTGTAAAATTGAAGTTATTTTGAAATCATTATTAATTTTAAATTTAATTTAAAAAATTTATAATTTTACGATAATAATAATTTAAATTTGAAATATCTTCATCTATTATCGTCAGACGCATCCTATGGCTTAGGTGATGATGTTGCATGGGAGGAATGAGGATGCAGACTAGCTTAAGGGTTGACAAGTTCTGCACATGGGTTGGGTAGAGTGTGTGGGCCTTAGGCCTTTGATGTTTTCTTGGGAAAGCTAATAGGCTTCTCCTAACTGCCTGGGGAGGGTTGGGACCATGTAGTCATATGAGAGAATTGAGTCCTGGGGCAATAAAGACATATCCAACTTCACATTTTTAATGCCCGTCTAAATGCGTCTCCAAGCAAGAAATCCAAAATTCTCTGTTTGTTTCAAGCATCACCTTCTCATTTGACATGAAATCCTCATCATCAAATTTTGCCCTGTTGAACATGTTCTTCATCATGTCATTTATTGTTGCCACCAAACTCACTCGATCCATGTCATATCCTTCCAATTCATGGTCAACCCCGCTGAAATTAACAACAGGTTAACTATTTGCATCTGCCAAAATACAAAAATTGACTTACACATAATGGTAGAAATTAATAGACAAGTATGCATGTGTTTCATTAAAAAAAGGAGAAAAAACTAAACCCATGTCAAACACACAATATAAACCCAAATTAACAGTTTTTATCTCTAACGTTCCAGTAAAGGCTATATAATTGGATAGTCTTTTATAAAATTATAATTGATTATATAGGTAAAGTTTTAATGACAATCAAAATTGACTATAGAAGGGAAAGAAAAAGAACTTTCTATATCATATTCAATGACATGATGTTAAAATGTTTGTGGTCAATTCTTTTTTGTGAAAGTAGATTGAACAAAAAGAATCGTTCAAGTGAGTGGGATGAATCACAGAAGCAAGATTTTATTATATCTATATCATATTCAATGCCCGTCTAAATGCGTCTCCAAGCAAGAAATCCAAAATTCTCTGTTTGTTTCAAGCATCACCTTCTCATTTGACATGAAATCCTCATCATCAAATTTTGCCCTGTTGAACATGTTCTTCATCATGTCATTTATTGTTGCCACCAAACTCACTCGATCCATGTCATATCCTTCCAATTCATGGTCAACCCCGCTGAAATTAACAACAGGTTAACTATTTGCATCTGCCAAAATACAAAAATTGACTTACACATAATGGTAGAAATTAATAGACAAGTATGCATGTGTTTCATTAAAAAAAGGAGAAAAAACTAAACCCATGTCAAACACACAATATAAACCCAAATTAACAGTTTTTATCTCTAACGTTCCAGTAAAGGCTATATAAATTGGATAGTCTTTTATAAAATTATAAATTGATTATATAGGTAAAGTTTTAATGACAATCAAAATTGACTATAGAAGGGAAAGAAAAAGAACTTTCTATATCATATTCAATGACATGATGTTAAAATGTTTGTGGTCAATTCTTTTTTGTGAAAGTAGATTGAACAAAAAGAATCGTTCAAGTGAGTGGGATGAATCACAGAAGCAAGATTTTATTATATCTATATCATATTCAATAACATTTTCCCAAGAAAAAGTCAAATAAAAAAAAGCTGCAAGAAGCAATGAAACAAAAATACATGAATTTTTTTTCTGTTTAGTCTATTTTACTTGAGTGTTCCGATTCACCAGGCAAAGAAACTGTGGACAGTTTCCCACAGTCATACTCTACTGTGTTAACAATCCTGGGAAACAGCAATTTATAGAAAACCACATCTCTCAGGAATTTCATCCACCAGTTTGATCCTCCTTGTTGTACCCATCCTGATAAATATGCCCCTGCAACCAGCCATGTTATACGCCATCTTCTTTCCTTGACATATCCATCAATAGCTCCACCAATGTCTCCTGTGACAAGTCTTTTATGTTTGATTAGTAAATTCCCGATGTGTCGGCCCAGCACTACGGCGTCTTCCAGAGCCGAGCAGCCACCTTGTCCGAGATCAGGGGTCATCGGGTGCATGGCGTCTCCAGCCACAGTGATGTTTCCTTTGCTTAGATTTCCAAAGAAGATGCCCCATGGGTATCTGAACATTAATGGAGCCTTGGTCAATGTTGAAAGATCACAATGCCGGACGATATCCAAGTACAATGGGGGCATGATTTCGGCATAGTTCTCAAGTAATTCTTTCTGTATCAGTTCTGGATTTGCTGATGTATTTTCTCCTGGAAATTGAGAAGCACAATATTAACATGTACAAACATGCTATTTCCAAAATAGAAAAACAAAAAAATTAATCACATAGCTCATTGTCGCTGCTACCTTTAGGCAGACATTTATAATTGAGGAACCAATAGATTTCCTTATCATTGAGTGGAATAAATCCAGCCCTTATGCCTGCATCTACAAATTGCCTGACTTCTTGGTTCAAACCATGGCCTTCCGGAAACACAGCCATTCCACGCACAGATGATCGACCAGAATCAACCGGTGCTGAAAGTCCCAGCCAACGTGCCACCGTTGAGTGTACCCCATCACATCCTATCAAAATCTAGCCAAAATGCAAATATATATACAGTTCATTATATTAGTAATCATTATCCGATATATAAGCAAACACAGGAAAGATAAGCAAGGTTTAAGTACCTTAGCTTTGATTATAGTACCATCACCCAAATGTATTACAGCAATGGATGAACCTTCAAGTGTTTCTGTTTCAATGGCAGAAACCTTGGCGGAGAAGTGAATCGTGTCAATCGGTAATTCATCAGCCACTGCTTCTAACAATGTTCTCCGATGCACAGATCTGGGTCCGGATGCAATCCTGCATCATAAGAGATCAGACAATTAACAATACTTGTAAATTAATCCAGGGAACATTCAGAATTAGAATATGCATTTCAACAGTTCAAAATCTTGAAATGATAATCATTAATTTTCAAATTTCTTGAAATAGATTGAGAAAAGGTGGCAAGCTGAGAATCGTAAATTTAGGCAACTCACCCTGAAGTTCCAGCATAGGAGATTTCCTGGGTAGCTCCAGTTCCAAGATTAGTAACAAATCCCCTGATTATATACAAAGTTATAGTTACTTACACAAGAGATGTTGCTTATTAATGCTTAATAAAGCTTTTGCTTACTCTGTTTCTGCTAACTAGAATGGAATCCTCAGAAATTCAAATTACAGGATTTCATAATTGCATAAAAAGCAAGACCCATCTGAGATTGTGAACGTCATTTCTGTTTTACCTCTTTGTAGGAGCATAAATGGAAGTGAGCTTGTGTGAAACACCAAGGGCATCAAGAGCAAGCCAAGCGTTTGGAAACAGGGTTAAGGCTGCACCAGTGGGTCGTAGCCCATCTGATTTTTCTAAAACCAGAGCCCGAATTCCAAGTCTTTTCAGAGCCACCGCCGTCGCCAAACCTGCTATCCCTGCTCCTATTATCACCACTTCTTCCAAAGTTGTTTCCATTGTTTTCTCTGTGTAAATTGCAAATGCATGTTGAATTCATAAAAAGACATCATAAAATAAATATTATACTTTACCCCTCTAAAGTTTAGAAAAATCAATATACTCCCCTAAAGTTTAAAAATAAAATAAAATAACCCTTTATTTTTAAAAAAATTAAGATATCCTCGTAACATTACTATTTATATTTTAATTTAATTATTTTATTTTTTCATTATTAAAAAATTATAAAATAATTATATTACTTTTTATTTTTTACATTATAATAATCAATATAATCTTATTATAATATTTAAATTTAAAAATTATAATAATATTTTAACTCTTAATTATTTCTTTCCTTCAAAATTTATAATTAAATATTGTAAATATTTTTTATAATTAAATATTGTAAATATTTAATTATATATAATTTTTAAAATATATCATATTATCAAAATAATGTACTTAAAAAATTATATATAATCAATTGTGAAACTTTTATATGATAAATTTTGTTTTCAAAATTTCTTAAATATTTACCCAATTATACATAATTTTGTCAATATTAATTATATATAATTTTTAAAATAAATTATTTTAGTAATATGATATACTTTAAAATATATATAATTAAATATTTTATAAATTTGATAATAAATCTAGAAGAAAATAAATAGTTAAGAGTCAAAATATTATTATAACTTTTAAATTTAAATGTCAAAATAAGATTATATTAGTTATTGAAAATAAAAATAATGATAATGTAATTATTTTAAATATTTTTAATAATGTAAGAAGAAAATAGTTAAATTAATAGGTAAATAGTAATTTTTTGAAATATTTTGACTTTTTTCAAACTTTAAGAGAATGTTTAGGAGGAATTTCCCAAAAAAATCAAAAGTGAGGGTAAAATGTAATATCCTAAAAAGAAATTAAATATTTGAAATAAAATGAGTCGGTTCCATTATCATATATTTGTATCTATCTTAATGTAATTCACTTTATGATGAGCAATCATTATTAATTTTATATTATTATAATAATGCTAATTTTAACTTTAAAAGATTCCTCTATTTTATTTATTAAATATAAAATTATTGTGTTACATCTATGATTATATTAAAAGTAAAAAAAAAGTTTTATAAAAATTATTAAGAGTGTTTTATACTTGAAGAAGGAATTTCATTTGATGGAGGAAAAGAGAAATTAGAGCCGCCTCGGAGTCACACCAGGCATGCATTCAATCTTGAACTCGTCTAAAGAACATGATGATACATACAAAGGAAAATATATTTTCCAATATGTTTTTTAAATTGAAAATATTATTGTAATATTTTACAAAAATTAAATAAATAAATAACTTTTGATAAGAGAGAATTGCCAATTAAACAAACTATAATAAAAAATTAATAAAATAAAGTAAGAATAAAAAGAAATCTACTTTTTTATATAACATATGATATTGGGTGATGTCACAAAGTATCATTAATAGTGAAAATTTTATATAACTTTTTGTGCTATCTTGTTTTGCAATAAGGTTCTTTTCTCTACTCCAAAACAATAGTATGAAGGCATATCATTATAAGTTGTATGGTATGGATAAACCAAGCTTATCCAAGGAGGCAATTTCATTATCATTGGGAAGTTTTCATAAGTAGGGGCCATAATTGAGATCTTTTTTACCTTGGCCAATGCTCCCCACATTCCCTTGTATTACGAGTTCAACACAATATGTTTCCCAAGTTGCATAATATAAAATCAAAAATATTAATAACCTTTTACTAAAAATTTATTAGTACTTCATGAGATTGAACTCATACTTTGAATACTGAAAAAATCGTGTTAGATTTTTTTATATTAAAAATTATATTATAATATATCGATATTATATTAAAAATTTAATTGATGTAATCTAACGTTATCCAAAAATTTACACTCAATTCAATTCAAATAAAATTATTAATTTCTATATAAATTTTAAGAGAAAATTGACCTTCAGTAAATAAATGAATGGAGTGGAAGCTAAAGTTTAATATTTCATCAAGTGTAGAAGTTATTATAGGAATTGTGGAAAGGGTGCTACTTGCCAATAGTGATAATGATAGTAAGAAAGAATAAGCCAACCCTAGCATTTGGACTTAAGGTAAAATGCTACAACTGCTGCTGCTGCTATTGCTGCACTAGTGGTGGCACCGATCAGCCGATGATCATGATTTATCGAACAGACATGTTTCCAAACTCTACTCGTTTTGGGGCCACTTATGGCATTTTTCCTCCTTTAGATTCTGTTTTATCATTATCAAGATGTACCCATTATCCCTCTTGTTGATTTTAGCGTCTTCTTGTTCTCTTTGCATGTGCTATACCTAGTAATAACATTTTTACCACATAAGAACATAAAAATCATAATCAATATAGCCATATTCCTTCACCATATAGATTAAATTAGATCTAAGATATGTTATTTCCAAGTAGGATTCACCTAGGAAAGCTACCTTATAAGGAAACATGCTCATGCAACCACGAATAAAGTTGAGGCTTTTATTGCATTCTTGTGTTTGCATAAATTAGTAGTGAGTTTTTTGTCTACAAATTCTTGGTTTTTTATTTCAACATTGATTCTGGTGTATAGATCTTGTTCGTTTCTCTCTCTTGAGTGAATAACAGCAGAAAATAAGTTATGATTTGTGAAAAAATTATTAGTATTTGTACTATTTTTGTCTACATTTTTAGTATTTAGAGAGATTCTCATTTTTTCCAAGTGTACGGACTCGAAAATTAATTTTTGTTCATTTTAGATAAAAGCATCAATCAAAATCAAGTTGCTTTTACGTTCGTATTATTGAAGCTAACAGTCAACTAATAGTAAACTTCAACGTCAGAGGAAAATATGTGATAAAATATCAAAATTTACTATTTCTTTATTAGTTTTTGATACCTCAGAAAAGGTATGTTATAATACCCCTTGTTTTATACAAATGTTGAAATTATAGAAAATTTTAGTCTCTAAAATGCTCTAGTTAAGCAACCATTTGTTTTGATAAATTTTTTGAAAAATACCATTAATTTTATTATCACTTTATTTTCATATTTATAGAAAGTCATATTAATATATTATTTTAGTGACGTTATCAAATTTTTATTAGGTTATAATATATTTTAAACATACAAAAATATATAGGTACATTTAATATTTATAACTGGACAAAAAAAATTTAAAATTAAAACTAAAATTTTCTCTTTCTTTTTTTATAATAATTAGTATACCATGTTATTATTTCAACTTGCAAAATACAATTACTATATTAATGTATATATAATAAAGTTAATAATTATCATACATATACATTAAAAAAAATTGGTATATATCCAATTTTATATGTAAATTTTTACTCATTAAATAATATAAAAACTTATATCCAATTTTATATGTAAATTTTTACTCGTTAAATAATATAAAAACTTCGATATTTATCCTCAATTCATATTTGGTGAACTATTCTATATTTCTTATAAAAATACACGAATCTTTTACAAACTTTTAGAGTAACGAAACATAGTCATAAGTTACAACATGATTTCTTTTTTTTTTTTTGGTTAAAAATGATGACATCTTATGATTGAATGAAAGCTTTTTCAATATCCAAAATAATTTCAAACTTTCAACTTTCATCTCACCATCATAACTGAGCTTCGTTAACCATGTGTCCAAATTTGTGTCGAAATCTATCCTTAATTTTATTATCACCATCATAACAACATTAATTATATTGGGTAGTAACCTTAATTTTAGTAATACTAAATTAAAATTTTATTAAATTTTTAATTTAGGGATTTCACTTATTTTATACGATTAAGTTAAATTTAACATATGCATAATCATACATTATTTCTAAGTGTTAAATTTAATCTTAATAATTTTAATAATTTATAAATAATATAAAAATATGGGTAAATTTATATTATTAACATTGATTATGTCACATGTATGTTAATAGAGTTACTGAATATTTGATAATTTTATATCATGTTATATGGGTAGTGTCATCATAACAAGACTCTAATAATACTAGAAATTATAAATCTATGTGCTATCTTGTCTTCCACTTAGGGCCTTGGTTGATTATCTAGTGGAAAACAAGAGTTATAGGTAAGCTTGTGATAAACCAAGTAGATCCAAGGAGACAACAATGGGAGACAACAATGGGAGACAACTAGGAAAGCTTTCATGAGTAGGGACCATTTAATATATATATATATATATAATTGATATCCTTTTGACTTTGGGCAGTGCTTTTCTATTTTACTTGTATAATTGGTTTATGAGTTTTGTAGCTTTACAATTCACTATGTGTTGCAATTTAAGCAATGATGTAAGTGCCTTCATTTGGCAGACAAAGATATTTTAATATTTTTTAGTGGGTTATTTGTATAAAATCAATTAAAAGTATTTTAAAAATTAAAATCACATTATTATAAGATAAAAATAAAAATATTAAATTTTAATAAAAAGATAATTAAATTTTATAAAAATTAATATTAACAAATATATTTTTTTTCAATTTTATTTTTTAAGTCAAGTGAAAATTAGGCCATAACCAACCTACATATTATGAAACTAAACAGTACATAACTAAAACCTACACGAATCAAATCATAAAAAGCTTATATTACAACAGCTAAATAGTAAAATAATACTTGCTTTTTAAATTAATTTTTAGGATAAGCTTTGGGACCATTTCAGGCCCTAGCTTTGCTCTTCTATAGAAATACCAAATATATTTTTAGTAAATATAAAAATCAATTCAGTTTAATTCAATAGTCTCATATCTTTTGAAAGTATAAGTTTAAAATTTTCTTTTAATATGCGAGAATAAGTTCTTTTATATTTAAGAGTATATATATGATTCTATTAAGTAAAAAATTGTATAAACAACAAATGTATAACATATTTGTACATGTATATAATAAATTTTTATCACATATATATTTATCATGAAATAATTAATAATATTAAATATCAAAATAATAATGAAATAATAAAAAATATATATTAACTTCATGTTATTAATATTATTTATATATATATAATGTAAAAATTAAAAAAAAAGATATTTTTCTTTTTTTTATATAAAATAATTTTAGATGAGAATGAAAAATTTTATTTACGAATCATTAGACTTTTATTTTTTTAATGATACTCAAATTTAAGATAGTATGAAAGGTGTAAGTGATTTCATACTATTTGGATGATATTAGTAAGATGAGTTTGATGCCACTTGCCAATATAGCTAATGATATTACCAAAGAATAAACCAAACACTCATGGATTTAGGCCAAAATGCTGCTGGTGTTGCTGCAGTGGTGGCACCGCTGAGCCTATGATATGATCTTGATTTATCAAGCAACAAATCTCGAAACCTCTACTCATTTTGGGGCCACATTGGTAGTGTTGTGCCTACCTATATTTGTATGAATCGGCATCTCCTCTTCCCTACTTCCCCCTTTCCCCCTCCTCCATTGTCCTCATGTGGGCTTTGTTTTATCATTATCAAGATGCCATCCATTTGCCCCTCTTATGCTTGTAGATAATTAGACATTGACCCCTTTGCATGTGCTTACTAGCATAGCAAACATTCTTTTCTTCTTTCCTCTTTTTAGTGTTATAATCACAATATATTTATATCCTAAACAGAAATCTACTAAAAATCGAGATATATATTGCTGTAATATCGATTGAAAAAATTTACGATAATAATCGTATAGATACTTGAATTATTACGTTGTTAGTGAATACTCAACTAATAAGAATATTTTTATATACTAAAAAAAGTAATATTCGCAATCATTAGTAACAAAATTCTATTATTCTTAGTTTTATAGCTTAGCAAATATGTTCCTTTTAAAATGCATCAACTCTTTTTTAAGTTATTCCATTCGTAACAATGACTTCATGAATAATTCTTTTAAAATAATTAAATTCTTACTATAATTATAAAACTACCAATACTCTTCATAATTAGTAACTACCACAACTTATATTTTAATTTTAAATATTAATTATGAAACTGTTAGAGTTTAAAATAATAAAATTACTAATTAATTCACTATATATATAGTACAAAGTCATGTATCCCAATTATATATGCATGAAAAGTTATTAAAAACTTTGATATTCATCACCAATTCATATTTGATCAACTAATGCTTCTAATTCCACATTCTTAACAATATATATATATATATATATATATATATATATAGAGAGAGAGAGAGAGAGAGAGAGAGAGAGAGAGATTTTTACATAAAATTTTATATCAAAATATAGGTCGTTGGATTTAAGAATATTTAACAATTGAGATTGTATCTAACAATACATTAATTATAAATATATTAATTATAAATATAATAATTATGTATTAAATACATGATCAGATATATTTAAATTTAATTATTTATATTTAATATAAAATTTTATATAAAAAAAATATTAAATTTGTCTCATAAATATATATATATATATATAATTAAATTTTTATATATATTCCTCTCAATACAAAATTATTTTACCGATAGAATTGATTATCAGACATGATCATGTGTTGTCACATGATTAAATCTTATGATTAATGAATTGGCAAAATTTCAACTCTATCCAAAATAATAGTTTCCAATTTTCGACTTCCACGTGGCCAAAATGTCTACTGCCCTCTGGCCACCATTAATAATTAATGCCAAATAGGTCATTAACTTCCTACTCAATAGTAATTAAACACTAAATTAAAATTTTAAATTGTTTTTGATTATTTAATTAATAACTCATTCACGCGTTTAAAAAATTGGTCAATTATTCAAAGCATAATCCTATCTGTATACAGGACAAAATCTTCACCACCAACAAGAAGATTCCATTCAATTATGCGCAATAAACTCCTAAATAAACATACAGAAATTCTTCTCGAAGTAAATAGCATTATATATATATATATATATATTAGATAGGTTGGATGACTTATTTTTTATATAAAATTTTATATTAAATATAAATTATTATATTTAAGTATATTTGAGATTATTCTGATAATATATTTAATATATATTTAATACATAATTAAATTATCTATAATTAATGCACTGTTATATGCAATATCAACCGTTAGATATTTTTAAATTTAATTGTCTATATTTTAATATAAAATTTTGTATAAAAAAAGTCATTGATCCTACCCTTATATATATATAATAAAAAATATTTAAAATTTAAAATTTAATAAAATACGGACGATGTTAGATATTCAAAATTTACTTAAATTTGTATTATATAGCGTTTTAAATGTTAAAATACACTACAACTTAAAAGTTTTGAGATTATAACATAAATTTAAATGTTGTGACATTTATACATAGTATGAGATTTAGATCTTTTATCCGAAATTTATTAAATAAATGAGTATTATTACTTATTTGGGATTAAGATTTTTTTATATTTAATTAATTTTGTGCAATTATAATTTATCAACAATCGATCACCAATTTTGAAAATCATGAATTGACAACATGTGGTACCGTGGGATTAAAAGATCATAGAATAACATGATAGAGAGTTAGAAATTAAAAATAATTAATAAATAAAATTAACCGAAAAAGAAAAAAAAAAAAAAGAAAAGTCATCTCTTTTATCTTGTTCATCTCCCAAACCACAACAAACAAATAAACGAACCAAAACTGTGTTTCTGAGAAACAGCATCAAGTTCCTGTCTTTCCTTCTGCCTTGCTGTCTGTTCACCATTAACCCCCAAAAAAAAAACAAAAATTAATACTTTATTTATATATTTACTTCAAATAAATAAAAAAATGAAATTTAAAAAAATTAATGAAAAATCCCATTTTTTGGAATATACTTTACTACCATCATTTGGCCCAACCATCCACCCACAATCTTGATGTTGATGCCATTAAAGTTTAAAAAAAAACAGAAATAAAAATTAATCCAAGAAAAAAAAACAGAAATCTCTCTGTAACCCAGAGCCCATTTCAGCCTTTTTCCTTGTACCTTCATTGAAAATTCGTTGTATTTCTCTTTTGTTCTTGCAAAATTTGTGCGTCAGATCCGTCTGTTCTTGATTGGTTGCGTCATTTTTAAGTTTCCTGTCAGAAGCTTGTTTCTTTAACTGGCCGTACGGTCTTGTTGCAGATCTGGTGCTGTAAACTTAGGAATCTGTTTTCTCTGTTTTCAGTTTGATGTTACTTCTTTTTCATTTGTCGATTTTTCTTCTACCCCAGTACGAATAATTTCTGTATTTGCGGGATTCTGATCTGAGCGGATGGATTTGGACGACTTTCGATCCATTCTCGATACGGCGGGTGTCGACGTCTGGACGTTTATCGATACGGCGATCTTAATGGCGTCGTTGGATTACGCGGCGGAGCTGAAGCAGCGGAGGGATAGAATCGTTGAGAGACTTTATGCCACGTGTATTTCTTCCCGGTGTCGGAACTGTGATTTCGGCGGGGATAGGGATAATGGGGTTGAGGTTAACGTTGAGAAGGAGATAAGCCATGAAGGGAAAGCGCAAGCTTCGCCTTCTACGCCGCAGTCTGTTAATGGAGATGACGATGTAGAGGAAGATATTGATCCGTACGGAGGATTGTTTGACGATGAACAGAAGAGAATTCTTGAAATCAAGGAGCATCTCGAAGTTCCTGACCAGGTCTAACTTTATTTTATTTTTCAATTTTTTTTTTTATGAATTGTTAATTGTTAATTTTAGATTATGATTTGTGTTAATGGGTTTAATCTTGTGTTTGATTTAGTTGTCTAAATCTTCTGTTTGTGTAATTTCAGTCTGAGGATTCACTGATTGAACTGCTGCAAAGTTTGGCTGATATGGATATAACATTCAAAGCTCTCAAGGTGAACCTTTTGGAACAATTTCTGTTTCTTCTGTTGTCTAATTTTAGTTTTCTGATTCATTTTCAACTTATTAAATTGTTTTCCTTGATTCTTGATTCCAGGAGACTGATATTGGCAGGCATGTGAATCAATTGCGAAAGCATTCTTCAAATGATATTAAGAGATTAGTGAAGCATCTTGTTAGGTATTGAAGAAACCAAATTATGTAAAATTTTCTGCTTGTCTTTTTGTTACTTCCAACTGATAACTGCTCCATGTTTGCAGGAAATGGAAAGATATTGTGGATGAATGGGTGAAGTTGAATCAACCTGGAGAACTTGCATCGTCTGCAATAATGGGTAACATCAATAATCCAAGTTTTTAGTGCAATAAATTTTCTTTCCCTTTCTGGGAAAATTATGGGAAGGAAAATACAAACTAATGTGAAGAGATTTAAGTTAAAAATGGGAATTAATTATGTTGTCTGCAGATGGAGACTCACCTCAGCAAAAGATTCCCCAAAATGGTCATCACCAGGTGAAAGATATATTTTTCCTGCTATTTTGTTTGTTTTTCCTGAGAAAGTTGTTGAAAATTTGTTGTATTTGTTCTATCTTTCTAAGATTCTGGTTCTTGTTTAGGTTCCTGACTTTGCATACTCTCCAAATCCTCACAGTGAGTATAGAATCTGATTCAAAGTTGGATTTGATCCGATATATCTTTCTTGTATGCAATTGTTTAATCTGTTTCTGCTTTCGGTTTTGTTAATGGTTAACAGATGGAAGTTCTGGGTCAGAAAGGAATAATTCAGAACCTGAAAGGAAGCCGAAGCCAGCTCCTCCTCGAAGAGATGTACCATCTAAACCTCCTCAATCAGCTAGTCATGCTGCTCATCAGCAAAGTGTACAGGTATCATGAAATTGCACCAAATTAGAGTCATTAATTCTCTTGCTTGGTTGCTGAGAAAATGGAGGTTTAAAATCAAACTATGAAACTTTTGAATTTAGCTTAGGTGGGTGGTGAAATTTTTCCATGTAAAAGACTTCAAAACTCATTTTCTCCTCTCCCCAAGTAGGTAAGTAATTATGTATCGATGATTTGTTAAATTTTGTTTGCAGAGACAAAGAGAACAGAAGGAAAGCAAAGATAGCAGTTTTGATTCTGAAAGGCTAGATTCAGCAAGAAAAAGGCTTCAAGAAAACTATAAAAGAGAAGCAAATGGTTTGTTTTACCTCCATCATCAGAAAAAAAAAACAGCACTTTTGTTTTTGTTTATGCTTAGTTTGGGTATTTCCACATAATTTGTACTGATTGATACTGTTTTTGGTGCTTTTGTGTTTGGTTTTCTGAAGCCAAAAAGCAAAGAACAATTCAAGTGATGGGCATTCATGAGATACCAAAGCCCAAGAATTCCTTCTTTGGAAAGAACAAAGGTGGTAGTTCTCAAGGGAGGCCTTGGTGATTGATTGCTGTGAATGAATTGGCAAAAGGGCTTTCATCACACAATCACTTTTTCCATACCCAAAAGAAAAGCACTTATGGGTACATGGAAAACAAACCCATAACCGGTTTATCCTCTTATATTATTTTTGTGAAAGGAAAAAAAAAAACAATTTTCTCTTGTTTTCTTTGACTAATAGCAAAATAAAACCAAAAAAAAAATTAAAATAGCTTTTTCTTTTTTAGCATTTGGAGGAATTGTGATATAGCTGCTTATATTTTTGGTTTGTTTGGTTTATATATAGTTTTGATACAATTTCTTGTTTTCACAACCAAGGTTCAAAATTTTAGCTACTTAACATGTATTTAGAATCAAAATGTGGTATTAAATTAAAGAGCAACATTACACTTTTCAAGTGTTATTTAAAGTCCTTTTCAGTTCAAAGTGATGTGGCATTCATCGATTGAATGATTAATTCATTTTTGTATTCAAATTGATAAACAACACATTCCTTGGAATGATAAGAGCGAGATAATATTTGAAAATATTGTACTATTTTGGAGTATTGTTTCCTTTGGTTTGCTTGGAAATTGGAATGATAAAAAGGAGATAATAATTGAAAATAGTATACACTTTACAAGCTGGGTTTGCTTGGAAATTGGAATTTGTAATTATTAGGTCGTTTATTTATTTTATTATTTTATTTTTATTCTTTATTTGGGAAACGGATAAGAGTGCCAGGGTGTATACCTCTGAGGAAGAGATTTCGGAGCTTCTTCGCTTTCTCCACTATCCAATTCATTAGTTTATTTTTAATTAATTACCTTAAATACTTTTAATTATTTTTAACTTATTTAGAAAAATTATTTATCATCCATTTTCAAAGAAAATAAAAACAATAGCAAAGCCTGAGATTTTTCAACGAACAAAATTAATTTAGATTTTTTATATATTAAACCCTTTTTTACTAAGATTTAGGATAATTTGAAATTAATAAATAAATAAAAACCTAGTTGGAAATAAGAAGATGGTTTCTGGTCAAAACAGGAGACAGGGTTTTGCTTGAACCAGACGTCTGCAAAATTTCTATGGGCTATAACATAAAATAACATCCTCACTTTTTGACTCATTTTAGACAACTTGATTGCATAAAATCTAATAATGATCCATTCTTCATTGAATGAAAAGCCCTCCATGTCTATTCTCATGGTAAACCTAATCACATTCAACTCTTAAATCTTAATCACCTTTTGACATTTTTTCTGGCTTTTTATCCTCACATTCACCACTCCTTTTCCACATACTTTCAACCATACATGAAGATTCTAGCAACACGTTACGCCGCACCCGGCGAATTAATATTTAAAAACATATAAATTATAATATTACGGAAGAAATTCTTCTTCTTTTTTCCTTTGAAGATATCTACTTTATAAAAAGGAATGGCAATAACACAATAGAAAGCTAGTATAAAATGTATAAGCTTCTACGAGACCTTAGCAATGGAATCATGGAAAGCAATCTAAATCAAGAACTGTTTCAATGGACTCCAGGCCCTCATGTAAGCTCTAAATATATGATGTGTATTTAGTACAATTTAGCCCCTGTTTAAGAAAGGATAAACCCACTATCATTTAGAATCTTAAATTGATTCGAAGGACTAATAATGTAACCATCCTAGCAACGATTTTGCAAATTGCATCTCATCTACATAAATAAACTCTGATCTAATTCTACTCTAATAAGTTTTTTTTTTCTTTTTTCTTTTTTCCTCCTCTTACCTATTTTAAAAAATGGAATGCCCACCTTATCGAATATTCCATGTGAAAAAAAGGCAGAATGTACGGTCTTCGTGTTCTTATTATTCATGACACTTCATCCCTGCATCTTTGACTCGCCTGATTTCTTCAAGCTACCCAATATTCCATCAATCAGCTTGTCCTTGTCATTATCATCCGAGTCCAACACAAACGCATACTTCTTCTCCGGTCTTTGCTTCCGGATAAAGTTCCCCAGAGATGGTTCACTGTTGGTTGCCACTTCAGATGGTTTTGCACCATCATTTGAACAATCAACCATGCCGTCAACATTCTTTGACTTGTTGTCATCACCTTCTTTACTACTGTACCATGAATCTAGGATTTGTAATAATGAGCTGTCTACATCATTTATCTGTGATTTCACTTGCTCTTCTGATCGTGTTTTTGGGGAAGATTCTCCTTCAGAATCTGATAATTCATCATCTGAGACAGAAGGTTCATACTCTGGATACATTTCTGTCATTGTATCTTTTGTTGCCCTACTCTTCAGCCCGGATTGAACTTCATTTCCATCAGAGTTAGAAACAGGCCCCAGCTCCTCCCATTGAGAGTCAGAATCATCGTTCTTCTTTGACGTTTCAGATAATTCACCATCAGAGTTAGCTGAAGGCTGGTCGGCATTAGTTTCTTGAAACTCAGGTAAAGAAGTTCCTGGGACAACGCTATCTGGGACCTTAGTGGCAGGAAGGATATAAGTAGACTCAATTTTCACCCCAGGCATTATCTGTAACAGGGTTGCCAACTTTTGGTAACCAAGCTTTTGTAAATCGAGATGGTACCCATACCTCTCAAGGAACAGTTTTCTGAAGGATCCTAAATTATATCCTTCCGGGTACTCCTTCAATATGTCATTCACAAGCTTCTGACAGTCGGCTAATATGTCATTTCTAGATCTGTCTGAAGATTTCCTATGGATGACAGAGCCAGAAACTCCAAAATGTGGAATACTTGGACTCTTTTTCTCTCCATCATGGTCTGGTATTTTTAGTGAGTTGGATTTTGATAGTGTGTCCATGAATATTGATCTCAAACCATTAGCAGCAGCAGATTGACCCAGAGAAGACCTTTTTCCAACCAGACGAGTAAGTTTGAAAGGTGAGTCTTGAGATGGGTATTCTTCCACCCATTTCTTCTCTGATATCAGGACATCCACAAGGTCCAGAAGATCATGGTCACTGAGTTCTCTAAGAGCCAAAGGGCCTTCCTTCTGCAGACATTGTGCCATCTGTTTCCTGATGCAATCACAAAAGGCAAAAGAAATATCATAATTTATTCTGACTGCAATGTTTTACATTTGAACTTTCAGAATTACATGTTTAAAACAAGTAATGAACTGATCATCTCCAATTAAAATAGTTATATCTTTCAATCTGCAATCTCATTTGCAGAACTTGCAAATCTTTTGTAGAAAACTCACTACATCTCTTCGGGTTTTTCAATTTAAACCTCATAGAACAACAAAGATACCTGATTTTAAGTTTTCTAATCTTTCCAAGAAGTTCAGATTACAGTATCTACCTAATCAAAATTTCACATGTCAGCCTTTTTCTGAAATATGGATAAGTAAAAGAAAACAGAAAAGCAAAAAAAAGTTTGCAATTTCCCCAGTTGCAAAAGTTTGTTCGTCTATAAATTCTTAAAATTTTTACAGAAAAAAATAAATTAACATATAAATAACAACAGAGCCTGTGACATGGGATGAGAAGCAATCGTCTGCTGTATGTGCAGTATAACAACTAATTATACTTTAAATATCTACTTTGGATGGTTTCTCTTTAGTTTATTTCCTTCCTGTATTTGATCTTGAAATTAGAATTGGTTGAAAGATAGAAAATAAATAAGCAAACCTGGTCCTTGACTGGGAGACAATGACTGATCCTCTAGGTGAATCCATAAAGGATTCCATGTCTGACCAGAAAGAGTCCTTTAAGAAAACCTCATGCTTTTGAGAATTACTGTTTATCTGGTTCAATCTTTCATTTGACTGATCTCTCTGCGTATCAGTTTCTGGACGTCTTCTCTGAAATTTGCACCAGTTTACTATCCGAGTGAGAACACCTGAACTTGTGGCAGACTTGTCACCACAAGCTTTAGCATTAGTAACAATTTTGTTCTCCTGAACTGATTCCACTGGAGCAGCATCCTGACTCGATGATCTCATTTTGTTTTTGCCAAGTTTAAGCTTTTCACAATCACCATGGGTCAGAGACTTTTCCGGCTTTTTCTGACTTAGATCTGAAATATCTCCTGAATCACTACATATTTCCGAAATTTTCTCACTTTTTATCTCAGAACCCTCAGTTTTACCACCAAACCATCTTAGCCAAATTTTTTTAAGGAACCCCACCTCAGACATAGAATATTCCTGTGCTACAACAGGTTTAATAACTTGCTTGTCAATTGGACAGGGTTGTTTCACTTTGTTCAGGTGCTCCTCAACGTCTGTGTTGACTGCTTTCTTGCTTGATACAGGAGACTTTTGTGCTTCAGGAGATAAAGGCAATATTGACTCACCCTCGGCATCTCTGTCTTTAAATCTTTGATCACCATTTAACTTCAAAGACAGAGAGAGTTCCTGATCTCCATTTTTACAAAACTGTCGATCAGATGTATCCACACTGGTCTCAAATGGTTCAGGAGCTTTCGGGCGGACTCCACAAACACAAAACTGACCATCAGCTTCAGGTCGAAGCTTTAAAATGTTTGGCATCGATAAAAGAAAACGGGAGAATTTTTTATACCCGTACAGATCTTTATCTATAGTCACAGCACTCTTACTCAACTCTGCCCGAAGTTCTGTAATGGCAATGCCTTCAGGATAAGAATTTAAAATATGACGAATCTGCCTAATTACTGGCTTTGGAACTGGACGAACCTTACAATCTGAAGCAGGCTCAGGAACCTCTTCAGTACGTGAACTTGCTGCTTGTTCGGCAACTGAGAAAGGATCTATAAGAGGCACCTTATAATGGCCATACCAGGAACCATAAGGACCATCAGGCGGTTGATTAAAATGCTTTCCAGTTAGATTTTCCCCTCGGAGCAAAGATTCCCAATTCCACATTATACTCGCAGCACTGCAGAGAACATTGGGAGCACTTGCTGGACTTGCAAGCAATATGTTATAGTTGTTCATCCTTAATCGATGTAAAATGCTAGCGAAGTCCCTATCACCTGAGATTAAGAAAAGATGTGCTGGAGGAGGGTTATTAGTAACCCAGTACATCAGATCTACTAGAAGCGATCTATCGGCACTATTCTTTCCACCTGCATTTGCAGAAACATTTGCCTTGTTAAATAGCTAGTACCTGTGAAGCTAATTAGAAGACTTTTAACTGCAGTACATCAATAAAATAATGTGATTGCAACAGGACAAAGTTTTATATTTTACCCTGATACTTTCTGCAACGAAAGGAAATTGACAAACTTTAATCCAGAAAGAGCCAAGTCATGATTTTGACTCAGTACCATACAACTTGTTTACTTTTCCTTACTCAGAATCTCAAGTCCAAAAGTCAAGTGGCAGAACCATAACATGTATTATATATGAACTAAAGAACACAAATGCACACATGTCAATTTGAAGACATAAGTGTATACAACCCAAAATTCACTCTCTCTCTCTATTCACAATCCTTCTACATTAACATAGCCTCAAAATACTAAAAATTCTCTCAGCCTGGAGTTCATGCAAATCTGGTAACAATTAGACTATAACAGTTTCTTTTATAAAACAAAGACAGTAACAATGTTTTGGGCAATAAAACTGATACCCTTCACAGAAATACAATTAAGGGAAGCTTTGCTGTTTATCATTAAGTTAAAATCTTAGAAAATTATAGAATGCTTTTCATTTGATGACCTGGTCTTAGGGGTCTCAAACAGTACTTTTTATTATTCCTTTCCAGTCATGAGATTGTTTCCGAAATTGAATAAACAATGTTTTACAACAATCGAGCATGCATTATGTGACAATTAGTCTATGTTCCAAATTCTAACTGGGAACTTGAAACTTTGACAAGTTTTGTGTCCATAACAAATTATTGACATGAAATCTAATATTCCAAAAAGAAAAATTACAACAATTAGGTTTCCTGGATTTAAAGGAATCCACATGAAAATAAAAACAAAATTGAAGATTTTGTTGGCGCTCTACTTGCCTATCTGAAAAAGGGTGATAAATTGAAAAAAGCTAAAGTTGAATTATCCTATTTATTGGTAACAACAATCAATTATACAAGCCGTATCGGCATGGTCCTAGGTGAAAGAGTTGTATACTATTCCAGGATAGTTAAGCTTCACCATTTATGCCCCAGTCATATCTAGTCCGCCTAATTGGTCCACTTATAAAAATTGGACCTTCACAAAGAATTTTCCCCCTCAATTTGAAAAAGGTGAAAGGAGAAAAAGATGTCTACTGAACATTCTAAACATGGTAAGGGGTAAGAGCAGCACATACCCTTTAAAACAGCTTATTGGGGCCTATTTTTCCCTTTCTAAGATGGACACGCCAGCAAAGTCACCAGTTGCCATGGAAACAACACGGGATCGTACATGGTTAATGGAGAGCACACACAAGTGCCAGCAGACAGTAACCTTTACAATTCATAGGACTTACGAATCGGCTGAACATTTCTATTCAATCTCTCCCAGTTTCAAAACTTCCATCTCGTGAACCTAACCATTTCCAACAGCAATCACAATCATTCCACAATTGCCCAACTTCTATCAAGTAGGATGCACATTCATCATTTTAGCCAATAAGTTTTCACATATTTCAAATTAAGAAAAACAGAAACACATTTTTAATATTACTTCTTAAAGAACAACAAGTTTCAAGATTTTTACAACAAACATTATCACAAACCAAAAATTATCAAAAAAGGAACAAACTTTCAATTCAAAGAAACAAAAATATACCATGAGGAATATGAGCAATATTAATCCCGGTGGACGAGAGCGCCTCCTGATTGACCCTAGAGAGCTGCAACACGTCTCCAAATGCAGTGATCGTAATGGGGCCCTTGATTCCATTTGCCCTAATGGCTGCAGTGATCGCGTGAGCAACCTTAAATACATTCACGCCAGCAGGCAAATTGCAGTTCTCAAAATCCCACCACACCGAAACCCTCACATTCCGGAACTCCTCATCATGGCGTCTTGAGGAAAAGATAGACGAGGTTGATAAATGGGCAACGAAAATTCTGAATGGGGATGAAGACGAAGAAGCGGAGGAGAGAGAACGGACGGTTTTTGGAGTTAAGGAATTCATTGTAAACTAGGGTATCGGGGTTTACGTCATTTGATGGTGGGGTATGAAAAGAAATTCAAGGATTTGCAGAGAAGGGTTTTAGGGAAGATGAAGGAGGAGGGAGAAGAGACTGAAACCTTAAACCCTAATGCACGTGCGGTGCACGCGTGTCATAATTTTTGTTGAGTTGGGCCTTGATGTGGTGGGCTCGAGTTGGGCCTAAATGAAAGCTTCTTTTGGAGAAACACTTAAGAGACTCAGAAAATAAATTTAAAATAAAAAATTATTTATTCATAATTTTAACTCTTACAATTAATTTGTCTACTTGAACTCCTACAAATATTTCATGTCTACATTTTCAAATCTCATAATTTTAATTGTAATTTTGGTTTAAAAGTTGAAACTCTAGTTTCTTTCTTCATCTTTCGAAAGAATAACCACCAAATTGATACATATTGACATTAATTTGTTAGAGTTGAAGTATATTGTATTTTATAAAATATTATTAAAATTTTATAAAAATTAAGTCTTCAAATAAAATAATAGAATGACGAAATTACTGACGATCATATATTTGATGAAGAAAGAAAAAGAAAATATAAGATTTGAGGTAATTGAAAAGATGTTATTATATTTTACGAAAACGAATCAATGACTCATAAGATTATATATTTTTTTACATCATTTATAAACTATTGAATTTAAATACTTTTATTACTTGAGATTAAATATCACATATATATATTATAATACACTAATTATATATTAATGACATATGCTAGAGTTAATTTTAATTGTTAGAAGTGTTTAAATTTAACGGTTTACAAATATTATAAAAAAAGTATAAAGTTAAGAGGCTATTAATTTTTTTCTATATTTTTTTTACTAGAAAAAGTAAGAAAGAAAAACTAATTGAGATTATAATAATAGAATTAATTAAATTTTAAATATTAATTATATAATATGTGACAACCTCTTGTTCGATTGTCTTATCTAAAACCTTCTCACAAAATATATATATATATATATATATATATATATATATATATATATGTGACAATGCAACACTTTAATTATTTAAAAAGTTATCAGGATTTTTTTTACTTCCATAACATATTTTAACAAATAATTAATTATATATACACAAACTTTAAAATTATAGAAAGAAAAAAAATTGAAATTCGGATATAATATATAATATAGAATTGATGTAATGTACCTAAAATGTGAATATGAATTAGCTAGACAATTTTTACCCTATATTTATGTTTTAACAAGTTTTATCCCACATTTATATTTATACATATATAAGGGATTATACATACATATATATATATATATATATACACACACAAGTAATAGCTTTAACTTTCTCAAGTTTCATAATAAAGTTTTTTTAAAATTTTACATTAGATTTTCTAAAGTTCATGCATATTAAGGGATATATTGATTACAATACATAAACTTTTTTTTTCTCTTTTGAATTTTATGATTTATATTTTAACTTTTATACATTTTTATTTTGTTAATGAGTTTTATGTTTGCCAATATTTAGACTAATATATATATATACATATGAGAATGATCGGTATATGTGTGTGTGATATTCTAGACTTTCTCAATATTGCGACAATTACAGCTATTCACAATGTGATCTTAACCTCTGATACTTTGCTCCACCACATCTAATGAAATTAATTCCACCAGCTACATATGATTCACATGAGAGCAATAAATTTCTGTTTTCAAAAAACACATGGATATGTTGCCATCGAAGGGTCGCGAACTGGGTTTTCGAAAAGCAGAAAGCGGAAAATTGAAACCAAAAATTATGATACGTAACATCGATCTCGACGTACAGGTTAATATATCCCATTTTCATGCAAAGTATTTTCTGCTTTACGGCTAGTATGAAGATTGCATGCAAGTTTCGTAATAGCTTTCCATGCAAATTACTCACTTTATACTATTGGAATGGTGGTCCTCCGTCAATATTAATTGAGTTTTCTTTTGATTCTGTTCTCCCCTCACGCTGCTTCAGGAAACAGTGACAACACTTTCTTCTTTCTAAGTTTTTGTAAACGTTATTACAACTGGATGGAACTTTATATATCAACGCCTTCTTTTTATTTCCTCCAAAGATGTTTTGTAGCTTTCAGAATTGAAATTTTTGTACACTTGGCGATCATAGATCACAAAAGCATATTCATTTTCGATCTCATTTTTTGGTTCTGTGGACTACGTGAAATCTTCAGACTTTCTGACAATTATTTCTCTGAGTGATACGTGTTAATATGAATAGATTTGTATCGGAATTTGAAACTAAAATATATATGCAATTAAATTTTCTGTCATTAAATTATATGCTCGACAATGCCAATTTGAACACTTAACTCTCTACTCGTACGTTCATATTGAAATTGTACTTCAATAATGATAAATTTTAACTGTTATAATACTTTACATCAAGAGCTAGGAAGCCTCCAATAATTTAATACATAAGTTAAAATATCTCAACTTAATCAATAAACACGTTTTTCACGAGGGCTGCAGTTGTATATTTGAATTTATTAATTTGGAACTAATCCCTTAATTAATTGTTATTAATTTCTTGTTCCATGAAAAACACACTTTCAATATAATAATATATACAATGAAGTTACCCACAAAATCATAACCTAACTACAAAATTAGGATTAGGTCTCATTTACAATATGTTCAAAAGGCCGTTTTCAGTAATGACTTTTTCAAAATACGACGCATGCATTCAAACTCTTAAAGATCTCCATGTACTTTTCTTTATAATAAATATAAATATTTGTTGCTTTATGACCTCTGAAGTCAAGCCAAATTAGGACTCTACAGTTTTATTAGTTCCACGTATTACAATATGTTCACACACTACTGTGATTTTATTTGAAACATATATATATATATATATATATATATATATATATATATAATTCTTTTGGACTCACATTATAACCGTAAGATGATTCATAAAAATCTTCCTGTAATTAGATTTTTATGTGCTATGATTATTTTGAGAGAGGTAAGACTTGTTACATTCTCTAAATTAAATCTTTTTTCTTTTACTTGAAATATAAGTAAATGCATTTTCTCACATATCATATTCGAATTCATCAAAAGAAGGAATAAAAAAACACTAAGATTGTATTAAATTCTAGCTTTTTCATTGATTAAAAAGGCTTTTTAATGTAAAAACTATTTTTCAATTTTTTTTTGTTTCGTTTGACTGTCACCAGAGAAAATATTTTGAATCAAATAATCATTGTATTTCACTACAGAAAGCATAAATTTTATACTTTTTGGGTACAATTTTTTTTAACTTTTTTAATAAGTTAAATTGTTTTAAATATCTTATTTTATTTTAAAATTTTTAAATAATTTTTTTTATATTATCAATAAACTTTTATTAAAAATTCTTTTATAAAAGTGCTACTCATAAAAAGTTTACTCTAAACACTTTTATGTAAAAGATAACAGCAAACAAATTCTAAACTTCATTGACTTTTAATCATTTTCACAAGAGATTAGAATTTTTTTTTCTTTTTGTTTTCTCAAGATATATTTCATTTCTTTTTCTAAGTATCTTACTTTCCATTTTCTCTGATTTTATATTGTCATAAGGAATAGGACCCTATTTCGGTAGGCGGTATTAACCTTTTTTCTTCCTCTTTTAATAAATTTTTCCTCTTATGGAGATTTGCATTAGAAGTCTATATATATTTGGCCATAAACTTCTATATAGATTTGGGACCAATTAAGATTTTATTTTTCAAAGATGTAACTTCAATCAATTTAGAAACTTCAAATTTTCAATGCAAAACATTTGAAATCTTTGTATAATTTATTTTTTGGGAAAATATTTGTCATTATGGTCACATTTTATCAGTAGTGAGAGTGATAATAAATTAAATTGTAAACTCTGGGTTCACTTAACAGAGCAAATATATTTTGACTTGCAAAACTAAAAATCAAATTTGTGATATGCTATGTGCCTAAAATGAATAATATTTACTCGATTTTGTGTCTAAATTATTATATTTTGTATTAAACTGGACTAACTATCTCACAAGGATGTGACCCTTGAAGAGGAGAAAATTATCACATCTTAAATTGTTAGTAAATATAAGACTAAACTGAGCGATAAAGTTTGGGTCCCTTTAACTAGATAGATGAATTTCGAATTACACAATTAAAAGACAAACTCACAGTAGATTATGTGCTCAAAACAAATAATATTTACTTAATTTTAGTCACATTATTACAATTATTTTTTATATTTTTCCTGTATAATGCAATGCTATGATTATTAATTGATGATAAAGACCTATTATATGTTAATTTATGACCAAACTACTTCTCCAATTTAAAGAAAAGAAAAATGCATACGTAAACTATGAGCTATGTCACATTCAATCATATTCATCTGAAATATATGTATTTATATATTCGTGATATTAATTTATTTAAAATTTAAATGAATTTAAACGTATAAGAGTCAAAATATGTCTTTATTTTTCTAATAAAATATTCTCTAACTGTTTATTTTTCTTTGTGAAGCATAAATAGAATTAATTATCATCTCATTCAAATATATGAATAAAAAAGTACATATTATTCGAAAATTGTTCAAATTTCATATCCATCGAAGTTTCATTTAAAAGAACAAACAATTAAACAATGAAATCTCTTAGAATAAGGTGTTCAAATTATATATATATATATATATAAACAAAGGAGCCAAATATTTGAGTGATTGACAAGAGGGTTAATTTTCTTAAAGCTTCATGGAGCATAATTTTCTTGCACTCACACCATTAATTAATTCATTTCAGTCTACCTCCTTTGTATCCATACAAAATTCATTTCAGACTCCTTTGCAATATGATTATTCTCAGGGATCTCTATAAGGTTCATCATGTTCCTTGATTATATGTTTATTTATAATTTCTCAATTCCTAAAAAAAATAAAAATGAAGGAGAGACAAACGAGATATCTTAATGATCAAATCCAGTTTCATAGTTGTTTGCTTATATGGATTTGAATATATAATCAGTAAAATAAACTAACACGCGGATCACATTAATATTGAACTTGAATTGATATGGGACATAGTGTGTATATGTGTGTGTATGTGACATTAATGTTTACCAAGATATGGGACCATATATAGTTTATATATATTTATTAATTAAGGGGTGATGGTCTTGCTTTAGTAAAAGATCAATTTAACTTAACTTCAATCGTTGTAGATATTTCAAATCAATTGGATAGTTTAATTTTTTTTTAAAAATAAGTCATTTCTTATTTTCAGCAACTTTGCTTCTTTCTTATCTAATACAATATATGAAAATTTATGTTACTATTTAAGTCAAAAATTTACGCTAAAAAAAGTCACTTTATATATAAACGAGGAAACAATAGTGTATTGGCAATGTTTTTAAAGTGGTATTTTTGAAAATGATGTTTTTAAGATTAAAAAAAAGGATTAACATTATTTATTAAAAATGAGTAAGTAGTTATTATTTTGAAAATAATAAAAAATAACAAAAATTTATTGTTTACTTTTTTAATTAATGGATAAAATTATCGTCTCTTTTTGTCTTACATATGAGTTTTATAAAGCACATAATTAAATATATTTTTTTTAAAAATAATTTTTAAAAATGTAACTAAAGGAATTCTAAATCTCTTTTTAACTCTAATTTGAACTAAGAGTCAAATTTTAAACTTTTTTTCTACCCTTTAAAACAATATTCATTAAACCATTAAATCCAAATCAATCATTGTTATTTGTATGAACTTCTATGCAATTCATCATGAATTATTTGCCAAATTTTGGAGGAAAAAAATAATGTTCTTGACAACTACAATAAGTAATTATAAAACACACAAGTTAAAAGGATCATTTCCAATTGACATTTAGTAGAATTGATGGATGTTAGTTAACTAACACAAATATTTTAGCTATTAGTTAAAGATTCAATATTAATATTAATATTAATATTAAAGATAAAGTTTAATTTTATGCCACTTCACATAACATATAAATTCGATTTAAAGTTATGTTAAACGAGAATTTAATTTAAAGTTAAGTAAAAAAAAAGACACTGAAATGAAATAAAGATAAAGTTTATTTATAAAATATTAAACCCTTATTCATATTATAATTCAAAATCTCTCTCACATGACTCAAATTACACTTAAAAGTTTACAAAATTTTTACTGTAATATTACATTAATTGAGCCAATACATTAACTTAAAAGTCTAAATTATTAAGTAAGTATTTAATATTAATGTTAAAAACAAATCTTAAACTATATGCATATCAACATATCAATTTATATAAAAGACGTCATTTGAATTTATAATTTATATCAATAAATTCACCCTTAGATCAAGAGGTCAACCTATATCGTTTAGATTTTATTCATATATTCTCACTAAATAGTCTTACTAAATTAAGTACAGGAAAGAGACATGATCGCTGAACTAAAAATAGAATAAAATGAGAAATAATTAATTAAATACAATAAGATATTAAAAATGATACTTTCTTTTTTGCGGGAATCACTCTGCTGTCTCCAACACATATTAATTTGACATCAATTAATTCGTGTTAATTAGTCAATGAAGAAACAGGCATCAAATGCATGTTCTTGAAGCTTCTAAATTTAACTATTATTTTTTTAATTTTTCGAATATTTTAAAGCTCTTTCTGTGATTCTTGATTGACCATTTATATTAAACAAGTCAATCGATTAAAGAGGTTGATAGTGGAATCAAAGCAAGGAGTAAACAAGAATTTTATCTTTACTTTATTTGCTAGATCATCTACCACTAAAAATAGGAAATAATTTTATATTCATATTATATAATTAGAAAGCAGAATCAGATCACCATAAAAGAATTTTTATAAACTAATTAAACCCTTAGTGCTCTAAGAACCTATGCAAAATTGTAGAAGCATCATGAAGCAATGTTGCATGGAATTAATAAATGTTTTCTGAAAACAAATCGATCAAAGGAAAAGGAATGTATAAAATAATAATAATTTCATACAATCGAATGTGACAATATTTCTAATTTCCACGCATAAAATCAACAAGTACAGTTATAAGTGGGGTAATTGATTTAAAATAAGAAATAAATTAGTTGTTTTCCCATCTCTTAAGTAACTTAACTAGTCGCTAATTCAATAGTTCTGCTTAATTGTGACATAAATTATATATTATATAGTAATTGATTGTCCTATTAAAATATCTTTTGTTACAAAGAATTATTATATGGTTTTCAAAAGGAGACATGAGGTTTCCATGCTAAATTGCAGCACATCATTTTTCTTGCATTTTGTGCCCAAATTAATTGTTTATTATTAATGGCACTCATACTTCTATATATTTATATTAATATATATGATTTTGAAAGCACAATTATAAAATGTTTGGTAGGTATTTATTTTATAGTTAATATTTATTGATCCTACCATTTATATTTGACCGTAATATAAGTTATGGTGAGATAAAAGTTTAAATATCGTATATTGGATAAAAAGGAAAGTAATAAATATTAGTATCAATCAAATACAAGTTACATTTATCTAATAATTTAGTTATCGTATTCTCAAAATTAAATAAAATTACATCAATCACAATTAAAGTCTAAACATTCTAACAACAGATATATATATTAAATATATTTTAAATATAAATAAACTAGATTTGTAGCCTAATATGATAAATTTAGAACCTTATTAAAAACCAATCGAAAAAATAATAATTATAATTTGTAATCATTTGTTAATACCCTATACATATGGTAGGCGAAATCATTATATTATTTAATAAAAAAAATTTAACTAACAATTATCACAAGTCTTTTAAGAGATTCTTGCAACCCCGATTCATTTCGTATGAATGGAATGAGATTTTCCGATCGCTTTCCTCTTTTTTTTTTTTTTCTAATTTATTTGAACTTTCTCTTTAAAATGATGCTGCTATAAGAACATCGGCAAAAATTCAAATTCTTGGAAAAGAAAAAGGAGAAGGTTGTGTGAATCTTATGGCTTAAATCTTATCGATCATGTTGTTTTCATTGGTATTGCTCTCTTTTATCATATATATAAGAAATATCAATATAAGGCAACTCAAAAGCAAATGGGGTATATCCTCCAAAGTATCAATAGAAGGTTGTATTACAATATATTTTATTTATAAATTAATTAATATTTATTTATGAATTTTTAATATTATATTATAAAATATTATTATTTTATTTATTTTAAAAATTATAAAATTAACCATTCAATTTATATTTAAAAGATAATTTATAAATTAATTATTAATATATTATAAAATAAAATATTATATTATTTTAATATTTATTATCAATTAGGAGTTGAAAATAATTTTTTTAATTATTATTATATAAGGGTATAATTATTATTTTTTAATAAATTAGAATTTTTGTAGATATTTTTAATAATATTAAGATTATGTA
Source organism: Melia azedarach (assembly GCA_028052125.1). NCBI lineage: Eukaryota > Viridiplantae > Streptophyta > Magnoliopsida > Sapindales > Meliaceae > Melia > Melia azedarach. The sequence goes on along the minus strand of CM051400.1, from coordinate 14,842,474 downwards.
AGTTATTAGACAAAATTTTAAAGACCCATGTGTTATTATTCTTAACTCCATCAACTAATAGAGGAGGGATTCGGAATATTATAGAAACAACAAGGAATATCGGAGTATTAAGTCAAATAATAGGGGAAAATCAGACATTCTCCCCCCGTTGTTTTCATTGGTATTACTCTCTTTTACCATATATATATAAGAAGTATCAATATAAGGCAACTCAAAAGCAAATGGGGTATATCCTCCAAATTCTTAAAATGGGCACCTATTTATGTTGCCATCAATAGCCCATCTCAAAATTTAGTACCGCCAGATTATCGAGTCACCATCCTCCAATCACATATGTATGTATGTATGTATGTATGTATGTATAAGACAATACATATAGATTATGTAATTGTACGATACTTTGGACAATAATAGAGTAAATATCATTTAATACCTAATATGTACACTTTTTTGTGAGAATATATATTATTAGATATTTTTTTAATTTTAATCATGTATTTGATAGTAATAATAAAAGAAAAAATTTAATACATTATTGTAACTTAATGTATTTTCTTTAAAATACAATAATTTTAACTAACACCGTCCAATAAAATCATATCATTTTTTTCTTTTTTTATTAATTGTGGTAAATATTATTATAATTAATCAATTTTAAATGAAAGATAGTATAATATTTTTGTTTCGTCTAAAGACTTTCTTGTGATCCAGAAGTAAATGGAAATAGAAAAACTTTATGATAAAAATTTTTCGTGGTCCCTTGTAGTAAAAGCAACCTATCATCTTCACCACACACGTCCCAATAGAAGAAACACATGCACTTATCAATCACACTACCATCTCTTCATTTTCCGATCTCCCAGATCCCAGCTCACATATATATATAAACACAAACCCTTCACCATTTCTGCATATTACTTCAAATTCCTTCGTCAGAGTTTCACCATGAAATCACAAGTAATGGAAAGTAAGAAGCCTTACTTGGCTGTGATTCTGATACAAGCAATCTATGCTGGTATGTTCTTGCTTTCCAAGGCCGCCTTCAATGGTGGAATGAACAATTTTATCTTCGTCTTCTACAGACAGGCTGTTGCAACTCTTTTCTTAGCCCCTCTTTCCTTGGCTTTTGAATGGTGATTGATTTTCATACTCTCTTTTTAGTTTCTCTCTTCAATTTTCTTCTTCTTCGAAGATTTTAACTTCTTTGTTTGGATACCAGGAAAACTGCTCCTCCCCTATCATTTGTCACCTTCTGCAAGATTTTTTTCCTCTCTTTAATTGGGTAGGTCCAGTTTCTGTTGTTAATTTATTACTCTCAAAGAAATATTTACATATTGAAAACGTTTTAAAATTTTCCATGATTTCAATTTTCAGAATAACATTCAGCTTGGATTTGTATGGCGTTGCCTTAATTTACACCTCTGCAACTCTGGCTGCTGCAACCACAAATTGCCTTCCTGTCATTACTTTCTTCTTCGCTGTTTTGCTCAGGTAATTAATTAATTAACTTAAATTTCGATCGTTACTTCATCTGGTAAAATTCTTCAAATAGTATATACGAGACGAATAAAAGAAAGAGTTTATTTCTTATAAAATAAAATTAATTAAAGCATGAGACATCAAGATGTGATAGCTTTAAAAAAGGATTGTTAACATCGCTTGTAAGACACAAATTTAGAGATATATCTGCTTATGGCTTTAAATACACCACTGTTTAAGGTTCACGTTTATGGTGGATACTTTGAGAGAGATAGTTGATGTTTCGTTTTGTCATTTTCAAGCGTATACGTTTTATTTAAAACATCAACGTGACAATAAATATTTTAATACTGTATTTTAAAAGATACAGAACGTTAGTATGAATTTTTTTTCTTCTAATTAGAGATTGAAACATATGAATAAGGATAAGATTTATTTTGACTCTAATAGAATTCGTTTAGTTAATTTTAGTTGTCTTTGTCAAGCAAAACCACTAGTATATGTAAGGGGAAAAAAAGTTTTATGTGCAAGTTGTCTTGTTTAGATAAAGTGTTATTAGAACTTTTTTTTTTCCAAAGAAAAGAGAAGTAAAGAAAAAGGGACAAATTTCCAAGAATTTTTTGTTGTCTATTTGATTATTTATTGAGCTGATAAGGACCAGCCTAGAGAGAGAGAAAAGAAATTAAAAAATTTGAGCACAGTGTTTTTGTACAATAATTTTATATTTAAAGAAATGAAATTGTATGTACGAGTACAACAATCATTAATTGAGTTAAAACTTTAGAAAATAGAAATAATTATATAACGGGTTTTTATTAAATGGTCTTATGGAGTTTGGTCCACTTAAATTAGGTATGTGTTTCTCTTTTGGATGATTTTTCCAATATCTTTATTATCAGAGCTTTAATCTAATACATTAAAGCAGAATGCAATATGATTTATTAAAGAGAAATCATATTTTTGCCATCCTGGTATCGTATCCGAAAACAAAAGCTAAATTTTTAATAAGAAAAATCCAAGTCTTACCTTTGTCATTCCTTGAAAAATCTTGCAGCACTCCCTATAACATAATTTCACGTACCCAACCCCTCCTTTAATCTCTTGTTTCTATATGATCTCATGTATGAAAATTCATGTTGCAGGACGGAGGTTTTGAGGTTGAAGACGACTGCTGGAGTAGCAAAGCTTGTAGGTATAATAATCTGCTTAGCTGGTGCAGTGACTCTAGCATTCTACAATGGCCCTCAGCTGAGACTTTTGTGTCATCATCAAATTTTTGGGCACCATAGCAGCAATGGAATCCAAGCTCATGTTTCTTCAGGAAAAACTTGGATAAAGGGTTGCTTTATTATGCTCAGTTCCAACACTTTTTGGGGTTTGTGGCTTGTGTTGCAGGTAATAATTAACATCTTTAATTTACTATATCGACATTAAATGAAACATATTTAAGCAACATGTAATGAGAACTTAATTACTGTTGCAGGCTCTGGTGCTGAAGGACTACCCATCAAAGCTTCTGTTTACAACTCTGCAATGCTTTCTCAGCTCGATTCAGTCGTTTGCGATTGCCATTGCTGTGGAAAGAGATCCCCATGAATGGATGTTAGGCTGGAATGTGAGACTCCTAGCAGTCGCCTACTGTGTATGTAATCTCTATTATAACCCCATGAATTTTACTGTATGTCGACTATATAGTAATAATCAAAGATCATGAAGTTAATTTACTTGGAAATTAATTTTGGCAGGGAATTATGGTGACTGGGGTTACATTCTACTTACAAGCATGGGTTATAGAGAAGAAGGGGCCAGTTTTCTTGGCAATGTCCACACCACTAAATTTGATCTTCACAATGATCACTTCTGTAATTCTCTTATGTGAGATCCTCACTTTAGGAAGGTATATATACACATACAAAGATACATACTTAACCCTCATTAAATCCATTAATCAATTGATTTTTCATATCTTAATTTACACTTCAATTTCAAAATTGCAGGATTTTAGGTGCGGTCTTGCTGATTGGAGGGCTTTACAGTGTATTATGGGGGAAGAACAGAGAACAAAAGATGATGGATATTGAAAAAAGTTGCTTACCAACAACTCAAGTTGATCAGAGAATATGCTCTCAAGTGAAAGTAGCAGTGACAACTAAGAGTCCTTCTTCAACATTGTGTGCGTAAAATACATACATACATACATATATATATATATATATATATATATATACATATATAATTTTTTTTTCTGGTGGGGATTTTAGCTTCTTGTGTAAGGCCAATGGGATATGTTTATTGGGCCTCTTTTTCTTTCTTTACTTAAGGTAAAGGTGCATTGGGGAATTAAAGCAGAAAAACAAAGAATAGAAAAAAGTAGAGTGATATATAATTATATATATATATATATAAATAGTGATCAATTGAGGTTGTTTAGCTTTTAATAGCTATAGTTAATGCTATCTATCAATTCTATATTTTTCTAACTTAATGCTTCTTTAATTTGCTGATCTATTTTATAAGTTTTTATTCTTTTCAAATAATGACATATTGAAATCTCACTCTATCCAATACTTGAAACATGGATATAATCATAATATAATGTGCATAAGGTATAATAAATTTTTTAAAAATTTAAATATATCTTATTATGTGGATGAAAAATTAAATTTCTTTTAATGGAATTCTTGTTCATACATCCAATTAATGACTATAATTTTTCTTTGTATTTTCCCCCTTCTTTTATTATCCTTGTGGGAAAAATGTAATATTTCCTTCTTTTTTTTAATTTTAGTTATTAATTATAAATGATTTTTCAAGTTTCAACACTATTGAGGAAAAGAACAAATTAGTTAATAGCATGTATAATTTCAATTGGGCCCATGACTTACAATAAAACAAATGTGAAATTATTTCTGTTCGATCCGACCCGACCCGACCCGGATAAATATACCATACGGGCCCCACGTTAAAGAGTCATCATCCCAACATTCAAACTTATTTTTCAAAATTTCTAGTCAACGGTGATAATAATTTATTACAATAAATCCCTAATTACTTGGTACCGAACTAGGAACACTGTAATAAAATTGAAGTTCCTAAAAAATAGCTCCATGTAAGATTCGGAAATCACTCAATTACAGACATGTTAAGGAAAACATGCAATAAATGTTTGACTTCGTAATTATGTGTAGAATCATTAACTTTGATTCACTTTCCCTTAATCGATTTCACGAATTCTTGGCAACTCAATCCCTAGCTTCTATAAAAATATCCATGAACACTGCTATTTTTGTAAGAACATTACACCAGAAAGGCAGTGCAAACAGCAGCCATTAACGTTCAAGGTACTTTCTCTCATTCTTTTTTCCATTATTGTACTCTTTTATTTCTCTAAATCTTTTCTTCTTTTCTCTGTTTTTGCAAATCTTCTGCTTGTTCTTTGCCTTTTCCTTTCTTGTTTTTGTTTGCAGTCAAAACCCTAGACTGCAGTTGTAGCATTCTTACTCTATCATCATTTTTTTTTTTGGGTAATTATTTCTTCAGTTTTGACAGATTATAGAAAGAAAAAAAATGGGTCGAGGAAAGCTAACCATGGAACTGATCGAGAAGGAGAAAGCCCGGATGATAACATATCAAAAACGAAAGAGAGGTTTGAAGAAGAAGGCTTCAGAATTCGCTACCCTGTGCGGCGTTCCGACGTGCATGATCATCTACGGTCCCCGGCTGAATAACCGCCCTACAGACGTCGACGTGTGGCCGAACGCTCATAAAGATTTCATGCAAGTCGTCAACTTGTACAGAGACAAGGCTTTTTCGTCAGTTCGGGCAGTGAAATCTCAGAACCTGTTTGATTTCTTCGCCGATAGAAAAAAAAAAGTTGACGAGAAAATTGCTCAAACTCGTAGAGCTAACTATGAATCTAAATTTTCTAGGGAATTTGATGAGGAATTCAACAGTTTCTCCATCGATCAGCTGAAGCAAATTCTTGCAGTATTGGATAATAACATTGAAGTTGCAACGATGAAGCTTACGATGATCAAAGGACATCAAAACTATTCGATCGAAAATTCAAAACCCCCCGAATTATTTCTTTCACCGGGATACAACAATGCTGCCCAAATTTTGTTTCCAGAAAACACTGCAACAGATTTTTTCAACAAACAGCAAAATATACCTCTACCTCTACCTCCGTATCACCATCATCATTGTCAACCTCTTCAACTAGTGCCGTACGATTTAAATCCGATGGATAATCTGATGGTGATGATGAACGGTGGTGATCAAATGGGTAATGTTCCTCTTCCTCTTCAGCATGCTGCAAGGTATTTTGATCCAATGGCAGCGATGATAGATAATCGTATGATGATGAACAATCCAATGGCTGGTGTGCGTTTGCAGTCCTACGATGAGCAGTTTCCTGTTCTTCCGAATATTTCCTCTCAAGTGCATGGCTCTAGGTTTAATGAATTCTACCATGAGATGAATCAATTTCTCCATAAAAGGGAGAGATAAAATATTTTTTTGTAGATATATATATAAAAAATATAAATAATAAATAAAGCTTGTGATAAAGCTTTAATTAATTTAGGATTAATTTTAGGTTTTCATAATAATTTTTAGCTTTGATTCTTATATGTGATCGTATTTTAAATTAAAATTTAAGATTTTCATTAACGATATTTATTTGGGATATTTATTTTGTTATATAGTTTATTTATGGAACTACATACGTTTAGTTACTTCTTTTTTTCCCAATTCTTCAAAAAAATTTAATTATTGTTGTTCTTATCATAATTAGTCAATTTTAAAATTAAAGTGTGTATTAATATTTTATTAAATGTAAGTTTTTTTCAAACTTATTCATTAATTGAGTTATTACTATTATTATTGATTATGTTCAACCAATAATAATTCTTGCCATAATGGTAAATAACCGAAGTAAATTCCTATAATCACTCTTGTTTAAGTCAAATCAACATGGATGTTATTTCTTTTATTTTATCTATTTAAATTAATTTTTATTTCAAGCATAAAGTGTTCCATGTTGGAGCATAGCTTATTAGTAATTTTACAGAAAGATCAATCAATATATATATATATATATATATATATATATATATATATATAAACTTTCTTTTTCTTGCATTTTGGTCCAAAGCACAGTCCATGAAGGTAAGTAACACTATGACCATTTGAACCAACAAGCAATATGTGTAAACATAACACTGTCTAAACTACCAAGCCAAAACCATGGAGAATGGGAAGTTCAGGAGCAGAGAGCTTATAATACAGGATCAGAATGTGGCAAACCCCCACCTACTGAATGCTGATCGTGTTCTAAAATGCTTCCTGGAAGCAAAAGCCACAGGAGATTTCTCTCTAAACCTATATATGATATGGTAATTTCTAATGCGATAAGTGAAAATAAAGAGAAATGAGGAGTATAGCATAATAGTTTCTGTCTTCATAAGAAAAGTTCCATAATAAAGATTGAGTTGTTCTGAAATGGAACTTAAAATGTTGCAGCAAACCACCAGGAGATAATTATTACATAGCTAAAACTAAGTATAATCACTACCTTTGTCGTCTTTAGAAGGAGTAGTAACCAGAACCTTGGTAACATTCTTCTCTGCAGCAGCTATCTCTGATATTGATGGATCTTTGTCCTTAAAATCTTTACTTTTACACCAAAACACTCAGTATAGCCCAATTATAATCAGAACTCCTCCCAATTTGCTGCAGCACGGAAATCCATACAAAAGCAAGAACGTATTAGAAACAAATATGAAGTATGCAATATCAGTACCACTAATATACATTGATTAAACTGCTACTTCATGAAATATTTTTAGAGTAACAGGTAATTCTGTTAAAATATCATCTTATTTTGAGTGATTCTTGCAGAGGCTGCAGTAATACTAGAGTGACCCAAAATATCATATAAGAATCAATTGCACAAAAATTTACCACAGGGATGGAAGGTCAATAATCATTAAACCATCATTTCCTAGCCAAAGAGGATTTTTCACCCAGTAAAATTATGTCAAGAGTTTACAATAACATTATAGTTACACGTAAATGGTGGCAAAGAGTTCTCAGTAACTTTAAAAGGAGTAACAAGCAGATGTAACATGAGTATACAATAAGCAATCACCATGAAATTGAAATGCTTTTAGTAATGTTGACATATAATTAGTTAGAAGCATGTTCAAATGGTAAAATTGAAGCTAGGATTCGAAATCAAAAGTAAAATAAATGAGCAAGACTTTGCTTTTGCCCATTGATGAAATAACAACATGAGTTGAAAGACCAGCGAATAAGTCAGCATCTTATGTTATGGCACTTCCAGAGTGCTCCAAAATTCAATCATTTAGGTATGATTTGATTTCACACTGTACACTGGCCCTTCTAATTGGTTTCAAGATAAAGATCCTTTATTGGTCCACATTCTAACTTAAGTAAATCCATGAATTCAAATATTGTAAAACAAGATACTAATGTTAAGCTAGAAACAGCTTCATACAATTATAATCTTAATGGTTTGTTATTTTTGTAACCCTCATAGAAGATTTCCATTGTAGTGTTAGGTTGTCAGTGTTTGTGACAGTGTATCTACACAATATTTCTGGTTAATTCCTATTTAGTATTTGACTAAGGATTCTGGCAACAATGTCGAGTGGAACCTATTGCCTTTCTGAAATGTAAGAAAAGAGGCATACTTACCAAATAACTGCTATATGAAGTTAAATTGTAAATCATATTAACTTATTAGCATGACAATATTTATTTCAAAATATTTAGGAAACTAATTTGACTATTTACTATGAAGTTAGAAGCAAAACAAGTTATTGGATAATGAAAGGAAGTTACTTTACCTTGCTTTTCTTTTACCAATTGAAATGAAAGCAAGAGAAAGGAAATTAAGAAGTTGTTTATGTTGGTAAAACATACTACAACAATATCACAATGATAAATATTTATATTTGTTGGAGTCAATTCGGGGACATGAAACTTGAGGTTGGGCTGTAGTTTCTTGTTGAAGCCAGAATTATGGGACTTTACCTCTTTCTAAATTCGCACCTAAGTTTTGAATTTGGAAACTCAGGAGCTCTAAATCAAGTGCTACTTTATTCATACACACGCATTACTCAATTCACAAGTTAATTATTCGAATTCTAATAGAGGTACAAACTTCCAATATGCACCACTTCTTTTACTTGGTCTAGTGAGAACAAGGAATGAGGAAAACAGAAATCTAATGTAGACTGAATTCTTTCCTTATCTACTCAAGCTGGGAAGACCATCTACAAGACATCATTATTATTGTCTTCACCACTCAAAATACAACCTTCACGCCTATAACACCAATCATGGCTGCGTATTGAAATGAATGGAATATAACTACCACAAGAGATTCTGAAACTTTCAAAACACAGTTGCTGATATTCCTAAACCCTTTTATAGTTAACCATCTACTCTCATACTTAGTAATAAATCTCAAATAAGCAACAAATATCCAGTTTCAAAACATGCATAGAAAAGGTCATTCTAAATATAACTACTAGATTCAGACTTGACTCTTGCACATATGCAAATCGGGCCATGTTGGAGTCTGGCGCAAACTGCATAACTCATGCTCAACATCGATTGAAACACCACTCAATGACTTTTCATGCCAAAATCAACTCGCCTTTCCCAAAACAAATGCATTAATAATGAATAGCAAACCTACACCTTTCTTATTTTGTTCGACATGCGTAGCCAATAACCAGTTGATTACCAAGTCTACACTTGCACCACATTCTCTTTCTTGAAAGATGAACCAAATGTACATCATTCAAACTTAACATTGAGTTCATAATTTTAAATTATAAAGGAAAAACAAAAAGGTTTAACAGTTTATTCCATTATGAAAGAATAACAGGAATTTATTTTTTATTTCACTAATGATTGGCCAATAACAACTGAGTGCTGTGCACATATATGAACAAAGTATGAGATTGACAACGAAAAGTTATTGCGAATGGATAAAAGGAGAGTAGTATTATATTAAGCACCTTCCCAAATGCAGTTTTTCTTGAAGGACCACAGAGCCTAACAAGGCAGTCACCAAAAGCATCAATGGATTGAAAACGGACACAAATAGAGGGCATCACTCTGCTATGCACCACGACATCAAAGTAATGGTCAACCAAGATGCCACAACTCCCTGCAAACCAATCCATTCACAGTTAATTAGGTTCTTCCAACTAAAAGATTACCCGTCATTTAAAAAGATAAGCCTATAGCTTGCAAATGTTTTGGTTACAGGCAAAGAATGTGGTAAAAGAAATATGCTGATGGCACATGCAGTTAATTGAGTCATTTCTTTAATTGGAATCAAAAGATCATAGCTATATATCAACCTTTGCATGACATCAGGCATTAATTTTTTCACAAACTTTTACTTAGAAAGGCAATTTCATTGAAATAGAAAATAAGAAAGAAAACCTTTCTAATAGTTACAAAGGTACTACTCAAACTTTTCCTCAATAAGTAATGTACCAAAGTTAAAATATGTTCCAATAGTTCTTCTCCAGCATTTTTTTTATTAGAACAAAAAAAGAACATTCAAAAATTGATAAAAAGACTATCGCTAAACTGAAGGCTAGGACCTAAAAGCTTGTGCTTATTGTTTAGTACAGTCTTTCTTAATGTGCCCCTTTTATTTTAAGTAAAATGGATAACATTTTACATATTCTTGGAGCTGAAAACAGATCAAGTTGTTTATAAATAGTTATTAGAGTAAGCTCAACTAAGGACATTTAAGTTCGTTCATTTACCAACAAATTCAATTTGGCTTTATTAGCAAAAAATACTCATTAATGACTATTTAGTTTAGCTTCATGAGTATACCTATATCAACTCTACAAAATTTACCAACAAATTCAATTAGGCTTTATTAGCAAAAAATACTCATTAATGACTATTTAGTTTAGCTTCATGAGTATACCTATATCAACTCTACAAAATTTACCAACAAATTCAATTAGGCTTTATTAGCAAAAAATACTCATTAATGACTATTTAGTTTAGCTTCATGAGTATACCTATATCAACTCTACAAAATTTACCAACAAATTCAATTAGGCTTTATTAGCAAAAAATATTCATTAATGACTATTTAGTTTAGGTTCATGAGTATATCTATATCGACTCTACAAAAGAGTTACATACATAATATCTTATAAGGAAGAAAAAGGTTAAATTTGTGTGCAAAAATAATCTTGAGCTTGAGTTCAAACAGAAGTACAGCTCATTCATTGAACCAAACCAGGTTTGAGCCAAGTCCAAGTTTTCTGTCTACTTTTAGAGGCCAAGCTCGAACACAGAGCTTGCATTTCCTGAATCAAACACCTTGGCATATCAATGAGCCAAGTTTAAACATTTTCAAACTCAGACTTATGAGGTCACTTTGTAATTATTATGCTAAGTTTGGTATCAACATTACAAATTAATTGTGTGCAAATGGTAATTACATAAGAAAATTCTTTCAGATTGGTCAATGGACCCTACCAGAATGTATCAATCACATGTGCTCTTTAATTACACAACATAAACAAATCCACAAAATAAATATGGTGAACATACAAAGTGATTTTTGGATCAGTTCTAAGAATATCATAATAAAAAGGACCTATTTTAGAGGTCCCTCAACATTTACATGTCAAGTGAAGTTAGTATTGAAAGAACCAAATGCAGATCCACATGTTGCAATTAGTTTAATAGTATAGATGTTTACCAAGGTAAAACACAGAAAGGAGCCTAATATTCCAGCCAAGCTTCCACTGATTCCATTCCCTATCAAAACATATGGCGTAAAGAACAGCTTGAATTGATCCTGTTGAACTCATCAACAACGTGCTTGAGTAGAAGCATGGGTAATGCTCACTCATCTTTGCCTGTCGATGAAAGTGAAATTAGAATCACAACAAATGGTAATATACATTGTCATTGATGATGATTCCAGATTAGAGATGTAGGATTACTATCAAATTAAGTTTCTCAAAAATTGAACATTAGTTTACTTTTTATCCTTTTTGAATTATGAGAAATTTACATATTGCCTTACCTGAAGTATCATCCACAATGCATAAGATTAACAAGCAATGAGAGCAATTCCTAAGCCTAGAGCTTCACGGTAACCAAAAACTCCACTATTATTTTGAGGAACCTCATGATTGTTGTGGTGTAGCAAATCAATCTTGCTGTGCCAGATATTGATGTCAAACCCTTTAAAGAATGTAAGCAGCATTGCACCCCCTATGGGTAAAACAATACCAAGGACATTAACTATTCCCTGTGGTTTACTTAGTGAGAAGGTTTCCAACCTGAAAAAGAAAAAACAAATTAAACATCTCAAGCAAAAAGAAAAAGTCAGTTACATCTTTTAACTCATAGGTTCTTAACTACTCTCCAGTCAATGAAAAAAAAACAAAAAATACTATAATTGATAACAGTGAAAGATAAAGTCTGCCAAATAAATAGCTCGGTGTGCTACACATCACACTAGTAATATTCTTCCATGCTAAAGAATCCATACTTTAGTGAAAGCAGCAGAAATTCTACCACCTGAAGAACAGGGCAACAACATATGTAAATGCTGCATTGAGATTATATAAATCTGCAGCAAATGTTGTTGATGTTAAGTTGATGACAGCCAAGTTCAAATTGTTATACAGTGTTCCCCTGAAAAATTTTAAACTGTTAAATTAGGCATTAAATCCTCTTAGCCAATACCAGGAGATTAATTATGCTTTTGCAGCATTATATATAAAGAAGCAAAAGTTTTCTGTTTATGCAAGCAACTAGCTAACTTTCATACTTGGGATCTTTCACACTGAGAATATTTACCCACTAAAATTTACATGTTTTATATTTTTGAATTTCTAGGTTAGTAATTTAGTTAATTGGGTTCTTCAGCATTACAAGTTAGGCAGAAATCAGCATCAACTTGAACCAAAATTGGCAGCTAATCATATTAAGTCAGCAGAAATTATCAAGTTTATAATAAAATAAAACACCTTTTAAGAAGAGCATATGAAATGAACCCAAATCTTCTACATTTTCCCTCCAATTTCTTGGCAGATAATTAAGCCGTTGACATACAAAGTAAGAACACACAACAACATACCCAAAGAACCCAACAATACACCCCTGAAACAGGACCACCCATGTCAGCTTTGGCCTCTTCTTCCTGTCAAGTGTCAACAAACACAGAAAAAAATTAAAAAAAAAAAAACAGAGAAAGTACTGCGTATACAGAGGTCACGGACAACAACCTTAGAAGCTTTGAAAACACTTCATTTTGTGCATGCTTGCTTTACAGTCACATTGTGTAATTTGGTTCTACTACTTCTATCGTTCACTTAAGAGCAAACCCACATAAAAACTCAAGAAAACTATGAAGTTGGAAGTGCCATTAACCCGACCGTCTGTGAAGCCTGTTAAATTTAATGGAAGCCAGTTATAGCCAACTAAATAACATCTGGATCCCTAGTTTCCTATACTCTTATATTTAAGAATATAGTTTTCTTATTTCTATCAAACAAGTCTACACTATTTGGGCCTCCTAAACACTTACATAGTTGGGCCCCCAATTGTAGGGATCTGAAATTTTTGTGTTACTATATTTTGAAACCATTTATGTATTTTATTTAAAGGAAAATTTATAATTTTAGAATATTATTTATTATTAAGTTATATATATTATAATATGGTAGTAAAAAATTAATTTTATAAGGATAATTTGGTTAATTTACTAAAAATTGAGAATTTATTTGATATAAATAAATAAATCATATCTTTGTACAAGAAAATATTAAACTTTATGGTCCATAACGATATTAGATCCCATTAATCAAATTAAAAATATTAGGGCTTAAGGCATATATATTTTTTTGAATATTACATATTGCATGATACAATCTATTAATATTATAAAATCTATTAGGAGTCGGACTCTTTTTTAGGTGATGTGTGTCTTTACGGGAAAGAAATGATGTCCTCACAAAAGAAAAAAATCTACCCACACTTTAATATAATAGACTCCACTTTAAGTAGGTAGACTCACGTTAGGTGGAAAATTAATCCAGAATCTCTTGGTGAGAGGTGTTAGTTCTTAGTCACTTGAGCTAACTCAAATGATTTTAAGGCACATGTTAAACAAATTAAAAAATAAAAATATATAAAAAATTATAATAGTATTAACTTGTATTAAATAAAAATACATTTACTTATAAAATTAAAATAATAAAAATAATATTGTATTATTATAAAAGTTATCTATAGTTAGGGACGGGAGTATATGTTATCATAATAAATAACATTATAATTATACTAATAATTCCAATTCAACTTTCATATCAATTAAAAATTAGAATACAAATTGTTACTATTAATTTAGAAGTGCTGTATTATATTTAAAGATCATATAATTACACTTTTAATTTTTTATTATATTTTCCAACTTTTTGTTATAAATTCAAATTTTTTGTCATATTTTTCTACTTATGCAACTAAAAGAAATAAAAATTATAAAGAAAAAATAAAAAAATCATATATAATATTCATTATTCGAGCCACTTTTTTTCTTCTTCCTCGTTCGGATAATGAAAACAAATAGCAAAAAAAATTATCAAGCAAGCTAAAGCTAAAATCAACCAAAAAGCAAAATCAAAAAACAAAAACAGAAAATAAACCTTTCGACAAAGAAGGTAATAGGGCACAAAAATGCAGCAGCAAAGATCAAACGATAAGCAACCAAAATTCTCAAGCTCATTCCATCGTTCACAGCAAGCTTGTAGATTAAATTACTATTTCCCTTTTTTGGTTAAAAATAATTTTAAAAATATTAAGATAATTCTTTTATTTTATATATATATATATTTGTACAAATAAATAAATAATAAAATTAATTTACACACTAAAATAACTTACAAAATTTAAGTGATCAAGAAGTTTACTTATATAATGAATACTAAATTATATAACAGACCATAAAGTAATTAATTAATTAATTAATTGGTTCTCAAAACTTCTGTAAATATTCATCAGCGATTTGATCTTCAATTGGGTAGACTCGAGTTACAGTAGTAGTTTGATGATCATCAATCACAACTTCTACAGTTTGAGAATGATTACTAGAGCTTATTGATAATGCAGCTGTTTCTGACAAATTATTCTTCATCTCTTTGCCCTTTCCCCATATCACACCATACAACCCAATTATTATCAACACTGATCCTATTATGCTGCAATATACCACAACAATGTATAGTATTTGGTGTCATATATTCAGGGCCAGAGTGAAAAAAATACAATATTTAAGGGGTTACGATAACAAAATTAATAAATTCATAAGTAAATAGATAATTAAAAAAAGAAAACTAACCTGCCCAAGTTAAGTTTCTCGTCCAAGAACAAAGATCCAAACAATGCCACAAATACGAGAGCAAGAGGGCTGAAATTTGAGACATATAATGGCCCCATTGTTCGCAAATACCAGGCCATAACTGCAACCATCAAACCACTTGCCAAAGTTCCCTTCGTACCACACACACACACCCACAAATAATTCATCAACAATTTACAGAACAAGTTAAATTTGAGAAGAATTTAGTTTGTATTTACCGTATAAACAACG
The DNA here is from genome assembly GCA_028052125.1 of Melia azedarach. NCBI lineage: Eukaryota > Viridiplantae > Streptophyta > Magnoliopsida > Sapindales > Meliaceae > Melia > Melia azedarach. The sequence continues at coordinate 14,827,314 of CM051400.1, read as the reverse complement.
GAGAGAAGTCTGATATTCCAACCCAGCTTCCATGAAGACCAATCTCTTTCAACACAAATAGCATAAACTGTTGCCTGAACTGCTGCTGTGATGCACATCAAAGCAGTGCTCGAATATTTGCATGGATATTTCTCCCCCATCTTGGCCTACTTATAAGCCATAGTATCGATTAGAAAGTCACCGTGCCTCAGTATTAAATGGAACCTAAGATTAGTAAACATGAAATTTAATTAATTAATTACCTGGAGTATGTACCAAATGGCATAAGAGAAGCAACAAGCTACACCAAATAATGAGCCTAGTAAGTGATTACCAAGCACACGATGAGAAGTTGCTATTGGATTAGATTTCTGTGAAAGCAAATTGATATCGGTAGACCAAATGTTAATCTCTATTCCTTTGTAAAAAATGAGAACCATTGCTCCTCCTATGCCCAATAGAGTTCCCATCACCTTACCAATCCCTGACATTTTTCTCATATTTGACCATTTTTCCATTCTAATTACATGAACAAAGAGGAGATTTATATTAATTAATTTCTCATATTAATATAATTAATGTAAGCACAATAATTCTTTGGGGATTAATTAAAAGAAGTACCTGAAAATAATAGCCAAAATGAATGTAAGAGCAGGAATGATGTTGGCCAAGGAGGTAACAAATGTTGCTGATGTTAAAGCTAGACCTTCGATTGACAAATTTTGAGCTAGTGATCCCCTGAAATAATAATTATATATAACTTATATTAAAAAAAAATTGAAAACATCATAGCATATTTGTAAATTTGTTCAAATAAATCACTACAATAATTTTAATTTCTCACCCAAATAGCCCACTTAAGAACCCTTGGAATGCAATCCTCCATGTCATTTTTGGCCTATCCCTGCAAATAAATAAAATGAAAACACGACATATTTGATAAATTCTATAACTCGAGTCTTTAGTATTCTCTTATTTATTATCTGCATCTTCGTTTCTGCTAAGAAATTAAAAGAAGTAGAAATTAATTTAAAAAGTATAAAAACTCAGGATGATATTTTACAAAATATGAATTTATTAAAATATAGTAGTGAATTAATTACCTTTCAAAAATCAAGGCAAGAGGAACAACAAAAGCTGTAGCAAATATGTATCTGTAAGCTATCAATACCCTCATGTTCATTCCATCATACACAGCAAGCTTGTAAAAAATATTTACTCCAGAAACCACTGCTTGAACTAAAACCATTGCTATCACTGGCTTAATGCCATGAAGAAAGTTATAGAATTTGTTAGCCATGTTGGAGAACCCACAAGATTAATTTGAGCAATTTAATTTTTGTAAAATAATCTTGTGGTCTTATAGAAGAGGCAGAAAATTTAATCAAGGAGATAAGATTTTGTAGATCATAATAGAAGATGGGAGTGCTGATTTACTTCCAAATATAAATTTATCATTTTCTTGTGATTGCTAAACTTGAATAGAAAGTGTATGTATGGGTGATCCTCTTTAGAAATGAACCAGAATTCAGTGCTGATATGTGTTTCTACCTGAGCAAATACACTACTGTGATTAATCGTTAGTAAATGTCTTGATCTTAATAGCTAATATGCATGCCCTTAAATCCAAATGGACCAATAATTAATATTTTAATTAAAATCTAAATAGACCAATAATTAATCAAATCTATCTTGTTTTTCTTTTCAAAGAGGTCATAGTCTAAATACATTTTTATGGTTGAAACATGATTGACTTAGAGGTCCGTTTGATATAACTTTTCAAATAAAGTTTTTTGGAGTAGACCTTTTATCTGTAGAGCTTTTATAAATAAAGTTTTTAACAAAAATTTATTAATCGTTTAGTTGTCACAAATAACTTTTGAAAAATTTAAGTAATTACTTTAATAGACAAATATTTAATGTTATATTTTAAAAAAATAAAACACATTTTTTAAAATAAAGTAAAAATATTTTAAACAATTTCGCTTTTTAAAAAAGTTGAAAAAGTTCTATTGTCAAAAATTCAAATTTCAGGCTTCTTCTAGTAAAAGAAAAATAACTTTTTTAATTTCCAAAAGCACTTTTTGGATGGCAACTAAACGACCCCAAAAGTTTTTAAAATGATTTTTATCATTAAAAAAATCTTTTAACTAATAAAAAAGTCAAATCAAATAAGCACTTACAACGTAGGGAGAGTGGCTTATTAACTCAAATAATCAAGACTATTTTGATGTGAGTGGCTTATCAACTCGGATAATCAAGACTAACTTGATATTTATGAGATGCCCATGTTAGTAGATCATGTAATAAATGGTGAGGATTTTGGATAATCTAGACAACAATTATCCTTAAGAATAGGTAGGTAAGAGATGAATCCTGGAGAAGATTGATTGCTGAAAATAGAAGTGAAGATGGTGTTGATTTCTACCATGTTTAGATGAGCAAGCATATATATAAATATTCAAGTGGATCATATAGTAAATGGAGTGGATTCTAAATAATCTTGTATTTAACACATTCTAAATCAGAGTACATAATGTATATATGTAGGAGTTCAAAGAGTATTTGGCAATCCTACACAAACTAGTCAGGTATTAGAGTCGTTTTCCTGATGAGGTTTTAGAATTCAGGTAATGAAATGATATGCTTAGTTAACAAATAGAAGTACCATGAATTATATTTTACTACTTCAGGGCACAAAATCAGCAGAGATTGCACACTAATTGCCGTTGTACATCAACAAATATTAAGAATTTTAATGATGAATATAAAAGCAATGTATGATCATATACTTAATTCTAACAATCCCATAGGTTTCACATGATGGTACAGAATCAACAGGAAAAGGAACTTCAAATGAATGAGATTTAAGAAAAATAAATAAATAAAAATAAAATCAAGTTCACTCACAAAATTATAAACCCAAAAAGAAACCAGTGAACTACTTGGTTTTTGCAAACACCTCTTCTTCCCTAGTGTCCACACCTTGAGCCTTCATTATATCATTATCACACTTTTGACATTAATTTGTATTGTTCCAATTCACTTAGCCTCTTCTGTTTTCTTCTCAGCTGATTCTGCTGCCTCTGTTTTCTTCTCCCCTGATTCTGTTGCTTCCGCTTTCTTTTCTGAAGATTCTTTAGTTTCAGTCTCTTTAGCCGGGGCAGCTTCTGTTGTTTTCTCTGTAACGACCTCTCCAGGAGCATCGACAAACTCCTTGGCAGGAGTCTTCTCAACAGGAACTTCAGTTTTTTCAGCTTCAGCTTGTTTCGTTTCGGATTCCTCTTTAGGTTTCTCCACCTCTTTTGACTCTTCATTCACTGCCTCTGAAGAAGCATTCTCTGCTTCAGCTGATTCCTTTCCTCCATCATTCTGCAAACCACCACAATAAGTACTTACAAATCCATATGACAATAAACCAATCTTATACAACTAACACAATTGTTTTTCAATTAAACCAATCTTATGCTATAATACAGGGATCAACCCAAAATATATGCACCTATGAAACAGCAGAGCAATTCATTCCACCATTAGAAGGAAATCATTAAAGATGAGACCTACATGAATAAATGCATACAGCTAAACCGGAGGAAGGGAACTTAAAGAAGTGTTGTACAAAGAAGTGAATGGATATGTTCAAAAATGAACAGTTGTAACCGACCATTCAACCCCAATAATGTCATCAGTTAAATCAAATAAAATAAGATGACCCCAACAAACAACTAGTACTAATAGTCTTTTATAATGTTTGGTATATTGACCTAGACCATCAATTCAGAAATTTTATAGTGCCCACCAACCATACTCATCCGAATATTATGTTTTGCAATAGTCATTTTCAATCTAGTCAAGCTCTATATCTTAAATTTCCAGGCTGCTGACTGATTGCATATAAATCAGGCAACAATATCCACAAGAAAATTTCATGTTTTCAAGAACTGCTGTCAAAAAATAAACCAATATTAGGAACCTAGCCTTGTTGTCAAACAACGATATGAAATTGTCTCAATGATTCAATTCATTTGTGGTAAATTATGTGAATCATAAGCTTAAAAATTTCTCTCTCTTTCACATGGGGAACAAGAAGACACAAGAAGCTCCAAAAGCCGGACAATGCCTATGTGTATTATATCTCAGAAGGTTAAGAAAATATAACCACAAAAATGTTGCAACCGGAAACAAAAACAAAGAGAAAACAAACAACTGGTGGGTCCTTAAAACTAAGGCCTCTTCATTTGTCATCAAATGGAGATGTAATCGAGAGAAAACGAACATTGAAGATACCGATTCCTCCCTCGGCACATTGCAAGAGATTCCGAAATTGGTTTAAAATTTGTGTTCATCATATCAGAACAAAGAATGACAGAAAGCAGAGAAATTTTACAAACCAAGTAAAAATTTGAAGAATCTTTTAACTGATTAGTTTGGAGACTTTGAAAGCAAACAAGTATGCCGACAACTATTATACAAGCGAAAAAGACATGGGCCAGATTGGATAAAGTTGAAGAATGAGTATAATATTATATTGTAAAATCAGAGAAATCAGAACTTGGGGATTTAATTAATATGTTTTTACTCCAAATTTTTCTGAGTTTTCCAGGGGAAAAGGCATAAACTGCCAACTTTTAACTTGAATATAATAAAATTTAAAAAGAAAAAGAAAAAGCTAAAATTGACTAGAAAATATTTCTTTCCTTCATTTGGAATCAAAAGGGGAATGGATTAAATAAAATCAAGGATAATCATAAGACAATAGTCTTATTTTCTATTAGTTTCTTGCAGTTTCATGGCAACCAAATGGTGCTGGGATTCATTGCACCCACACATTAAATGAATTATAAGGGATTGAGCAGTGAAACGTGGGGAAGTGTTACAGAAAAATTAATTAATTCGATGAATTCATTAATTAGTGCATCAGAAATCAAGAGAAGTAATAATTCACAATCAAAGATGATCTGGGTATCATCGAAAATCAAGAAATGATTGATCAAACACAAATATGAGCATGAAAATCAAGCTAGATCCACAAAAAAACACCAATACAAATTAATCCAAATTCAAATAAAGTTTCATTAATTCAAAAAAAAACATGGAAAAAAGAAAAGCTGCCTCGGACATAACTTTTTGCACCAAAATCAATCAAAATTCCCAGCTTTCAGAATCAGAGTTCCAAAAACAATATCTTTTTGGCAACAAAAAGATGTTTTTGGAAACAAAGTAAGGAATATTCGTTTTCAAAAAGGGTATCATCAAAACCTTAACATTTAATCAAAAACCATATTAATAAATTATTACCTTGAACAAGTTACTGAGAGATCGAGGTTTTCCTTCTTGTTCATCAGCTTTTTCACCTTCAGTAATTACCTTCTCCTCAGTACCTGCAGCCTGATCATCACCTTTTTCTTCTTCAACCTTCTTCTTCTCACCACCATCTTCTTCACCAGCTGCCACCTCCTTCTCTGTTTCAACCGGCACCGCATTAACAGACGACTCCTTCACAGACTCCGGTGCCGGCGCTGGCGCCGGTGCCTCACCTTCTTCCCCCTTCAAAACCTTTGGCTTAGTTGCACAACCGCCCATATTTCTTTTCTTCCAAAAACAAAAGCCTGTAATCTCTGTCTTAAAAGCCTGTCTGTTGATATATTTTCTTCTTCAACGTGAGGATTGAATTTGAAAGAAAGATGAGAGAAAGAGAGAGAATATAGGTGATTTATAGGGAGGAAGAAGAAGAGTTTAAAGGGTGGTGCTAATTAGTTGTTTCCGACATTCGTTCTGTGGAGAGAGACAGACAGACCGACAACCGAAACAGATTGGGAAGTGTTTTCAAAAAATAGTTTTTTAGTTTGAGAAAAATAATAAAATTCAATCTTACTATATTACTATAAATTAATTAAAAAATAATTAAACTTGTCGTAGAAATAGATTATAGGAACAGGTGTCACAGGCTGTAAGCTCTTTGGCAGCAACTCTCTCTCTCTGTTGTTTTGATAAAACCATTTAAGAAAGAAGAGAGAGAAATTACAACTGAAAATTCGGAAGAGATAGAGGAAGAGATTTGATTGGTTATGTTAAATGTTGGTTTACGGTTTGAGCGGGTGAGCAAAGCAAACGACTTTTTTCTTTCTTTTTTTTGTCTTAATTACTATCATCATTATTGATGTGAGTAATAATATACAATAAGCCCATGAGTTTTAGTTAAATCACATGTAAGAATAGTGTTTCTAAGTTTTTCTTCTATTCGAGTTTCTACCCTTATATTTTATTTAAGATAATTTTCAATTTTAATCATTATTTTATTAATAATTTTTACAAATAATATTAATTTTTTAATAATACCAGCAGTACCCTTAATTTTTTGACAAATCATCAATAATATCTCAAAACAAAAAAAATGACTCATTTACTCTTATTATTATTAATATTATGTACATATATACAAAAATAACTATGTATAGTTAAAAAATAAAATTTAACTTATATATAATTAATAATTTATATTTTATTAAGAAAAATGAGTTGCTTATACATTAAAATTAAGGTAAAATTTTTACTTAAATAATAAATAAATAAACTTAAATTAAATTATATACCAAAATAAATTACATATATATTAATTATTAATTAATTAATTAAAAATAATAAATTTATATTATTATTATAATTGTGTATATTTAAATTTTTTATTTTTTTTTCATATATCAAATATCAAACTATTAATTAATATCTTTATAAATATTAATTTATTTATTATTTTTAATTAATTAATTATTAATATATATGTAATTTATTTTGATATATAATTTAATTTAAGTTTATTTATTTATTATTTAAATGAAAATTTTACCTTAATTTTAATATATAAACAACTCATTCTTTTCAATAAAATATAAATTATTAATTATATATAAGTTAAATTTTATTTTTTAATTATACATGGTCATTTTTATTTTTATATATATAATATTAATAACAATAAGGATAAATGAGTCATTTTATTTTATTTTTGGGTATTGTTAATGACTTGTCAAAAAATAAAGGATATTACTGAATATTATTAAAAAATTAAAATTATTTGCAAAAATTATCAATAAAATAAAGGTTAAAATTAAAAATTATCTTTTTATTTATTATTATCAATAAGGGTTAAAATAGCAACAATACTATAGTATTAGTGCAATAGTTGCGATCCATAAAAATTTATCATATAAGATTAATCAATTTTGAATTTTCAAAATTATTAAACTGATCATTTTATAAATTAAGGACAGCGGTTCATGATTTATTTAATAAAAATAATTTTTGTATCTATTTTTTAAAAATTAAAATAATTTCAAATTTTCATTGTAAAGGAAGAAGCTTTGCAATGAAAAGACGCGTATTTTGGGAGCAAGTACTAAACGTGCCCATATAATGTAATGGTTTATAGAACAATGTTACAATAACAATTACAATGGGGATCTATATGAAATAAATTGAAACGTATATCTTATTAGTAATTTTAGTAACATTTAAGGAGCTGAATGTTATTATCCCAAATAATTTATTCTATTACAGCAAGGCGAGGGATGTGTATGAGTTGGCTGTTTTTGACTGGATCTTACATTCCACGTCAGCTTTGCTTTTGTTTCAATAGCTAAATAAAATAAAAATGTAAAATTAACTCTAGTATTTATCTTTAAATATTTATTTTATTTATTAACCATAGATTTATTTTATTAATTTACATAAGATAAGCCCATATATTTTTTTTCAAATTTTTTGTTACATGTTTTGCTTTGTATGTTTCGAGTTTTAGAATTTTTAGAATTTATCTAAAATTTTAAATTTTATAATAATTTTCAACTTTTATATAATATATCTAAAATTTTATATTATAAAAAAATATAAATAATATATTCAATTTATTATTATCAAGTTATCTTCTTCTAGAACAAGATGAAATGAACAAACATAAAATTAAATAGAATAATAATAAATTGACATGTATAAAAACTATTCTTTTTTTTTCGTCAACATTGATACACTTTTTTTAATTACATATATTTTTTATTTTGACAAATACAAATATTTTTTATAAAATAATTAATGTTGAAAAGCTTGATTCTTTTTCATTTCATTTGAAATGATTTTTTCTCATAAATGTTATTAATAAGGTAAGATAAATATGATAAAATAAAAAATAATAATAAAAAATTTAAAAAATACTATTCAATTAAAATGACTTGTGTCAAGTCAAGAAAACAAACAAATAAAAATATCTAAATGATATAAGATTCCAAACCCAAAGATAAACAATGATAAACATGAAACAAAGAAAACAAATATTAAAAAATCAAACTATTATGTAAATTACAAAATTCTCCTTAATTTTATGAAAATTTTAGTCTTTTTTTTTAAGATTTTAAATAAAAGTAAGAAATTTTGTTCATAAAATATCATATATTTGTTATCTGTACTTAAATTCGAGGTGATTTGAAAGTGTCCAACGTGTTTTATATCACTTAAATTACACTTATGAATATTATTTTGGACCAACATTAAAAATAATGACATATTTTTTAAAATATATTTTTCAATCTTGTGATTAAAGCAATTATTTGTCTTTAATTAATTATCAATCTCTTCCCTTTATGATTGCTTTCTTTAAATAATTTTTTATTATTTTATGATTATATTTGCTTTACTGGTGTAATTATGAAGAAGAAGATAGGGCAGCAAGCTATAAATATATATTTTAAAGGATTATAAACAATAATTTATTGATTTTAGCCTTTTGCAAAGCCGGCTAGGGCTGCAATTTTGTCCATTAATGGGAAGACTGCATTAAATTTATATAATTATATATACGTTTTTAATTTATAAATAAATTATTATATCAAAATCAAATTAAATAAATAATTAAAAAGAACTTGTCTGAATTAATTAGCCTTTAATTAATATTGTTCCTTTAATTAAAAATTCATTTAAGATTTGAACTATCTAAGATAAGTGTATTGTAATAAGATTAGTGTATATTTAGTTTCATTTTTTAAGTATTTGTTTTTTATGTTTTTGAAAAACAAAATTGATGAAAACATTTTTGGTGAGACATTTTATGAAAATGATGTATTTACTATTTGAAACACCAAAATCTTATTGTTATTATTTTTTTATTTTCATTGTCATTATATTTATTTGTTTATAATTGAAGAAATAAAAAAATTATTTTATGTTTATTTTTTAAAAAAATCTTGAAATTTAATAATTTTTAAAGAGTATTATCAATACACTCACTATATTGCATATTATATTAACAACGAAAAATAAAGTCAAATGTTTATCCACACACATAATCAATAATGATAGCTATCTAATTGATTGATATGTCTTATTTTTATTTTTGCAAGTAATATTATTATTTTCATAATTATTCAAATTAAATATTATTATCATACAAGTTTTATCATACTCATCTATATCATTATAAATTTTAATTTTAAAGTAATTATATAATGAATCTTCTCCAACTTAGATAATCTCATAATCCCATAAATAATAAATTTAGTTTAGATAAATTACAATAACATAAAAAAATCAATCGGTCTCCTTCGAGGGTTCAAAAGTAATGTTTATTTTTGTAATAAAATGGAAAATATTTTCTAACATGGCAATAAATAAATAAATAAATAGATTCATTAATTAATCATTTCCACATAGATTATGAAGAATAAATAAAGAATCTTATTGGTTTAAGGACGGCCGAATATGCTGATATGATATCCCTAGAGTTAACGACCCAATTAATTAATTAATTAATTCAAGTTGTGGTGTACACATAATTACTTCATTGTGTATTCGTGTTGTCCATTACATTAAGATTTTATTTATGATTATTATTTGATTAATTTATTAAATTGTGCTCTCCACTCTTTTATTATTATTATTATTATTACTATTATTAATGTAGTATTTGCATGATGAGCTTATCCATTAAAGTTTACTAACATTCTTTGCTCTTTTTTTCTTTCTATATAATTCCACGTACTTAATTGGACTTAATTATAAATCAAACATCAAATCACATGTATAGATTTTAGGTATTAATGAAACTCTTAGATAATATTTTTTTTTTCTGAAGTCTGAATATAATTGAAATCTGAATATGATTGATATGTTTATTTTTTTATCTTAAATATTTGAATATAAATATTACGTTGTTTATTTTTATAAAAATAAAAAATTTAAGATTTATATGTTGACATATATATTCTCAAAATATGAAATTAATATGTTAAGTTATTTATATATATAGATATATATATATATAAATGTTAAATAATAAATTAAGGGTATTATTATTAAATAAAATAATTAATGGATTCAAACATTTAGCTATTCAAATTTAAGATAAAATTTTTAACTTAATTATATTTAGATATTTTTAATAATTTTTCACACATAAGTTAAAAAGTAAACATCTCTCAAACATCTAAATAAAATTATTCAAACTTAAGTTAAAAAAACAAACAGGTCCTTAGTTAAAGTTAATTAAATTATAATCGGTTTAAAATAATTTTATGATTTATTAAAAAAATTGATATTTTAAATTTTGATAAACATTCACCAATATTGTTAAACTGAGCTTTTAAATTATGAGTCAATATTAAATATGTATAAAAAATATATTATTATATATTTTTGTTCAATCTCGCATATCATATTGATCAAATACAACTTATAGTAATATTAATTTACATATATTTGTTAAAATTATATTATATTTTTTTCGATAATTTTGATTTAGTACGTTAAATCTTTTATTTGTATATTTTCAAAACACAAGGATAAATTTGTATAAATAAGTCTATATTATCTATAACTGACTATCATAATAACATATTGCTTCTTAAATGTACTTAAACTTTGCAATTAAATTTTGTTTATATTCTTTTTTAAAGAAATAAATTAATTTTTTTCTTCCAAAAATAAGAAAAACCAAATATGAATTGAAATTTGTTAGTATGGAAATTGGAAGATAAAGTGGCTTCTCAGAAGTCTGGGCCCAATGGGCCCACAAATCCTTTTCAAAATGCTAATGTGAGCCTTATTCTTAAATGAACCCCTTTTACCACTAAATACACCTGTCATAGGCAAAACAATGATGAAACCTTATTCAAAAGGGGTATAATCAGTACATTAGTGCGGTATTGTTAGTAACTTCTAGTAGCCCATTCAGAATGAGTGCCATCAGCATATTGCTAGGGAATTTTGGGCCCAACTTTTAAACGGTTTTTATCATCAAAATGCTTTACCAATGTCTTTATTGGGCCAAGCGCATATGAAGTTTCAGTTTGATATATAAAATCGTTTTGGGAAAAATATATTTGGTAAAATTAAATATTACAATAATATAAATTTTTTATAATAGTAGCAAGATTCGAAATTCTAATTAATATATATATATAAAAGACATATCAATAACTATATAAATTTATAAATATTATTACACTATTTTTTAGTTTATTAAATTTAAATATTTTTAACAGATATAATAATATTAATGATGATATATTAATTATATATTTTAAATTTAATTTAATTTATATAAATAATAAATTAAAATAAAATATGTTATTCGTTGTATCACATCACTATAACTATTCACACTTCTAGTGGATCAAAATATTACACGTAGATTATTAAAAGAAATTCAATAAAGAACAGTAACATTGTCTGTTCAAATAATGCAATCAATCACTGCTCACTTGCTCAGTCACAAAATCTGTGCTGGTTCTGCGTTTCGTCTCCATCTCCAATCCGACCGACACTTTCAACATTTCTTAGCGTTTCAGAAAATCGGAGCTGAGAAAAAATGGGCAGTAGCGGAAATGAGCACATAGTGATGCTACCGATTTTGGCACACGGTCATCTGATTCCATTTCTAGCTCTAGCTAAGCGAATCCATCGCAGAACTGGCTTCACCGTAACAATTGCCAACACTCCTCTTAACATCCAGTACCTTCGCTCCGCCATTTCCGCCGACTCAAACTCCTTGGAAACATCCCACATCTTCCTTGCTGAGCTCCCTTTCTGCAGCTCCGATCACGGCTTGCCTACCAACACTGAGAGCACTGAGAACTTGTCTCTGGATCAGATTGGAATTCTTACAGCTTCATTTGAAACTCTCAGATCCCCGTTTCATAATCTTCTGGTAGACATAAAAGAAAAAGATGGAAAGGCCCCGGTTTGTATAATTACGGATGTATTTTTTGGATGGGCTGTGGACGTTGCAAAGAGTGTTGGAACAATTAATGTTACGTTTACTACAGGTGGAGCTTATGGAACTCTTGCTTATATGTCTGTGTGGCTGAATCTTCCTCACAGGAAAACGGATTCTGATGAGTTTAATTTGCCGGGGTTTCCTGATAGATGTCGTTTTCATATCACACAGTTGCATCGATTTCTAAGAATGGCAGATGGGAACGATTCTTGGTCCAGGTGTTTTCGGTCACAAATTTCGCAGTCGTTGAAGTCTTACGGGATGTTGTGTAATACCTGCGAAGAAATAGAACCTGAAGCCTTGGAATGGCTTCGAAATTATACAAAGCTTCCTGTTTGGACCATCGGACCTCTTCTTCCCCAAGCTTATCTCAGGAAATCAACAAGTACTTGTTCCATTTACAAACAGCATTCAGGGAAAATACCTGAAATATCTGTAGAGAAGTGCGTTGAGTGGCTTGATTTACAAGACCCTGGTTCTGTTCTTTACATTTCATTTGGTTCACAGAACACAATAAGTCCATCCCAAATGATGGCTTTAGCTATTGGATTAGAGGAAAGCAAGACACCTTTCATTTGGGTTGTAAGGCCACCGATTGGTTTCGACTTGAGAGGAGAGTTTAGATCAGAATGGTTGCCTGAAGGTTTTGAAGAGCGAGTAACAGAAAGTAAGCAAGGTTTGTTGGTGAGAAACTGGGCACCCCAGTTGGAGATTTTGTCACACAAATCAACAGGAGCATTTCTAAGCCATTGCGGATGGAATTCTACAATGGAAAGCTTGGGTCAAGGAGTGCCCGTAATTGGGTGGCCGATGGCAGGAGAGCAGACTTACAATTCGAAGCTGCTGATTGAAGAAATGGGAGTTTCTGTAGAGTTGGCAAGGGGAGTTCAGAGTGACATTGCAGGAAATGTTGTAAAAGAAGTGATAGAATTGGTAATGAACAAGACAGCTGGGAAGGGACTAGAAATGAAGCAGAAGGCCGAAAAGATTGGAGAACAAATAAGGGCAGCGATGGCGGATGAAGGAGAGGAAATCGGATCATCTGTGAAAAGATTGGATGATTTTGTTAAGTCAATTATGTTGAGAAGACCAGAGCATTCAGGGAGATAGTTTACATCTACACGTAACATTAATTATTGGTTGTTTTATATAACTGCCAAAAAATTCTCTCAATAGGTGCATCATTAAAGACTAAATTAATGGGTTCTAATTGATTGTAAGTCATCACTGTATTCTCGAATCATTAGTTTTTGTAGATTAGACTAGTCATTGTAACTCAATATTAATCCAAGAATGAAATAAAGTAAAGTTAGAGACGAAACAAATCAAAGACAACTTGTGTTGCTTCTCTCATCATCACCATGTAGACTAAGACTATTGAGGCATTTCGTGTATCAGGATATTCCACTCCACCGAGTAAAGGCTGAGAAATCAATCAATTGGCCACATGCTATGCTACTACCAATACCAATAAGCCTTTCATTGTTTCCTTTACAGCTTTCCAAGTTTCTTCAACAAATAATCCGCCTCGCTTTGCGGAGTTCATAAAGTTGAATTTTTAGGGAAGAAAGTGTGTATGTTTCTGTATGCAGCAATCTGGCTGCCAGAGATACGAAGTTTCTTGTATTAATCTAAGTAAAAGTATGATACCATCACCTCAGAAAATTATTCTGCTATCATTCTTTCTGCTCTGAGTTTGATCTGAACAGTAGCTGATGCTCACATGTTCTGATACAGCTCCAAGATGACTTGTATATACACATGCATGCTTGGGTTTCGGCTGCGAACTGGGCTTCATACATGAGCCCAGGTTCTTCACTAAATCCAGCTTCTTCAACATCTTCACTAAATTCATTCTCAGGTTTTTGCTGGAAGTCTATGAACATATATTACGTATGAAACAACAGGATTTCATACATATATATATATATATATATATATATGTGTGTGTGTGTGTGTGTGTGTGTGGATATATTTTGAAGGAAAAAAACACAACACAAACACAGCACGTTAATTTCATAATTTATGTGGTGAAAGAAACCGACCGGAAAATCTCTTAAAAGACTTGCCATAATTGTTAGTTAAATAATGTTATGATTTCGCCTACCATATGTATAGGGAGGGTATCAGCAAATGATTATAAATTATAATTATTATTTTTTTCACATTAGGCTACAAATCTAGAGTATTTTTGATGTACATATCATGTTAAAAGTCTTAGATTTTGAATGCAATTGATGTAATTCTATTTAACTCTGAAAATATCATAATTAAAGTATTTGATAAATATTACTTTTATTTTACATTAATATTTATTATTTTTTTTACTCAATATTTGACATTTAAAAATGTTATCTCACGATAACTTATAATATTACAGTAAAGTATAAATGATACAATAAATATATATTAACTATAAAATAAATATCTACCAAACATTTTATAACTATACATTCAAAAATTATATATATAATAAAACACTTGTAAACATACTCTTAATATGTCTTCACTTATATCATAATCATTTCATTCGAAGTACAAATTTAGTATATATATATATATATAAATGAGGTGTTGGCATTTAGCATGGAAACCTCATGTCTCCTCTTGAAACCCATGTAATAATTCCTTCTAACAAAAGATATTATAATTGGACAATCAATTACTATATAATATATAATTTATGTCACAATTAAGTAGAACTATTGAATTAGCGACTAGTTAAGTTACTTAAGAGATGGGAAAACAACTAATTTATTTCTTATTTTAAATCAATTACCCCACTTATATATGTACTTGTTGATTTCATGCGCGGAAATTAAAAATATTGTCACATTCCCTTTCTTTCTATCGATTTGTTTTCAGAAAACATTTCTTAATTCCATGCAACGTTACTTCATGATGCTTTTACAATTTTGCATAGGTTCTTAGAGCACTAAGGGTTTAATTAATTTTATAAAAATTCTTTAAAGTGATGTGATTCTGCTTTTTCTAATTATTTTTTAATGGTAGATGATCTAACAATTAAAGTAAAGATAAAATTGTTGTTTACTCCTTGCTTTAAATCCACTATCAACCTCTTTATTCTTTAATCGATTAATGATTTGTTTAATACAAATGGTCAATCAAGAATCACAGAAAGAGCTTTAAAATATTCGAAATTAATTAAAAAATAATAATTACATTTAGAAGCTTCAAGAGCATGCATTTGATGCCTCTTTCTTCATTGAGTAATTAATACTAATTAAATGATATCAAATTAATAAATGTTGGAGACAGAAGAGTGATTCCCGCAAAAAAGAAATTATCATTTTTAATATTTTATTGTATTTAATTAATTATTACTTATTTTATTCAATTTTTAGTTCAGAGATCATGTCTCTTTCCTGTACTTAATTTAGTAAGAATATATGAATAAAATCTAAATGCTATAGCTTGACCTCTTGATCTAAGGGTGAATTTATTGATACAAATTATAATTAAATTCAAATGACGTCTTTTATATAAATTGATATGTTTATATAGATATAGTTTAAGATTTGTTTTTAACTTTAATATTGAATATTTACTTAATAATTTAGACTTTTAAGTTAATATATTGATTCAATTAATGTAATATTTCAGTAAAATTTTTGTAAACCTTTTAGTGTAGTTTAAGCAATGTGAGAACGATTTTGAATAATAATACGAGTAAAAGTTTAATATTTTATGAATAAAATTTTCCTTTATTTAAATCTCTTTATTTTTACTTAACTTTAAATCGAATTTACGTTTAACATAACTTTAAATCGAATTTATATTTTATGTGAAGTGGCATAAAATTAAACTTTATCTTTAATATTAATATTAATATGGAATCTTTAACTAATAGCTAAAATATTTGTGTTAGTTAACTAACACCCATCAATTCTACTAAATGTCAATTAGAAATGATCCTTTATTCTTCTTAAATTTTAAATGATATTATAATCACGTTCAAGTTTTGTCTATTATTCACCACATAAATTTCCTATGTAAAGAAAAAGAATCTAATTAAGAGAACATAAAAAGTGTTATCTCTAAAAATATCTATACAAACTAAAATAATGATGATACATGTATGTAGAAAAAAAAAATCGAGCTTAAACCTTTGAGTTAATTAATTTTTTTAATTTGATTTCCAAGTTTTTCTAAAAATTAATAGATTTAAAACATTATTGCTTTTTCCTATAAGTTCATTATATATATGGTTGTTTTTTACTTCAACCATGACCCATTTCATCTCCACCAATAATTATATTATCATAATAATATTTACAAATTGTATAAACATAACATTTTCATAATCATCTATTTATAAAAATACGATACATATTGATACACTTTTTTATCTTATTTATAAAAATAATATTCATATAAAAGTTACTATTTAAATTCAATTTGGAAAACAATCTAATTGGATTAATAGGTGACAGTTTAAAATTTTCATAAATATTTATTTAAATCTTAAATGAAATAAAATACTATATTTTTAGTTTTAAATCAAAATCAACTAAAATGCATATAAATACTTACTTAAATAACGTATAATAATTTTTATACTCCCGTGGATTCTTCTTCTTCTTTAGGGACACTCCTAATATCAATTTAATAATAATAATTACTAACTCATAATAATTATTATTGCTAAATCATATAAGATAATTTACTAAAAATTTAAAATCAAATATGACAGCAATATATAAATCCCAATCCATTAAAACTCTTCTTCTTTTCTTTCTTTCTTTTCGTTTCCTTCTACCTTCACTTTTGGCTTTCTAATTTGCTTAATTCTTTTTTATGTTTGTTTCTTCTTTCTGATGAGATTGCATTCGATCATATAATTAATATACATGTCAGATGTAATCTTAACTATTGGATGTATCTAGATTTAGATTTAATGGCTTATATTTGATATAAAATTTGGTATAAAAAAAAGAGCTCTTAATCCTACCCATATATATATATATATATATATATATATATATATATATATATATATATATATATATATATATATATAATTCACTACTCAATTATATGTAGAAGTGGCAATTTGGGATACGACACGATTATTCGATACGAATTCGGTGCAATTAAACGGATTTGGATTTAAAATCTTGATACGAATAATAATCGTGCCGTATTCGTGTTGACACGATTATTATTCGTGTCGTATCCGTATTTAACATGCAAGACACGATTATTCATTCAAGACACAATTAATTAAATGAATAATTGAATAACCGTGTCTTAAACGAATAAACGAATAATCGTGTCTTAAACGAATAATCGTATCCTTAACGAATATATTTTAATAATGTTTAGAAAATATATAATATAAATTTATTTATTATAAACAACTTTTAATATAAACATTTAATTATTAAATATATATTATGTTTGATAAAATATACTATTTTTAATATCTTAAAGACCTCAATAATAATTATTAAATTAAACGAATTTTATTCGTATCTTAAACGAATCGTATTTTAGATGAATAATAGGATCTTAAATGAATAATTGTGTCTTAAACGAATAATCGTGTCTAAACAAATCGTATCTAAATAAATGAATCATATACGGATTTAAAAGAGTTGATACGAATAATAAACGAATCGTATTCGTGTCAAACGAATATTAAACGAATCGTATTCGTATCGGCCCAAATTCGATTCGTTTATCCGAATTGCCACCCCTAATTATATGTATATATAATTGAGAGGTTAAAATATTTAAAAAATAAAATTAATCGGATAACATTTTTAAAAAATTAAAAAATTAATAAATTAAAAGACAAAAAAATAAATAATTTTACAAAGTACAATAACCAAACTATATATTTAAAATATAAATATTATAATAATAATTCTTAAAATTTTGTGAGACTTGGAGGATCAGGACACTTTGTCACTAATACACCGTTTATTATTATGCAGCCACCTAGAATTCATGTGTTAGTCATATTCGAAAATTTATTATAAAAAAACTAGGAAAATATTTATTTGGTAATTTATGATCTTTTCTTAAAAACGTTCTTTTCATCAAGAAGATGCATATCATATCAACAAAATTATAATATACTATCTATTTTTATATAGGGTGTATTTTTATTAGATAATATACATGTACTCCAAGACAAATTACGGTGTACTTTCTCTATAAGTTGAATATAATTATGAAAAAATACCAAGAATAATTTTTTGAATTTGTACATTATTTTAAAGATAAATTATATTCGAAAATCCATTTGAAAAAAAACTAGTGAAATATTTATTTTATTGTTTATATTCTCTTGTTAAAAATATTTTTATGAACTTAGGAAATTAAATAACAATTAATTAATTAAAGAAAAAAAAAGGAGCAATTGAAAGCATGTTGAAATTGGTGATGTTCTGAAAGTGTACTTTCAATTAATGTTGTCTAAGAACCTCTTTATTTTCATGACTCAAGTCTAAATAATTTTATTTAAATATTTAAAAATAATTTATTTTATAATTTATATCTACAAAATTATTAAAAATATATGAATGTAATTAAATTAATTAAATATTTAAATATATTAAATAATTTATTTAACAATAATATCCTTAATTTATTATTTAATATTTATATATGTATATAAAATTTAACATATTAATTTTATATTTTAAAAATATATATGTTAACATATTAATTTTAAATTTTTATTTTTATAAAAATAAATAATTTACTATTTATATTTAAATATTTAAAATAAAAAAATAAACATATGAATCAAATTTATATTTTAATTATATTAAAATTTTAATTATATTTAGATTTTAGACAAAAAAAAAATAAACACTACATAAACCTATTTGTTTTTGTTTGTTAATTCATGATTGTCTACATGCAATTATATCGTAATATACGTACAAATGTCTGATCTCAGTGTTAATAAAAAAAGCATCATCGACATTTCAGAAATTTTGCATGATTATGATTATGATTAATGATCTTCATCTGTGCAATACAGATGGTATCAATACCGCTGTAATAATATTGAGTTCCTTGGAAATTGGTTGCTTTTATAAGTTTTAAGGTCTTGCATTTTGCTATCTTATATGTAAAACTCAAGTCCTTGGTTAATTAATTAATGAACAAATTAAAAGCATAATCACGTGAGCCTACTAATCTAATTACTTAATGAACAAATTAAAAACATAATCACGTGAGCCTACTAATCTAACCCTTATATTAACAGCAAAAATATTTTACTCCGACAACTTTCGAGAACATAAAAGCCAAAAGAAAAAAATAAAATAAAGGGTCGACCGGAGACCACCACGTGGTACCTCGTGACCCTGATTTCAAGGACTTAACCCCATTTATTTCATTATTTATTATTCATATACTTTTATTTACTCTTATAATTCAATTTACATAAAAAACAATTAAAAATAAAAAACATAATGATTCATAAATTATGTAAACAAATTAATTTATAACAATCTAAAAAATATATATGTATTTAATAGTATGTATTGCACCTTATTATTTTAAGTTAATTGAATTATATTATAATGAATTAAACAAAAATTTATATTATATTTGATACAATACTGTACTCGATTAATTTAAAAAATAACTTAAATTTTTTTATTATTATTTTTATTAATAATCAAATAATTCAAAATTATGTGACAATAATAAAAAAATTGACTATTACTTATTATAATTGTTATTTTCTGATGATTGCTGACAATCATCTATTTAAATTATTATAAACATCGTTAGAATTCTCATTAGATATTAAATATTTAATTTCATATTTATAACAAATGATTGTTTAAATAATAATGATAATAGTATTATTTTGTAAAATATTCAACAAAAATTTTGATAATATTCGTGGTGACTCAAATAGTGATCAGTAGTGGTAGTCACAATAACAATGAGTAATAATAGTCAATAGCTGACGAGAATGGATATTAAGTAACCGGTGATTAACAAAAATAATCGATAATAAAATTGTATTAATTTTTTTTAAAGTATCTGACCTTTAGGGGGTGTGGGTCAAAATTTTTACGTGTTACACCATATTAAGTTTAATTTTTATATAATATAACGCAGCCTTTAAATATTACCAAACATGTGATAAAATATTTTTAATGAAACTTCCTTTTTTATACAAGTCGCCAAACAAGCCTTACAATATATAATTATTAAAAAAATCAACAGATAACCGTAACATCGTTTATTAAAATAGTGCATACTGCCTGGCCTCAAAATCTATGCAGGTTCTGTCATTCCGTGTTTCATCTCCACCTCCAATCCGACAAACAACTTTCAAGATTTTAGGGACATTAATTTTCTCTTCTCTTCTCTTCTCTTCTCTTCTCTTCATTCCAGAAAAATCGGAGCAGATAGAAAATGGGCAGTAGCACAAAGGAGCACATAGTAATGCTACCGGTTTTGGCACATGGTCATCTGATTCCCTTTCTAGCTCTAGCTAAGCAAATTCATCGCAGAACTGGCTTCACCGTAACAATTGCCAACGCTCCTCTTAACATCCAGTACCTTCGCTCCGCCATTTCCGCCGACTCAAACTCCTTGGAAACATCTCACATCTTCCTTGCTGAGCTCCCTTTCTGCAGCTCCGATCACGGCTTGCCTCCCAACACTGAGAGCACTGAGAACTTGTCTCTGGATCAGATTGGAATTCTTACAGCTTCATTTGAAACTCTCAGATCCCCGTTTCATAATCTTCTGGTAGACATAAAAGAAAAAGATGGAAAGGCCCCGGTTTGTATAATTACGGATGTATTTTTTGGATGGGCTGTGGACGTTGCAAAGAGTGTTGGAACAATTAATGTTACGTTTACTACAGGTGGAGCTTATGGAACTCTTGCTTATATGTCTGTGTGGCTGAATCTTCCTCACAGGAAAACGGATTCTGATGAGTTTAATTTGCCGGGGTTTCCTGATAGATGTCGTTTTCATATCACACAGTTGCATCGATTTCTAAGAATGGCAGATGGGAACGATTCTTGGTCCAGGTGTTTTCGGTCACAAATTTCGCAGTCGTTGAAGTCTTACGGGATGTTGTGTAATACCTGCGAAGAAATAGAACCTGAAGCCTTGGAATGGCTTCGAAATTATACAAAGCTTCCTGTTTGGACCATCGGACCTCTTCTTCCCCAAGCTTATCTCAGGAAATCAACAAGTACTTGTTCCATTTACAAACAGCATTCAGGGAAAATACCTGAAATATCTGTAGAGAAGTGCGTTGAGTGGCTTGATTTACAAGACCCTGGTTCTGTTCTTTACATTTCATTTGGTTCACAGAACACAATAAGTCCATCCCAAATGATGGCTTTAGCTATTGGATTAGAGGAAAGCAAGACACCTTTCATTTGGGTTGTAAGGCCACCGATTGGTTTCGACTTGAGAGGAGAGTTTAGATCAGAATGGTTGCCTGAAGGTTTTGAGGAACGAGTAACAGAAAGTAAGCAAGGTTTGTTGGTGAGAAACTGGGCACCCCAGTTGGAGATTTTGTCACACAAATCAACAGGAGCATTTCTAAGCCATTGCGGATGGAATTCTACAATGGAAAGCTTGAGTCAAGGAGTGCCCGTAATTGGGTGGCCGATGGCAGGAGAGCAGACTTACAATTCCAAGCTGCTGATTGAAGAAATGGGAGTTTCTGTAGAGTTGACAAGGGGAGTCCAGAGTGACATTGCAATAAATGAAGTGAAACAAGTGATAGAGATGGTAATGAACAAGACAGCTGGGAAGGGACTAGAAATGAAGCAGAAGGCCGAAAAGATTGGAGAACAAATAAGGGCAGCGATGGCGGATGAAGGAGAGGAAATTGGATCATCTGTGAAAAGATTGGATGATTTTGTTAAGTCAGTTATGTTGAGAAGACAAGAGCATTCAGTGAGATAGTTTATATCTATGTGTAACAGTTACTGGTTGTTTTATCATTACTGACAAATTCTTTCAATAAGCTATACTTTTGCATCATTATCTTGTATGTCATCATTGCATTGTCGAACCATTAGTTTTCGTAGTTTAAACGAGTCATTGGCATGTTTGACAGAGTCATTCTAATTTGTTTGCTTTTGTTTTCTTTGTTCTTGCTTTCATGATTTTAAAATTTGTACGAACAGTTCATATCATATCACATAGTTGGATTTTGAGCCTTATTAGTTCTACCCCGTATACACATGTTAAGTTGTTGTTTTCTCTCTCTCTATTATTGTTGTTGTCATCATTACAAATTAGGCTTTAAGAGCTTAGTGAAAGAGATTTTGATGGGAAAACTTGAGTGAATATTAATCATTAATCAAAATATATAAATACATTTTATGTATATATGTAAACTGTTTAGGCAAAAAGGCAAAAAGAAATAATAATTAGTTTGAAAAGAGGATATCAGTATATCACAATGTTAGTGTACAAAATTTGCAACAATTGCTCAATTATAATATACCATGAAAAGGAAACTAGAAGATCTCTCTAGTTAAGCCAAGTTCATGATCTGGGGTAAAGATTTGGTACTAATTATATATAATTGATTTATAAGTTCATAGGAGCCATATAATTAATTAATTAAGAGAAATATGGGCATAATTAATTACAATATGATAGATAAAATAATTAAAACTTTAAAATTATTTAGAAGATAGGATATTGACAATTGGCCCCTCACCTTTGGACTAATAGAACAAATACTCTCTAATCTTTTAAATAATATATTATGTATACAAATAAAATGTTAAAAAGATATTTCAAAATATTTTTGATAATTAAATATTAAATTATTATTAAGAAAATAAAAAGAGAGGGTTAAGAATATATCTAATTTATTATTTATATTGTTTAATAATGGTACTTTCTTTTCTATTTTTTTATTAAAATAATAAAGTAAATAATTATTTAGTCTTTAGTATATTGTGAAAAATATTAAAATAGGAAGTAAAATGTTATAATTGAAAAAATTGTATTTTACAACTTAAGAACATAAATGGTATTAATCTAACAAGTCAATTGACGAAAATAAAAATAATAAAATTATCTGTCTATTTGTTCAAGCGACAGAAATATTTATTTGTTTTTTTTTAACATTAGGATATTTACCTATTAGTTTAAACATCACATAGTACATCGATAATGATTCTTACCATATATTTATCCATCAATTCAACCGATAAATCTTGAGTTAGATCTTTTATTCCAAATTTTTGATAACATCTTTGATTATGATTCACTTTATTCATGATATCAATCTTCATTTTCCATAAAAATATAACACCCTTGTCTATCAACTCATAAATTTGAACCATGCATATTAAGCACTAAGCAGTAGTCGATATGCAGAAACACTGTTAATTAAGGTTAGAGTTTTAGTTTATACGTTACTTTAACATGATATTAGAATCAAAATCTTGTATTTAAACTTTCGGGCTATCATTTTTACTGGTATATACTATATACTTTTGCATGCAGAAGCTATTATTGTCGTACATAGGATAAATGATGTCGAGTAAAGAATGTTGTGGAGGTCCACTACAAACAAAGGAGGGCTCCAAACTTTTGAAGAAGAAGAATCACGCGTATTACATTTTCAATGTTCGGCGCAGCAAAATTTGAAGGAGGAGGAGGAGTTCGGTTCATGCACAACATAAGACGAAACGGTGCCTACAATCTTTGACGATGGGACCCCTAATTCAAGGAAAAATTGAACGGGGTTGCTTACAAATAGCAAGCCTTTCTCCTTCTCGTCTTAAGCAAGTGAAATCTGTCTGAGAGAGTCTCAAAAAAAAAAAAATATTAGGTATTTTATGTATTTTGTTTTAAATCTCTTATTATTATTATTATATAGTAAAATTCTTTTTCGGAGAGCTCATAATTTTTTTTCGGTATTGGAGTTTTTCACGTAAATTTTTATGTTATATAATTGTAGTAATTCTCTATTTATTTCTCAGTTATTTTTTGATATTTTTACAAAAATAGATCTTGAATGTGTATATTACTATACATCTATACTCTATTCATATTTATATCGAATATTATATTTAATATTTTTATTTTTTTAAATAGATATTTGTCAATATACATATTTTAATAAATGTCTTACGGATATATCGATATTCTAATAAAAAAATAATAATCTTTAAAAAATCTTAAATTGATAATTTGATTTTTAATATTTCACTCAAACTTTTTAGTGCCCATCCAACATGATGTATATAAAAAAAATTAGAAAAAATATGATAAAATAAATATTCACATAGAATATTTGTAAAATATTTTAAAATATTTATATCTGTATCATATGCTACATGAATGTTATACATCTTTAACTAGATATGAAGTTAAATTTTCGACACAAAAAATTAATAAGTTATTCTCACTATTAGATAGTATTAAAAATTATAAAATAAATCTGAAAATATTTTATAAATGATATTAATGTATAAATAAATAGTGTTAGGAATTTAAAAAAGAAAATCAAAAGTGATACGTGGCATAATCAGGGCTAAGCGGAATGAACAGTTGGGTATAAGCGGGAACTAGAGTAGAAAATCATAAGAGTAAATGAAAGTATGTACGTGGATAATAATAAAAATAAATAATAAAATAAATAGGGGTAAGTCCTTGAAATCAGGTTTGACCGTGCGGGTCACGAGCACCACGTGGTGGTCTCCGGTGACCCAGGGTTTTGCTTTCAACGAAACTCTCTCTCTATTTTTTTTTAGGGATAATGACAGAAACCCCCCTAACCTTTAGCTCAATAGACAAATACTCTTCTCATGTTTGATAAAGAACAAATATCCCCATAACATTTGACCTAATAAGTATATACCTCCCTTAACTTTATTTTTGTTAGTTTGATCGGTTAGATTATTATTATTTATAATCTTAAATATTTATAAAATAATAATATAATATATTTTTTATTTAATTATAATAATATAATTTATATTTTAATAGTTTTTATAATATATTTTTAACAATTTAGTTTTTATTTAATATTTTTTACAATATATTAAAGATTAAATAAATTTTTTAATTTATTAATTTAAAAAATAAAATATTATTAAAAAAATTTAAATAATGAGTTAGATTAAACTCATACAAAAATATTTACAATATATTTTTTAACTTTAATAATTTAGTCTCTATTTAATATTTTCTTATAATATGTTCAAGATTAAATAAATTTTTTAATTTATTATTTTAATAATAAAATAAAAAATATAATTATTAAAAAAATTAAATAATAAGTTAAATCACATTCATATGTTAAAATATTTCTAACCTTCTTCTTTTACGTTTATAATAATAATTTAATATTTAATTATTAAAAAAATTTAAATGAAATATTTTTTAACAATTTATTTTTACATGTAATATATTTATTTAAAAAGATCTTTTAAATTTATTATATTTTTTAAAATATATAAAAATATAAATAAAAATATAAACAATAAATACATGTGTTATAATATATTTATATACTATAGATAAAAATAATCAAGATTTTCTTTTTTATTTTTAATCAAAATTAAATTATATTAATTAGTAAGAAATATATGTGATTACTAATTCTATTGACAAATGTCACTAAATATTTTTCTTTTTTAAACTTTTATTTATATTTTTAAAATTTTTCTTAAGAAAATATAATAAATTTAATATAATCTTTTACATAAAAAATCATATCAAATTTTTAGCAAAAAAATGTTTCAAATATTTTTAACAATTAAATATTAAATTTATTATTAAAAAAGAAAAAAAATTATAAATATTTTAGTATGAATTTAATCTAATTTATTATTTAAATTTTTTAATAATATTTTATTTTTTAAAATAATAAATTAAAAAGTTTATTTAATCTTAAATATACTGTAAAAAATATTAAATAGAAATTAAATTATTAAAATTAAAAAATATATTATAAACAAACATTAAAATGTAAACTAAATTATAATAATTAAATAAAAGTATATTATATTATTTTATAAATATTTAGAATTACAAATGATAATAATTTAATTGATTAAATAGAATTAAAGTCAAGAGAATATATGACTATTAGACTAAACGTCACAAATATTTATCCTTTCTCAAACGTGATAGGATATGTGACTATTAAAAGGTCATACTTTCTGTCATTGGCCCTTGTTTTCATTTTATTTTTATAAAATATATGGGAAATTAACGGATACGTCCCTTTAGATTTAAAAAAGACATATTTAATGAAAGTTTTAGAGGAATACACGTATACCTCCTCTTCTGTACAGTTAATTAACCGCTAATTATATAAATTTAGCTATTAAAAAAATTGAATACAGAACAGTAATATCGTTTATTCAAATAGTGCAATAAATCTATGCAGGTCCTGTGTTTCATCTCCATCTGCAATCCGACGAACACTTTCAAGATTTCAGGTACAATACTTCTGTTTTTTCTCCATCATTTTCTAGAATTTCAGAAAATCGCAGCAGAGAGAAAATGGATAGTAGCAGAAATGAGCACATAGTGATGCTACCGCTTTTGGCACACGGTCATCTGATTCCCTCTCTAGCTCTAGCTAAGCAAATCCATCGCAGAACTGGCTTTACGATAACCATTGCCAACACACCTCTCAACATCCAGTACCTTCGCTCCACCATTTCCGCCGACTCAAACTCCTCGGAAACATCCCACATACGCCTTGCTGAGCTCCCTTTCTGCAGCTCCGATCACGGCTTGCCTCCCAACGCTGAGAGTACTGGGAACTTGTATTTGGATTAGATGGGAATTCTCATAGCGTCATTTGAAACTCTCAGATCCCTGTTTCATAATCTTCTGGTAGACATCAGAGAAAAAGATGGAAAGTCCCCGGTTTGTATAATCACGGATTCATTTTTCGGATGGGATGTGGATGTTGCAACGAGTATTGGAACAGTTAATGTTAGGTTTACTACATGTGGAGCTTATGGAGCTCTTGCTTATATGTCTGTGTGGCTGAATCTTCCTCACAGGAAAACGGATTCGGATGAGTTTAATTTTCCGGGGTTTCCTGATAGATGTCGTTTTCACATCACACAGTTGTATCGATTTATGAGAATGGCTGATGGAAATGATTCCTGGTCCAGGTTTTTTCAGCACAAATTTCGCAGTCGTTGAAGTCTTATGGGATGATGTGTAATACCTGCGAAGAAATTGAACCTGAAGCCTTGGAATGGCTTCGAAATTATACAAAGCACCCTGTTTGGACCATTGGGCCTCTTCTTCCCCAGGCTTATCTCAGGAAACTAGCAAATACTTCTTCCATTTATAAACAGTATTCTGGGAAAAAAAACCTGGGACATCTGTAGAGGAGTGTATCGCATGGCTTGATTTACATGATCCTGGTTCTGTCTTTACATTTCCTTTGGTTCACAGAACACTGTAAGTCCATCGCAGATGATGGCTTTAGCTATTGGATTAGAGGAAAGCAAGAAACCTTTCATTCGGGTTGTAAGGCCACCAATTGGTTTCGACCTGAGAGGAGAGTTTAGATCAGAATGGTTGCCTGAAGGTTTTGAAGAAGGGAGTAACAGAAAGTTAACAGTTGTTGGTGAGAAACTGGGCACCCCAGTTGGAGATTTTGTCACACAAATCGACATGAGCATTTCTAAGCCATTGCGGATGGAATTCTACAATGGAATGCTTGAGTCAAGGCGTACCACTAATTGGGTGGCCGATGGCAGCAGAACAGGCTTTTAATTCGAATCGACTGGTGGAGGAAATGGAAGTTTCTGTAGAGTAGACAAGAGGAGTTGAAAGTAACATTGAAGGAAAGGAAGTGAAAGATGTGATAGAAATGGCGAATAAGACAGGGAAGGGACTAGAAATGAAGCAGAAGGCTGAACAGATTGGAGAACAAATAAGGGCAGCGATGATGGATGAAGGAGAAGAAGTTGGATCTTCCGTGAAAAGATTGGATGATTTTGTCAAGTCTATTTTGCTGAGAAGACAAGAGGATTCAGTGAGATAGTAACATAAATTGGTTGTTTTATCATTATTGATAGTTTCTTTCAATACATGTAAATTATAATTTGCATCATTAAAGTTGGTCCTAATTGATTGTAACTTATCACTAGGTATATATGTCATCGAATCTAAATTCTGTGAAAAGATAAAATTTGATAAAAATTTGCTTGTTTTTAAGATAATTAATATAGATTATTTGTCAATTGTTGTGACTGGTTTTATGTATTAAAGTTATGCATTTAAGTTTATTATTTTCAATTGTTATAAAAAAATTTACTTACCGCATTAGTCCAGGTTTTTAGACTTTACTCTTTTAATAAATTACTTTGATTGGATGAGTTTTTTTTTATAATTTTTTTATTTTTATTAAATCTTTATAATTTTATAAATTATTATTGATATGAAAAATCGAACAATCAAGGAAATAAAAAACACAAAAAATCACAAACAACATCAAATTTGTGTGAAAAACTTTTGATAATTTTAGAGAAAAAATCATAGCAGAGAGAGTGGCAATTTCATTAAGATGAAGAAGAAAAATAGTACTCAATTTTCTCTAAAGTTACAACTATATAGTCTAGGTTTGGGGGGTTCAAACTAAAATCGGGTTCGGTTAAGTCTATATGGCATAAACCCTCACAATATACTTATATACATACACAATACAATACTGTAAAAGGGAGGGGGGCGTTGCCCCATAGCCTCCAACAAGGGGCGTTTCACCCTATTGCACTTTGGACGAGCTCTTCAGTGAGCTCAATCCCCGATCACACCAGTATATCCTAATATACTGTACTGGTTATCAAATATGGGTCATAAATTCTATAGTTATAATTAATGAATTAAAATTTTATATTATTAAAATTATATAAAATATTAATTTGACATTAATAATTTAATTCAATTTATTAACATGTTATATTGATATAACATCGAAAATCAAATTATCAATAAAAGACTAGTAATCAATAATAGAGTTTTGTACATAACATGTAGAGTTATTTTCGATTGGCTACTCAAAGATTGTTTGTACTTTGTTGTGATATAAGAACTATTCAGATGCTATATTATACTATAAAAAGATTTAAAATATATCAATAAACTACAAATTCTCAATATTTATCTAGAAAAATTTAACTAAACTTTAATCTATCTCAAAATTTATCTATTACTTTAGTTGAGAAATATTCTCATCTACTTTCTCTTATCCATATATACAAGAGAAAAACTTAACCCTCTTCTACTTTTTCACTCTCCTTCCAAGGCACTCTTTTCTTCCTCTATTTTTTTCTTTTCTTTGAATACAAAATCATCTACCACTTAATTCTTCATAATTCTTCCAAAATCACTATCGAATTGACTGTCAACCTACACTATTCATTTTACTTCTCTAGCTAAATCTTCTTCGTCATCCTAAAATTATCAGCAATCAACAACGTTCGCAACATGGTAGGCAGTTACTGCTGGTGATAGGATTGCTAGAATCATAAAAGATAATTTATCGAATTTTTTTAGTTTTTGTTTCAAAATTAAGATTTTGAATTCAATTAAAAAATTAGGATTAAATTTTTTAGTCTATTTAAAAATTTTAATTTTTTAAGATAATTTTATATAATTGCTAATTTTTTTACGATATCTTATTATGATATCACAAGTATTAAGATACTACTTTACAGTTTATAAAAATGATAAATATCGCAATAAGTTATATGATAACATATATAAAGATATATGGGTGATTATACCAATTTTGTTAAAAAATTTAAACAAACGTGAGAACTTATAATTTAATAATATGTTTTTAATTTTTTATATTATAATATAATATTAAAATATTTTTTTTATCACGATAAGATATAAATAATTTTAAAATAGCTAGATGAAAATAACCAGAACATTTAGTAGTTGCTTTATTATCTTTAACTTTTCTCTCTCTCCTTTTCTCTCTTGCAAGGACTCGTACGTAACAAAGCTACAGAAGACAAAAGACAAGTCATTGAAACATCTAGTGGATCATGGTATTCCACGTAGTGAAAGCTGCGGAATCAATCAATTGGCCACATGCTATGCTATCAAAATCTATCACCCTTTAATTGCTTCCCTTACAGCTTTGAATCACCATCGCGATTCCATACCCTCTCTGTAAACCTAATTAAAAGACACTGCTTTTCTTGGCAACTTCTTCTATTTTAGTTTAATATTATGGTAACTCTCTTATAATATTATTTAACTAATTTTAAATAATAAATTTATTCAAATATTTTTAATTATTTAATTTTTTTAAAATATATTATTTTAATATTTATTTTTAACTTATTTTATGTAAATTAATTCAAATATGTAAAATAAACATAAAATAAAATATAAGATGAGAAAATTAAAAACTTGATTTAAAGTATAATATTTTTAATAATTTTTTTTAATAAAAATATGAAGATATATATAATAAATAAAATTAATTAAAAATAAAGAAAAATAAATTTCTTTTAATTGTTTTTTATTGAGTAAGAATTTAAGAAAATAATTTTTTTAAATAAAATAATAAATATTAAATAATAATATTTTACGTATTTATTCTTATATTTAATAATTATATATAATTATAAGAAAAATAATATATTTTTTATAATTTTTATTTAAATGGTATAATTTTAAATTTCAGGAGAAAAAGGTGAAGATATTCTTTAATACTATTAACCTTTTGACCTTGAGTTCGTTAACTCACGGACAAGCTTATTTGGCATTGGTCCAAGTGAAAAATCTATTTTCATGTTATTCTTACATGTACAGGATGTTTGTTAAAATTTAATAGTAAAATCAAACATGAATCTTTCTTGTATTGGCTCACAGAACATTCGTCAACTCTATGTCAAAGAATGGCAAATTCGTAAATGAAATACAGAGTAAGAGTTTTTATTTGGTAGAAAGAGTGAAGAGCCCTTGTTACAAAAATTGACCCACCGAACATTCCTTTTCTCTTGTAGATATCGTGTTGAAATTTCATGATTAAGAAACCAAATCCGAACATCACACTTCCAAGATTTCAACGATATTTTTTTATCTCTTCTTTCTGTATCATTTCTCTAACGTTTCAGCAAATCTAAACAGAGCACACTAGGCAGAAAAAATGGGCAGCAGCAGAAATCATGAGCACATAGTGATGCTACCTTTAATGGCGCACGGTCATCTCATTCCATTTCTAGCTCTAGCAAAGCAAATCCAGCGCAGAACTGGTTTCACCGTAACCATTGCCAACACTCCTCTCAACATCCAGTACCTTCGCTCTACCATTTCCACCGACTCAAACTCCTCAGAGGCATCCGACATCCGCCTCGCTGAGCTCCCTTTCTGCAGCTCCGATCACGGCTTGCCGCCCAACACTGAAAGCACTGAGAACTTGTTCCTGGATCAAATCGGACTTCTTTTTGCTTCATCACAAAGTCTTAAATCCCCATTTCAGAATCTTCTGGTAGGTATCAAAGAAAAAGAAGGAAAGCCTCCGGTTTGTATAATCACAGATGTATTTTTTGGATGGGCTGTGGATGTTGCGAAAAGTGTTGGAACAATTAATGTTACGTTTACTACAGGTGGAGCTTATGGAACTCTTGCTTATATTTCTCTGTGGCTGAATCTTCCTCACAGGAAAGAAAATTCCGATGAGTTTAATTTGCCGGGGTTTCCCGACAGATGTCGTTTTCATGTTACGCAATTGCACCGCTTTTTAAGAATGGCTGATGGGAATGATTCTTGGTCCAGGTTTCTTCAGCCACAGATTTCTCAGTCGTTGAAGTCTTACGAGATGTTGTGTAATACCTGTGAAGAAATTGAACCTGAAGCCCTGCAATGGCTTCGAAATTATACAAAGCTTCCTGTTTGGACTATTGGACCTCTTCTTCCCCAAGCTTATCTCAAGAAATCAGCAGGGTCTTGTTCCATTTACAAACAACACTCCGGTAAAAAACCTGGAATATCTGTAGAGGAGTGTATTGAATGGCTTGATTTACACGATCCTGGTTCTGTTCTTTACGTTTCGTTTGGCTCACAGAACACTATCAGTTCAACGCAAATGATGGCATTAGCTATTGGTATAGAAGAAAGCAAGAAACCTTTCATCTGGGTGATTAGGCCACCGATTGGTTTCGACCAGAAAGGGGAATTTAGATCAGAATGGTTGCCTGAAGGTTTTGAAGAACGGATGAAAGAAAGTAAACAAGGTTTACTGGTGAAAAACTGGGCACCCCAGTTGGAGATTTTGTCACACAAATCGACAGGAGCATTTTTAAGCCATTGCGGATGGAATTCTACAATGGAAAGCTTGAGTCAAGGAGTGCCCGTAATTGGTTGGCCGATGGCAGCAGAGCAGGCTTATAATTCCAAGCTGATGGTTGAAGAAATGGGAGTTTCTGTAGAGTTGACAAGGGGAGTTCAAAGTAACATTGCAGGAAAAGAAGTGAAAGAAGTGATAGAATTGGTATTGAACAAGACAGCTGGGAAGGGACTAGAAATGAAGCAGAAGGCCGAAAAGATTAGAGAACAAATAAGTGCATCGATGTGGGATGAAGGAGAAGAGATTGGATCTTCCGTGAAAAGATTGGATGAATTTGTTAGGTCAATTCTGTTGAGAAGACGAGAGCAATCACTAAGTTCAGACGAGTAATAATTGAGTGATGTGTTGTAGGGTTCTGAATAATTGATGCTTGAATGTGTGATCGGAGAATCTCAAGCATGTAATAATTTGCGTGGTGATGTACACCCAACTGTAATAAATGTCAGGATTATTTAGCCACATTGACAGAAGCAAGTAATTCGGATGGGGGTTGGACGTACGGTCATTGATCAAAATTGGATAATAACATTTGGGCCCCTAAATTTTGAGTGTTTATAAATAAGTTCATTTTCCACCTATATGTAATAAATAGGTCCATAATCCTCCCTAAAATGATGAAAATTACTCTTGTAACATTGGCATTGCTGTTCAATATTGATTGCAGATATATTGTTATCCATGAATAAATTTGGAAATAACTAAATAAAAAAGAGTTCACTGAAGCCCATGGCGAGTCGAAAAGTCCAGCCCAAATTCTTTGCAACTCACATGATGAAGCACACAAAACCTTACATCCTAAGACCGCAAGCGAGACCGAAGAGACGATCTCGGCGGGCTTCGCTCAGCTGAATGATATGCAAACCATAACACTATAAACTCTCTCTCGGTCAATTCTTCTTCTTCGGTCGAACCAAAGTTCTTTGTAATTTTGACCGCAAAAACATCAATTTTCTCTGCGTGACGCCGGCATATTTTCCGGACAAGAAGTATTTAACATTGAACCTGAGCGGGGATTTTTTTTTTCAGTTAATTTATTTGATTATGCAAATACCCACATGGAGAAACGTGTTGTTTCTCAAGAATTCGTTGAAGATTCCAGCTTTATCGACGACTGGAACAAACGCAGCTCCAGCTGCAGCTGCAACTTGCGGTCATTGTATTGCTTCGTTTCATTCTACACCTACTTCTTGTGAGAAATGGAAGAACAAATGGAATGCTGTAAGTTTATTTGATCTCTTTTGTTAGTAGAAAAAATTAATTTTAAATTTTGTGTGGATTCAAATGGTTATGATGCGTATTCAAATGGTATTTGCTGTTGTTAATTATTAATATTGCAAGTGGTCATGTTTAGTCAATTCTTAAGGGTTCTAATTTTTTATCTCTTCTTTTGTCGCTTCAAATGTAGGTGTAACTGGGATGTTAAAGTATTGAAATTCAATTATGTAAGCTTAATGTTATGGTTATTACGGTGTTTTACTAATAGGCTAGGCTCCATACCAGGTTTAATATTCAACAACAATGTTAAGGAAGCAGCATTGCTTTGCTTAAACTATGCCACGATAATGTCCTAGATACGTAATAAAACCTGAAATACTGAAATACTAACCTATTTGTCTAATTAACATTCTTGTGGATGGAGCATACAACTTTAAGGCAGTGTCATCTATATTGTTGCCAGAATTGAAGCAGTTTAAAAGTCCTAATAGTAACTTTTATGTGAATATGATTCTAAATTCATTTTGTTTCAGTATTTCATTTATCAAATGCCGGTTGTAAATGTATTCCATGCAAATGAGCGTGCACCCCAAATTTGCACACGGTTTAGTGATGTTTTGAAATGCTAATTAGCACACATATCTTAATTAACCTGCATTTATGTGTTGAATTTGGAGAGGTTTTAAACTCATTAAATCCACCTGCACAATATTCTATAATATTGAAGAAAAAAAGTCACTTTTTCTTTCCCTGGTTCCGAGTTTTCTTTTCTTATTTGATCATACGCTGTGGTGCTGGCAATAAGCCCTTTTGCTGAGATTTTGATCACTGGAATCTATAGCTATGTACTACTGATGAATATTTTTATAATTTCCCAACTGAAATTTGATGATGCAGTATCCGAGCTAATTGTGATGAATATAGAGCCAACTCAATTGATGTGAAAAATGGAGAAATGTGAAGTTTATCCCTATGTCCCCTAGAACTGTATTCTCCTGGGTGATTGTTGATTACTTTGCCTATGGTTTCTTGCAGTTTCCTTGAGTAGTTGTATTTTTTCACTAGCATTTCGGATTAGTTGAGGTGAACACTTAAATTTTTGTTAGGACTGAGCAGTACTTAAAACAAGTTGAGGCTAACAACTGATCTTAGTTTAGTTTTTGATATGAGCCTACAGATGACTTAATAATAAGGAATCCATATTTCATTACTCGGGATACATAATAAAAAGTATGAAGGTGATGTATCTATCCTCTTTATATTCAAGGCTTCAAACAATAAAAAAGAGTGTTATTGATTAATAATTGGCACTATGTGTTGGTCTTTCTGTCAATATATCACACCAATTATTCCTTTTAAATTTAAAAAGAAAAAATTATTTTGAATATAGAATCTGTGGCAGATATTATACTTCTTAGGTCTACCGTTGTCTAATGTCCGTATTTCCTGTTAACATGGACATTTCAAGATCCTTACAGACATCAGTTTCAGTATTGGACCCTTACATGTTTTCTGTTCTGCTGGGCTCTTATTATTATGTTTGTTGGAAACTCATAGCAACGACTGGGAATATTTTGAATGAAGAACATTCAGATGTGGTTGCGAGGGTTCTTACACATTTTAGTATTGCAGTTTGTGTATTTGGCCCACAAAATCAAACAAGTTAAATTATCTTTGTTTTCCATTTGCAACTTTTTCGTGCATAATAATTTTTTTCATATGTAAGTTATTAAATGGTGTTTATTTCAGAAAACTAATTGTTATTTCCTCAATGCATGTGGGTATGCTAGAAAGTTGTTTTCCTATGCTTACCTTCCACAACAGAGTTTGACCGTCGAAATGTTTTTTCCAGGATGCAAAAAGAGCTCAACAACCAACTAAGGTATGCAACTTGCTAGTAGCTTTTGGGTTACATGTAATATATTAAATTTGAAAGCGGCTGGTTTCAAATTACAAGATAGAACAGCCAAAATTGATAAATTCTGGGCTAAATATATTCTTTACAACCCAAGTTTTCATGTGCATGCATGTGTGCTGTTAAAGTTTCTGCTGTATGAGAGAATTACAGATATTTATTTATAGATACCTAGTTTGATAATCAGAATCTGGAATGTCACCCTTATCAAAGTTGAAAACCGTCTTCTCCCCAAAAATTTGGGATTTGGAATTTTTATTCTCCTTATGGTTAGATTTTTTTTACTTTTTTGTAAATGCATAATTTACATCATTTGGTTAAAAAAATTTACATGCCTCCCCTTTCCTCAAAGAGGATAATAAGTTTAAAAAAAATACTCTTGTAGGAAATGTATTAATTTAATATGAAATTCATAAATGTAGTAGTTAATAGTTTACATTATCTTTTTCTGACACTAGAAACATTGACCTCAGAACTACATAAGATATCAAACACGTCACAAGCGCGCCGATACAAAGAGGGCTCTAAAAGACCTTCTGTTCAACAGTGGGTCTTCAAAACTCTCATTTCAGGTAAACTCATCTGCTACACCCTTTGAGCAATGCTATGTTGTTTCATTCCCCTTTAAAGACTTTACTATTTTTGACTTCCTTTTTCCAAATATATATATAATTTGATACAACATGTGAAGAGGCATAATAGTCAGTTCAATCTTCGATTTGTATTCGACATTGCATTCTCTATAGTATGCTTAGGAACCATAGTAATTTAATGTGCTCACTTTGATTTACTTTCAATCTGAATGGAGAAATTTAAATAGGTCAATTGATGGAAAAAAATAGTCGCCATTCTGCTTATGATAAATGATTGACTTTTGAAGACAATAATACAAAATGATTAGTACACTGTGGAGCATCTCTTGCGATGCTTGCATATCCTTAGTCTTATGAGTTCCATCCCGTAAATATATGAGTTTAGAATTCTGATTTCCCTTATCTAGGTATTGATATGTGAATTTGGTTTGTGCTTCCACCCAGAAAGAAGACCCAATTTGGAAATTTGACGGAAAAAGTGAATGGGATGCAGAGCGTGACCAAAAAAGCCAACGAAAGTCTTCTGCTCAACGTGTTGGAAAATCTGAACCGAAGAGAAGGAAGCGTGAGTTTAGTCTTTCATTTTCTTATTTTCCTTAATTCATGGATGAAATCAAGCCGTAATAGATTCAAATGGTGTAACATAAAAAAGGGCTTAACATAGAGGATTTAAATTTCATGATTTCTTGCTGCATGCTTATTATGAAGAATTGCATACCTCCCCTTTCTCTTGTACAGGTAAGTTTAGAAGGGAGAGCTTTTGTGAGGACTTCGACGATCCAGAGACAATCTTCCAGGGGAAATTTGGCAACAGATGGTACACTTGGACCTATCAATCACGGGGGGAGGAGTCTTCTTTCGGAAGTTCAGAATCTGGGTTTGAGTGGAGAGAGCATTCAAACAAGACACACTACAGAACTAAAAATTGGGAAACTATAAGTGATGCTGAAGCTGACAGTGACGATGAGTTATGTGATGTAGGATCAAGTTCTGATAGAACAATCCTTGGCCTGCCTCCAAGAGGCCCTTTAAAGATAGACGACGTTAAAAATGCGTATGTACTCAAATTGTCCTTTCTTCTATAGACATTTTGATCTCTTATTCCATTTTATTTCTGAGTATTTGTTATAACATTTTTCGGCTTTTCCTTGCAGTTTCCGCTTGTCAGCTCTAAAGTGGCATCCTGATAAGCACCAAGGCCCTTCACAGGTCAGTTCAAAACATTTTGTTCTTTGTCATATTGTCGTTTTTAATTCTTTGACGATGAGCATGAAGAACATGCATACAGAGGGAACACACAACTACCTGAATATAATCTTGCATATGTAACAAAAGAAATATCTTACAGACTTGAACTTTAGTTGATTCAGTATTTTAAAACAATGTGTGAACCATTTTTAACGTGTTGTATCTGGTTGATATGTAATATAAATCAGGGCATTTCTGCACCTACAACTTCCTGTTTGTTATTTTTGCCATTTCATCTCATTTTTAAGCTCGCGTAACCTCTATGCATTTCTGCAGGCAACGGCCGAAGAGAAGTTTAAGTTATGTGTTAACGCATACAAATCGTTGTGTGATGCTCTCTCCTGAGTTTCAAATGTAAGAGTAGAGTTTGCCAAATTGCATTCACCTTCCAAGTAGCTTCCCATTCAGAGAAAAATCAACAGTCAATAAGAAGAGGTATTTTTTTTCTGCCTCGATGTATCATTATAATTATTCTTTATTTTTCTGTATTTGTTTGCTGCATAGCAATTGGCAGCATAAAATCTTTTTAACTTTGGATTGAACAGTGCAAGATGAATAGTGTATAACATTGATGTTATTTGACATAATTTCAAATATACCGGAAAAGAACAAAAGATTCAAGAAAAGCAGGGATCCTTCTGATATTGTCTTTCAAAGGTTAAATTTGAACTCACTTTAAAAATGAAAATGGTGTTTTATATCCAGAATATGTTTTGAAGTGAGGTGTTGTAATTTATAATCAGTAAATATTAGATTTTAAGCTGAAATCGGTGTTTATCGAATATTCAACTGTTTCTTTTTTGTATAGTTAGTTATATTTGAACATGCTTCTGCAACATGTTTTGAAGACTGTAACAAGAAAATGGAAACAGTGAAAATGCTTCTAGCAAAATGTATGAAAATGGTTGGAGAATATATTCTTAAAATACTGAAAACATTTATCTGTTCTCAGTTTTTGTTCACAAAATTTTTTTTAAGAAAAATATGCATTGAAAAATATTACCAAACAACTCCAAAGATAATTGGAGTAATAAATTCATTCTCCTGTATTGCATATTGCATACCCATTACTATAAAAACATTTTTTTTTTGCTGTACATAAAAATATTAGGAGTTTTAACACATATTTTCTCTGAGATTTGAAACTTTAACATTTAGATAGAAAGTTTGAAGAAAGCATATTTACCTCCCTTGAACTTTTAGTTGATCATTTATTTATATTTAAATAACTATAATATTTTTAATTATTTTAAAATTAAAATTTTAAAAATTTAATTTTAATTTATATAATATTTAAATATTAAAATAATTAAAAATTTAATTAACAATGATTTAAATTTAAATTTATTTAAAGTTAAAAATTTAATTTTAAATAAATATTAAATATAATACATGATTAAAAATTCAAATTGTCAAATTAGAAAGACAGTTGTTTTGTATATTAATGTTTAAAATTTAAATAAATATGATATATGAATAAAAATTAAATTATTATTAAGTAAATTCTTAATTTAAATAAATATAAATTAAAATTGTCAAATTATATTATTATTAATTAAATTCTTAATTTTAATAAATAATAAATAAATATAAATTAAAATGATCAAATTAAAATATTATTAAATAAAATTTAAATAAATATAAATTAAAATTATTAATTAAATTTTAATTATTTTAATTTTTATATAAATCAAACATTAAATTTTTTAAATTTTAATTTTAAAATAATTAAAAATATTATAATTATTTAAGTTTAAATTAATAATTAATCAATAATTCAAAAAAAGTAAATGTGCCTTTTTTTTAATTTTTTTATCTAAATATTAAAATTTACGTCTAAGTAAGTTAAATTTTCAAAAACATTATTAAATGCAAGTGAGATTCATAAAGAGGATTTATTGGGTTAGGGCTCCACACTACTGTTGTAAACAAATAGTTTGGATTTATATTTTTAGAAATATTAACGGATAGGTCCCTTAATTTTAGAAAAAATAACAATGAAGGACATATTTTCGTCATTCATAACGGATAAGTCCGTACAGCCAATAAAAACTTGTTTGAAACAAAAATGATAAAAAATTTATTTTTTTATTAATATTTGATATCTAACATTTTCCGTTGATAAAATTTCTTTTTTTTAGGTCACGATTTATTTGCAACAAATAATAAAAATACATATAATTTTTATTGGGATAATAAATTTTCAGATTATGTTACTTTAATATGAAAATAGTTCTTTTAATAGAATTTTAAATTGTATTTTAATTAAAAAATATCTTAGATAATTGTATTATAAAACAAATAATATATGGTTGATAGTGGTGTGAATTGTGATTGGGTGTGTAGTAGTTTAGACTTTAGTGGTGACATGTAGGGCCTGTAATTTAAAGACTTACCACCTAATTTTAAAAGTTTGTTAGAAATTAGATACAAAACCAATTATTATTATTATTATTATTTTATAAAAAAATTTAAAATTTATGAATTGTAATTTAAGCAAATTTTTTAAAAAAATAATTATAATAAAAAATTAAGATTTGTAGGCTGGATTCTGCTGTACTATAACATGACCCACGTGTCAGTGTTTCATAATAAAGAGAGAGACGGGATCCACTGCAATGGACAGACATTCAGGAAGAATAGTGATGAGCCTGAGATGTTGACCCGTCATCACCCATCATCAGAATCAAAATCCATTAACTTGATCAGATTGAACGATGTCGTACAACCGGACTTCAATCGAATTCAAATAAAATTTAATATTTTAACAATATATCAATATTTAATAAATTAATTATTTTTTTAAATCTCTTTTTGTCTTCTTTTTATCAAACAGGGAAAAAGTAAGACTTTTCTTGAACAGTTAAAAATGGTCAAAAAAGTGGTCAAAAGATATCTGTTAAAAGCACAGACCTTCATCATTTTACCTTTTCACTATTATTAATAAAATATTCTTAAATAAAAATTAAGAGCAATAATAATTAACTCAAACAGTTAATTAATTAGTTAATTTAATTAATTAAAAATTAACTAATTAAAAACAAAGAACTACGACGGAAGTGGAAACCATGAAACCATAGATCAAGATCAAGAATGCGAAATGCAATGCCCAATTTCTCTTAAACTTACCGAAATAACTCTCCGGTGGCTCCTGATAATGAATATCAAATTCTCCGCCGCCGTCTTCGCCGAACCCGTCGCCGAACTCGCCATTGCTCATTCTTATCTTAATCTCCCTCAGCTTCTCCGTCGCCAGCCCGAGCGTCAGCTTGTGGCACCGCCGCTGGTACTTGAACCCATTGATGCAGCGGAGGGTCTGAGCAACGGAAACGTAGAAGATCAGGTGAGCGAGGGAGAGAAGGGTGATGGGGATCCAGCAATGGCGGCACTGGAGTCTTGGGGATTGGGATTGGGCGACGAAGACGAGGGAGAGGAAGATGAAGAAGAGGAGGAAGAGTTTATGGAGTTCTTTCTTTTGGAGGTCAATGGCTCGTTTTTTCTCCAGGGTTTTCTCGAAATGGAGCTGGATTATGGTGTTGATGGCTTGGAGTGCTGTTTCTTTTGGGATTAGGTTTTGGTGGTGGTGAGGTTGGGGATGGTGGTGGTGGGTTTCATATTCTGCCATCGATGAACTGAGCAGAGCTTGAAGGTTTCAGAGAGAGAGAGTGAGAGAGAGGAGTCTTGGTTCCGGCGAGGTTTCAGGGAGTCTCTGAAAGAAATGAGTTTTGAGTTGAAATCTCGAGGAAATAAATAAGTTAAAATTTTAAAAGTATGGATAATTACATATAGGTACTTCAAGTTTTACACTTTTACAACGAAGGTAAAAATATAGTTTGTCACAAGTCTAATAAATAGCTCACTAACTTCTGTTGAAATGTCCAAATCAAATTGAAGGTACGTTTGTACACTTACATAAACTACAAGCAGTACTCTAAGATACGGTTGAAATGACAAAATCACGAGAATCTAAATAAATTCTTATTAAATTTACATTTTAAATACGAAGTTTAATAAATCAACATAAAAATTAGCATAAAAATAAAAATAATTAATTAAAATTTTAATAAATATGATTGTATATAAACTACATTGAGTGATATTTAATCATTTTAAATAATAATTTTTTATTAAAAAGAGGGGTAAAAAAGCCAAAAGCTTAAAACCTAATTTGTGTAGGACACAACAAGCTCATCGATGGTGTTGAGCTAACCATTTAAGAACCTAACATGGCACAAATCTGATGCAAAATATGAGTGGACCCAAATGTATACTTCTTCTAGTCATAAAGAACTTAAAACGAAAGGGTATTTTGGTCACTTTAGTATGTTTATAGATCTGTTTATCATAAATGAAAACATTATATCTTCATTTAATAAACATGAAGAAAATAGGTATCTGGTTGTTATTATCCCAAACCGGGTATCTAACGGTTACTATTAGGTAAAAAGAAAGAGCGAAATGTTTAGGTGAGTTTGTACTAGTTTTGTATACTCAATAATTTCGGCCTCAGGCCCAGTCGGCCTGGCCCATTAGGCCCAAAGGTCTACGAGACTCTCTTAATGCTGAAAAGAGGAATAACCGGAATATTAATTTTAAAGTAATTAAAAGAATTAAGTACTAAAAGAAAATAAAAAGATATTGTACAACTGCATGCACTGTAATCTTTCCCTTTAATTGTAGACTTGTAGTGCCCAAATAAAAATAAGGGAATTTTAATTTGAGAGGGCTGGGTGGCAGAATAAAAACGATGGGTGTGAATAATAATAAAATTTTCCAAAATAGCAGGGCAACTTGCTTCTGCTACAGATATTATATTACCAAGAAGATAAGCTGGTAAGGAACAGATAATTTGGCCTTTCTTAAATTAAAAAAAAAAAAGAATTTCTATTTTTGTCTTTTTTTTAAGGTAATATCAGTATTTATATATGATCTCATTGGCACCACTCAATTTTGTGGATAGCATAAAAATTATAATATTTTAGAAATTAAGAATTAATTCATAAACATTGACCATAATTTTCTTAAATATTTCTTTTGTAAATGGAAATAAAATTAATTACATCCAAATCCTAACTTATTTTAATAGAAAAAAAATATTTTTTCAGAATGTTATTAGATATTTAAACTTTCAAAAAAAATTATTTATGTCAATTAATTTATTAATATTATATTATTACATATAATTTTTTAGATGAAGAGATTTAAGACAAATTAATACTCTCGGGTTATCTTAAAGTTGAAAACATCAAAAATTTAATATTTTTTAAGTAAATTTTTTTACATATTTAAATTTTAAACCACTCAATTTAGTGGATAGCTTACAAATTATAATATATTAAAAATTAAGAATTAATACATAAACATTGACTATAATTTTTTTAAATATTTCTTTTGTAAATAGAAACAAAATTAATTACTTTCAAATTCAACTCATTTAGAAAAAAATAATTTGTTCAAAAATGTTATTAGATATTCAAACTTTGAGAAAAACTTATTTATATAAATTAATTTATTAATATTATATTATTATTACTTATAATTTTTTTAGACGAAGAAATTTAGGACAAATTAACACTCCCAAGTCATATTCAATTTGACCTTTTGAGTAGTAAGTAACTTTTTTACAACTATTTAAATTTTAGACAAAATCTATTATTATTATTATTGTTATTATTATTACATATTCTATATTTTTATGAAAATAAAAAAAAATTTATTTATATGCATCAAATTTAAAGGGATAATGTGATTTACCCTATAATTTTTTGGAAAAAGGGAAATATCCGTTAGTTTTTTTTCTAGTTTTACATATCTCTAACATTTAAAAAAATTTGAAATACCCCCTAAGACACTATTCTAAACACTATTATAAATATAACTTAATTATTTTATTCCCCAATTATTAAAAACATATAAAATAATTTAATTATTTTTATTTTTACTATATAATAATCAATAATATATTATTATAATAATTAATTTAAAAATTATAATGATATTTTGATTGTTAATTATTTTTTAAAATTTATTAATATTTTGACAATAATAATTATAAATAATTTTATCATTGATCATTTTATTAAAATAATCTATTTTAAAAATTATATATAATAAATATTGTTAAAATTCATTGTCAATTTTTTACAACTAAAAAAAATTCATATAATAAATTTTTTTAATAATTTCTTAGCATATTTTATATTGTAAAACTTTTTATAAATGATGTTGTTAAAATTTGCTTACAATTAATGTTATAAAAGTTGACAATTAGGAAAATTTTTAACAATATTAATTATACATAATTTTTAAATATATTATTTTAATATAAAAATAATTAAATTATTTTATATATTTTTAATAATTAGGGAGTAAAATAGTCAATTTATATATAAAATAATACTTAAAATAGTATCTTAGGAAAATATCTCAATTTTTTTTTAAAATCAAGAATATGTAAGATTAGAAAAAAAGTTAAGGCAATATCTTTTTTTTTTTTAAAATTGGGGGTAAATTACATTATCCCAAATTTAAAATATTGAAAAAAAAAAAGGATGTTAGGTATGTAAATTACATAATGTAATAATATATTGTAACGAAGTCCCATTAACTTTTGATAAAAGTAGATTATTTTGTTATACAATTTTGTAATACTAACCCTATTCAGCCATTTCAATTGTCAACCTAGGCCGTACCTACGCTTAGACTTTTATATGATTTTCATTATTTTTATTTAATCAAATAGAGTATGACTTACTCCACCTAACTAGAAATTGACATCCTAATATCTAATAAAAATGTTAAATTTATGCAATTAATAAAAACCCATTAAAAAAAATACAAAAATTAAGAGAGAATTGTTCTCTCCTTCGAATATATATACAAAATAATGGCATAACAATGCAGAGGAAATCTAAGGGCTACTTCACCATAAATCTCTACCAAATAAAATGGCATAACAATGGACAGAACTGGGAAATTCACAGCAAACAATCATAAAATCCTAAGCAAAAAAATAAAATAAAATAGATGTTATAGATAATGATGTGTTTTTTGGCAATCATATAGCATTTTGCTAGCGCACGGGTGAAGGAAATAATTGCTACTTTATCAAAAAGTGCACTCTTTTCATTGTAGTATTACTGCTGCTGATGCAAGTTTACAATCATTGATACAATATAATGTTCAAAAACAGATTTAACAGAAATGTTACAGAATATATGTATTTATATTTTTATATGTAGTACACACCAGCTAACTTATTCTACTTCCTAGTTTCTTCTACTTCCTATCTCTCCCATCTT
Source organism: Melia azedarach (assembly GCA_028052125.1). Classification (NCBI taxonomy): domain Eukaryota; kingdom Viridiplantae; phylum Streptophyta; class Magnoliopsida; order Sapindales; family Meliaceae; genus Melia; species Melia azedarach. The sequence goes on along the minus strand of CM051400.1, from coordinate 14,782,460 downwards.
TATTCAACAAATGATGAAATGAAAATGTACATATACAACATATATAGCAAAGACAAGATGCCATTTCCCATGAGATTTCTTCATATTCTAGCAAAAGTAAGAGAGTAAAAATGATGGAGAACTGACCCACAATGCCTTGTGATTGATTGCCACCGATGAAGGATTGAGTGCATGACCCACATCTCAAAGTTAAGCAGAAACCACTTTAGCTTTTGAAAAGAAATTCCACTATTTGTGTTTCGTATCAACCCATAATTGCCACTGAAGAAGGATTAGCAGCTACAAGTTGATAATCATCTTGCTCATTATCGTCTTCATTATCTTCATTATCTTCTCTATCTTCTTCTTGATTACGACGATTAACGTTGTTACTTTCGCCATTTTCTGTTGTTGATTCTACCTGTTGTCGCTCTTCTTGGCCACCCATCATGTGCATTAGAAGCTCCTCAGGCTTCAACTCGTAATTAACGGGATCATTAACCTTCTTGGTAGTCTTCTCTTTGTATAGAGCATCGAGCTGGTTAAAGTATGGACATGTCTTAGCATCTTCGGGTCTTTTCTTACTGCTATCTCTAACCTTCTTGAAGTACTTATTCATGTTCTCCCATTTCTCTTTGCACCTCTTTGCACTCCGATTGTAACCAAGCTTTTTCATGGCTGTTGATATCTCCTCCCACAGTGGCCCTTTTGGTCCATTTTCTTGATAATGCGCATCAAGATTAGTCCTTAGCCGTATCAAAGCCTCAACTTCATCTTTGGGCCACCGAGATGAAACCATATGCATAAAACTCTCACCGCCGTTACTATTTTCTTGCCTCTCGGCAGATTTCTCTGCAGGAACTGGACTCTCAGAAAATTGTACTGGGCTAGATTGTTCTGAAAACTTCTGCAAAAATGCGAGCACCGCAGCATCCTTAGCTGCTGCAATGGATCTTTCTTGAACCAAAAGCTCACGCTCACGCTTAATCCTAGCCAATTCTTGCATCTTCCATGCTTCCTCTCTCGCTATCCTTTCCTGTTCATACTTCTCTATTGCCTCTATAAATTTCTTTTGCAAATTCTCTTGCTTCTCCATTACTTCCTTCATCAACCTTTCGAAGAACCCCGTCAACTTCCTCTTCTTCTTTTGCGACCCGCCTGTTTCTTTACTTGATGTAGATGTGGTTGAAGTAGAAATATCCATAAAACTTGAACTTGGATTTGGGATAGCACATTGGACATCATTTCTTATTTCACTAATTGGGTTTATTTCCATCGCCATAGAAGGATTGATCCTTTCTGGGGATGAAGCAAGAAAAGAATGGTTGTTGTCTAGAGCCTGTAATTGATCGAAGAACCTATAAGTTTTTCCAGATCGGCCTTCTTTGGTTCTTCTATGGTACTTATAGATGTTTTCAAACTTCTCTTTGCATTTCTTCGCGCTTCGATTATATCCAAGCTCTGATAATTTCCTGATATCATCACCCATATTGTTCAATTTCTCTTAAAACAATCATTTACCAATAAAATATATCCCCGACAATAACACTTGCATGAACAAATCCACCGCACTTCAGTTTTCTAAATTTTTTGTTTTTGAAAAACGATTCAATCTAACCCCGAAAGATTAATTAACCAAAAAGTTGAAGACACAATAATTGAAGCTAAAATTCCCTCATCATAGTAAAGAAACTACAGCTATAAGACCTAAATAACACCTAAAAGCCCACGTTAATACAAATCAACTGAATATCAATACATAAATAGTGCTAAACAAGAGTGATTTTTACTAAGAATTTTGAAAACAAACTTAGCTTTTGAAATTTGCTATGTAACAGTTCAAAGCAATGAACCTATCATTCAAAATCTGAAGTCTTAAACTTTTGAAATTTTCCAGATAAACAAACGAAGTAGGAATGTCAAAAGAAGAGAACATTAGAACAGAATTCTCCCAAATTCGCTCAAAAAACAAAAATTCCAATGTTCAGTGTAAAATTGAGCTGAAAATAGTTTACCTTGAAACTTCATCCCACAGAGGAGCTTTGAGGCCAGAGTCTTTGAAGGCAGTATCCATTTCGGACCTTATCTTTAACAAAGCCAAAGTTTCTTCTCTCGGCCACCGGTTGCCGCCAAAGTTCCGTTCACCCTCTGCACCTTTCACTCTTTCCTCCTCCTCCTCCGCACCTCCATTTTCTTGGTTGCCGGTGACCGAGCCCGGATTTTCCGGTAAAGTTGAAGACTCCATGGATTTTCCCCGAAAAAAAAGAATTAAATTTTACAGCTGGGAAAATTTTGGTGAATTATGGGGTTTTATGAAACTAGGTAAAACTTGGGTTTAACATTTATGGCTCAGAAAAAAATGGGTTGGTTTGATTTCCCCAAAATTTCTACTACAAGTACACCATTTTTATTGGGTCAAGTAGGTAACAATGTAAAGAGAAAAGGGAGGTGAATTAGGGTTTCTTAAAAGAGATAAAGAGTGTGAGTTCTGCTCACGTGGGGCTCAATCCAGCTAACTCTTATGACATGCCCTCTTCTCATTGGCCCATTCTTTATCTTCTTTTTGACATTTCTTGTTCTGACCCTATTTTTATGGTTGGCTTTTTGGGTCAAAATTTGTAGTCTTAAGATTAAGATAGTAATTCATACAAAGCCACAAATTAGGTCTAGAATTTTAGTTTCCTCATTGATAATTGCAATTAATCATAGAGTCAAAACAATTCAATGTTAAATTAGAATTAATTGTTAAAAAAAATTGTATCTTATTCTAATATTATTTTTCTTAAAAAGAAATTGTACTTTACTTTTGTGTGTATGTACATCAATTTGCGTATTATTTTATAATAAACATGAAAGTGAAGGGGGAGAAAGGAAAAGTTGAAAAAAGGTTTTATTATTAAAGATGATGAGTAAATTTGTTGAAGCAATAACAGTTGTAAACAGGCAAGTTTTGCAGATGACAAGTTTGATTTTGTCTTGACAACCAAATTTAGTTAAAGAAACTTGGCCCACATAGCCCACATTTTTCTTTTATTATCCCTTGTGTTTTCCCATTACTCTTGACTCACTTGAAATCACTACAATACCTACAAGCAATTTGCTTTTATAAATAAATAAAAATTTCCCATTTTTTAAAATACAAATTTGAAAAAATTATGATATAAAATTTATATATTTATTTGTAAATATTATAAAATTATTAATTGAGATATAAATTTTGTATTTATTTTAATACGTGCAGTATTATTTGACTACAAGAATAATAAAAAAATAAAAGTCTATCACTTGGTAGATGTCAATTTCTTAGATAAGGCTCCATGTCAAGGTGTTCATAAGGTTATCCACCCATGATGCTTTAGCCAAAAGGAAGTGGGGAAATTGAAAATTATTTTAAAGAGAAATTGGATAGCTATGAAAGTGATACCAAAATTGTTTACTTTTTAGGGTGTAGTTTATGAACTTTGAATTATGCACTATAAGTTACTTTTTTACTAAGAAAGAGATTAAAAAATGATGTTTAGACCATAATAAAAGAAAAGTTGTAAATGTAATAGTTTATTGATTACTATGAGACAAGAGTGAAGAATTGGTTTACGTAACATGAGTTCATTTAGGCATTTTCACATTCACATCCCAATCAATTATTGAAATAAATGAAATATCTAGGGTTAATTGTAATGAGACCCACAAGGTTTTGCATAATGTTATAAAATGTAAAATAAAAAATTATATTAAACTTATGTTACATTCCAACATCTATCTAAGTATAATTATCAGTTAAAATAATTTCATAGTAAGTGATTTTGGAGAAACATAATGTAACAAGTTAGAAATTTGCAATTATGTTCTTCTATAATGTTAAAAATTTTAAAAATTAAGCTCAAAAGTTGAAAATTAATATGAAAAAGTTAAATATTTTGATATGTGAATAAAAACGTTTGACTTAATTTTTTTTAAATAAATTAAAAATTTAGTATAAAAAGCTCAAAACCTAATAGTAAGGTAATGAAATCAAAAATATTGAGAAGAAAAACTTTAAAATCTTGATTTTGATAGTGTTGAGAGTAGTTCGTAGTTTTTTTTTAAGAAAAAAATATTTATGAGTCTAGTTGATATTAGAGGATAAAGTAGGGGGTTTGAGTGAAATATTTGCATAAAATCCAATAATAGAAGTCCAAGAAGAAGGTGGTGAGAAATGAGAATGTGGTGCAAAAGGCTGCTACGACGATAAGGTAGAATGGAATGGACCAAGTGATTGCGACCAAACGAAACCAAATTGTAGCGTTTTTGTCATGCAATTTGGTTAAAAATATCTTCATAATTTTATGGTCCAAATTGAAGCCTTGTATGATTCCATATGCATAAGCTTGTGGCATCAAATTAACAAGTCATTGTGTAGGATGATTATGTTGAAGATGAACAATTAATGACATTTTAATGCTTGCACGAAAAGATAGATATTGATTTGATTCATGCATTTTAAGTTGCTCGTGATATAATGGTCTTATTTATGAAAATAAATTGTCATATCGATGTCCATTCAACAAAAAGGAAAAAGAGAAGAATGTAGTGCACGATATTTGTTATAGTGCAAAATTGGCTGAAAATATGGCATGAAATAAGCTTATTACATGATTAAGTTCAACCCCCTTTTGACAAAAAAGAAAATTAGTGCAACAAAATTTGAACCTCTAGCCAAGTGTATCCCTAGACTATGACTTCATTACCTTTTGCCGTTCCCTAAAAGATATTCTTTCTCTAACTCTTTTACTACTCGCTATTCTTTTTTATCGTTGTACTAACTTAGACATCAAAGTGAGTTCTCAAAAAACTTTGAAACTCTTTTTTGACCCGATTTTTTCTTACAAATGAGTAATGAGAGAAATTATACAATGGTAAGAAGATCTATTAATTAAAAGGTTAAATCTATTTTTACCTTTCAACTACTCTACTGATTACCTCGTAGAGCTATTTATAGCCTTTACCAGTGTGTGTTAAAATTTAAAGAACGTTACTTTTAGTTTGAATCTAAACATTACACACGATATTAACAAGATTCATTCTTTTATGGAGCGAGATATAGTTTCTTACATCAACAACATTAATGTCCAAAACAAATATGTTGTATGATGAGAAGTCATGTTTTTTAGAAATATTATACGACTATATGTACAAATTTATTTAGAGACAAGAACTGAGACAGTACAAGTTAGTATTGCTCATAAAAGTTTATGCTTAATTTGGATAAAATTTATCTCAATTAGAAGAAAATCTATCTACAATAGAACCATGAAGACTCAAATTTGTTTCCTCCCAACGAGATCATTAGGACTCAAACTTCTTCATTCATAGAGAAAATTAGGGAAATCACTCTTACATAGAGGTAATTTTGTTAGTAGTAAAAATTGAAAGTAAAAATTATTTGTATTGAATTGAAATTTTAAGTTATGTTATACCGCGTAAAATATGTAAATTTTCAATAAAATTTAAAACTATACTTAATAAACAAACTGTTATATATTAAAACCTCATTATCAAATAAATAGTATAATTTAAGATTGTTAGTTGTATATTGAATATAACAATTTATACAATATATATATATATATATATATATATATGAATTTGTATGCAAAATGTGTAATATTACTCAAACTGCACGTTAATTAAAGTAGAGGACAGTGGGAGAGAAAAGAGTAATCATACATTCTCAAGCAATTTATGATTTAACAATTACTCACTTAAACTCTTCTTAGTGTTTTATGATTGCATTTTAAACTTTAATCATGTTCTTTTTTGGTGAAATCTTTGTGGGTACTTTGTACCATTAGGAATTTTAAGCATGATTTGAATTTAAAATCATGTTATTTTACTAAGAATATAATGTAAAGAGATAAAGTTTTAATATACTTATTTCATAATCAAGTTATATTACCTTTTAGATTATGAAAGGAAAAATATCAATTTTATCTCTAATGTATTTCGATATTATTACTTATATTCTTACTGTTTCAAAATTATATCTTTAATTTCTGTCGTTATAACATGACTGTTAAATGTTAATATATTTTTTTATTTGAAACATTTACCCTTAACTAAATTTAATAAGCATTGGATTTAAACTAATGTAAAAAAAAAATCTTTTTATTAAGACTATAATAACTTTCATTTTTAATTTTAACAAATAATTATTGAATAATATTTTTTAGATTATAAAAATTTACAAAAAAAAAAGTATTCATAATCAGATTTTATGAAATGTCTTATTCATAAACATGTTTTAAAAAGAAATTTAGGTTTTATTATTTTATTTTTAGTTAATTTGATTGTAAAAATTAAAAAAAAATTCAAAAGAAATAAACTTATTTAAATTTTATTATTTTTATTTTTATTTAATATTATTGTAAAAAGATAAAAAGAAATAAATTTATTTAAATTTTATTATTTTATTTTTATTTGATTTTATTGTAAAAATTAAAAAATGAAAAGAAGTAAACTTATTTATATTTCATTATCTATATTTATATTTGATTTCATTGTAAAATTTTTCAAAATGTAAGTAAATAAATTTATTACATTATGAATTTAATTTTTTATTCTTAGTAATTTTTTAATTTTAAAATTATTTTTTATTAAATAATTTTATTCTTAATATTTATTTGAGGTTTTTATAATTGATATTTATTTATTTATTTTTTAAAATTAAGTGACATTATCATTATTACTATAAGGACAATAAGGTCATTTATACTAAAAAATTGAATTCGTAAGGTTGATGTTATAACGATAGGGATTAAATATATAATTTTGAAATAGTAAAGATATAAGTGGTAATGTCAAAATATATTACGAATAAAATTAGTATTTTTTCGATTATAAAAATAGGTATAAAATGAATTACAAAAAATCTATGAGATGGAAAATAAAAACTATTAGTTTCACATAAAGTTTGTGAATATGTGATTGTCAAATAATGAGTAAGGAATACCATCTTTCTACTAAACAAGATGCATTAAGCTCATAATTTATTAAATAAGTTTTATGAATGTCAACTAATTATCATAAGGAAATTGTTTATAATTGTTCAATCATTTGATAACCAGAATCATTTTTTGATAAATAGTCACTACAAGTTGAACTCAATAGAATTTGATCGTTAAAATGGAGAATTAAACCAAGAATTTTTTTTTTTTGTTTTATCATCAATCCAATCACTGTTCATGATAATAAGATTCTATTTTATCATCAATCCAATCAATATTTGTAATCAATAATTCTCTTTCTCCATAATCAATTCAATTATCATTCTTAATTTTTCTTTTTCTTATCGATGAATAGATCTCTTTACTTGTATGACTTAAATATCTCGTATTTTTTAAAAAAATGATTTGATTGATGAGATTTGATATGATACTTATGAGATTAATGAGATTGATATTCAAATTTTTGGCTTAGAATATATTGATTTATCTTCATTTGTGGGATTATCCTCATAGCATGTTATCGCCAAAAGCAAAAATCCGTATTTATTCTAGAGAATTTTTTAATTGTTTAAAAGTAACTAGAAAGAGATTTTTTAACTAAAAAGAATTTAATTTAGATGTATGATACCTGTTCAAAAGTTTTTACAACTATACGATGGAATCATCAAAGATTGCAACTCAAGATGAGATTAAGGTGAAACTTGAAATAGCTTATTTAAAAAAAAATAAAAATGGAATAGCTCAAAGTTTTACTGCCGGATTCCCAATCGGACCCCACTGTAACAATGGATCCAATCTCCACCCGAGCTAAGAAGTTGAATTATGTTGGACTTCAATTTTTGATATATCAAGCCCACGTATTAAGCCCGGCCTGATAGTATTTATGGGCTAGGCCTATATAAATTTTAGAGAAAAAAAGATTATATAAATAGAAAAAATAATAAAACATAAAGAAAAAAAGGTGGGCTTTTTATAAGTGGATGGGTGATGCCTGCTAGTATCCACCCAAAACGAATCTTCGATTCTTTTTCTTTTAGGGAGAATCTTTGATCTAATAACCAACAAATGAATATGTTCTGTGAAACCTAGAAGCAGAGGAAGATTTCTGAGAGTTGAGAATCAGAGAGAGATGGGGGTGACAAAGGAACAAGTTGAATCTACCTTGACTTCAAAGCTCAACCCTTCTCATCTTGTAAGATTATTTTACGGTTTCGTTTATGTTCTTATTGGATTTTTCGCTGTTAGACTGGAAATTTGGTAAAAGGGAAATGAGAAACTGGGTTCAGTTTTTATAATTTGTTCATTGATTTTTAGTTTGTTGACGAGTGAATATTTTGCGGTGTGATTGAGAAGTCTATGATTTATGTATTGGTGAAAAGTTAGTGAAAAAAAAATGGATTTTTGCAATTTTCTCTATGGTTTTTATTAGTTTCTTTACAATTTTAAAGAAAGTTACTTCCAATTTTTGATTCCTAAAACTATTATCACATAAGTAGGTCAATCATGAGATATATGATTGTTTTGCTAGTGGTTTTTGTAACTGTCATTTCAGGTGGTGTGATGCGATGATTATATACCCATCAATGAGCTTTTTTGAGTGGGAGTGCACTGTTCATGGTCTTGTTCTTTTATTGTAGGAGAAACCTTCTAAGTAACTTGCTCTCTCCGTCTCATTTCATTCATGCGATATAGCTGGGCCAGTTGTTGTCATGTCTTCCTTGTAGTTTAGGCATGTTATAGTCTTTTGTTCATTGTAGAAATAGTATTTACTGGCCTTTGCTTTATTAGAGGGTTTTGGAATTGCAAATAATGCCTGCTAACAATTTGGTTGTCGTAAATTTTGGTGAGTTCTATATTGTATATCTTGTACTGTATTTGTATGTGCATCCACATGATGGCATATTCCATGATCTCCGGAAATGAGAACCTAAACATAGTATTGAGAGCAAGCTTTTTAATTATTAAAAATGTGAATCATATGGTGATAATTCTGCTGAGGCTATCTGTTCTGTTTGCGAGCAACTAAGCTTCTTAGTATTAGGATCTTAGACAGGTTTTTTCCCCTTTTGGGAATACCTTCTTAGTATTAGGGGCTAAGCCTGATGTAAATACACTGAATAAAGAAGATATCTATGGTTGATTTTGTGAACAGTAGGTTCACCCTGTATGTTACGGCTTGTCTCATGCTTAGTCCCTCATGGGATTTGCTTATTATGAGCATCATCATGATAAGTTGTCTTCATCATCATCTTACGTAGCAGTTTTTTGCAACCTGCTGGAAAATCATTTTTGGGAGAGCATGTGTTGTTTAACTTGTATGACATCTTCTCCAGTTAGGCTAGGATTACTGGTGATATGATTGCTTAGCTTCATTGTGAAGTCAATTTTATGGAGTTAAATATCATCGCTATTGCTTTAATGTGTCTAATGATTGTTATCTCATGGTGTCTGTTTGAATTGACTGCATCTTTGGTACTGTCTCGATTCTTAACTCTTCAAACCTTTAGTCGCCACAACTGCATCAGTTCCTTTGGATGGCTGTTATTCAAATAACTTTGGCTGCACGCCAGACGAGATTGTGCATATTTTCGTTTGCTGTGACATTTATGTGTGAAGTCATTCCTACTTTATAAACTAATCCTTCACTTATATGCGTTTCAGGAAGTCATTGACACATCTGGAGGGTGAGTTTCTTCCTGCAAAAGACAAAAAAAAAAAAAAAATTGCCTTATGTTGGTTTTTTTTTCCTTGAATTTCTCTCTTTCCTGATGTTCTATGTGATGAATGACATCTATATGTTCATCAGATGTGGCGCGAGTTTTGCTATCGAGATTGTATCAGAACAATTTGAAGGTAAGAGGCTGTTGGAGAGGCATCGGCTGGTGAATGCTGCACTGGAAGAGGAGATGAAGCAAATCCATGCTCTCTCTATAAAGAAAGCTGTGACCCCCGAGCAGTGGAAACAACAGCAAGAATCTGAAAAATCAAATCCTGCTGCTTAAAATGATGCTTCTCAAAAGTTCAGACTTTGCTACAAGCTTAATATAAGCATAAAATAACATACGGGAATAGATAAACTTGGATATATTTACTTTTACTATAACCATCAAATATTGCTCTTTATATTCAGAAAACCTTTTTATGTTTGATGAGTTGTTATTTTATGCTTCACTGGAAAGGACGAAACAGAGACATGTATTTTCTTTGGGACCTGAAATTTAACATGTTCAAACTCTTCAGATAATAGAGCAGCCACTCTTAGCTTAATGGTAAAGCTCACTTATGTTTTTAAATGAGAAGGGTTAAATTTTTCACGTTCTCATGCATTGATCATCTCATATTTTAAAAATTAATTTTCATTTGTAAATATTTATTAAGTGTCCGTTTAATTGGATCTATTAGTTAAAAGAATTTTTTTAATGATAAAAGTTATTTTTAAATTTTTTAATATTATTTGATTAACATCGTTAAAAGAAGTTGAAAATTTAAGTTTCTAATAGTAACAATTAATATATTTTTTCTAAATTTATATTTAAAAATTATTTAAAAAAATAATTATTTAAATTTTTAAAAAATTATTTATAATAATCAAACAATTAATAAAATTTTATGATCAAAATTTTAAAATTTTATTTAAAAAATTATTCCACACTAACAACAGAAAAATACAGCGATTGCTGTATTATGACTCAGACGTTACATATTAAGTTATGGGAAGTGATTTTGTGATGTGATACTTTTGCCGTTGGATTAGTAAAGTCAGATACGGCATTGCCTTTTTTGGATATTCTTTTGCAAACCTAACTGTAAGCTTTCATTTATTTATTTATTTGTTTGTCTTATTTTGACTGGATTATGAAGTTGCAATGTGATAAGGTGTACACATGAATGAATTTTCCCTCTCTTAGATTGCATGGGAACTCTCGACCACATGAATTATTATAAACCTATCCTCTTATATTTTTAATATTAGAAATTAAATAAGTATAGGATGCAAAAAATAATATTTTGGAAGCAAAGAAAACAAACTATTCATTTTCCAACTAACAAATAACGCAGAGAAAATGGAGCTATTCCCAGATCCTGAGCTTTTCTCTCATGGTTCTCCTTCCTGGCCATGAAACTGAGCTTCATTTTTCTGTCTGAAAATCAACACAAGCTAAGCAACGTTCTTTAATGGCCACTAGGCTTGTTCAACCACCAATCCCAGCTCACAAAGTGCTTCCTCCAGTAAGAAGCAGAATCACAAAAGTGATTAAATCTCACAGATTAATCCCAGCCACACATTTATGGAGTAAAAGCACAAGCTTTAGATCCATTTACGCTGCTAAAGTTGCAGAACAAAGCTCTGGCTTAGTTGAGGATAATAAGGAGACACTTTCCCAGATCAAAACACAGCTTTTTCAAGCTCTTCAAGGTATGCCCACTTCAAGTTTATCCTTATATTTTCAGCTAGCACATGAGATTCGATCGATTATTCAAATTGTATTGCGCACCTATGTATGTTAAAAGGAATAAATAGAGGAATTTTTGGGGTGCCATCTGCTAAAAAGGCTGAGATTGAAGGTTTGGTGGAGTTGCTAGAATCTCAGAATCCAACTCCAGATCCTACTGTAAATTTGGACAAGGTAAAGTTTAGTCTTGAATGAGTTGTGGAATGTGTTAAATTGGTAGTTAAAACTTAAAAGCTATAATTGGTACGGTAGGTAGGTGGATGCTGGAAACTTGTTTACAGTACAATTACAATATTGGGTTCCAAGAGAACTAAGCTAGGATTGAGAGATTTCATCACTCCGGGAGATTTTTTGCAGACCATTGATGTTTCTAAGGTATTCCAATTCTCACTTCATTGGACCCTATTCACTTTATAGTAAAGTAATGATAAAGTCCTTTACTTTAATATATAATTTTCCTTTTGAATCCAAATTTTGGCAAGAGTTGAGCAACATGATATCTAAGACTTCAAATTTGTGTTCATCAGTTGTGTTATTTGCTCTGTTAAGTGCTGCATCATGTTTATATCTTTGGTCTTTGCTGACTAATGATTTTCTTGTTGCGAAAAATGGAGGGTAAAGCAGTTAATGTGATCAAATTCAATGTGAGGGGACTGAATCTGTTGAATGGGAAGCTGACAATTGAAGCCTCATTCAATATTGCCTCTAAATCAGTTAAAGATTCAAACACTTTTTGGTTGTGTATTTAAAGTTGCTATAAAACCTTTCCGGAAGTTGAATTGTTTTTGTTCTGAATTCTGCAGAGAGTAGACATAAAGTATGACAACTCAACAATTACTCCTGAACAGGTTAGCCATCCTTATCGAACAACCGATTCACAGAACTGCTTTCATCAGTTGTCTTTACAAGTCTATAACACAAGATTCAAGCTACTCTAGGCCTTTTGGGTGATCCCAAAAGTTGATAATATCTTTGCTATCGCTTGGCACTTTCTTTGGCTTTTGTAACACATCATTTTCTTGTTTGGTAAACAACAGCTGATGAACATGTTCCGGAAAAACTATGATCTTCTGCTCGGCATCTTCAATCCGGAGGGTTGGCTGGAGATTTCGTATCCTTCACTTTCCCATTTCTTATCATTCATAAAAAATGCTACTTCTGAGTTTTGATCTAAGCTTCATCTCATACTTAAAAAACACAGAATATCTGTTTTGTTCCTTGATTCATCACCATAGTTACGTTGATGATACCATAAGGATTGGCAGAGACGACAAGGGCAATGTCTTCATACTGGAGAGATCAGAAGAAGAAAATGCAGCATAATGATCAAACTTACTATCTTTCAAGCACAATTACTCTACATTGATACAATTTTTTGACAGTTCAATTTCCATTATTGTTGGCAAAATTTTCAACTAATTCAGACCATCAAATTTTTTACGAAGAGCATGAACAAATTAAAGTGATTCAACAAATAATTTTGAGCTATTATTTGGTAAAGGGCATTTCAAAACCCTTCAAAATTGACGAAGAGCTTGTCTATCTAACGAGATATTGCTTCTGCTTTGCCTCTCCCTTGTGCTGTGGGACAAAGTGTTTTAACTTTCTTTGTTTTAAACAATTTATTCATCAACAATCATATTTCATTTTCCATTAAAGCATAAATTCTGAGATAATCTTATTTGTAAACATACAACTTATTATGTTTAAAGAAAATTTAAAATGTAACTACTGAATTTAAAATTTGTGACTAAAAATTGGTAGGAGGCATTTCCGAAGAAAATGCCTCTCCAAAAATAGGCGTATGCCGCTATAAGCGACGAGCACACGGTATTCTTTAGTAAAAGGCGAAAGAATAGTTCGCTATGTGCTCATCGCACGGCTCCGTACTTTTATCATAATCTTCGAGCTCTCTTATATTCTACTGCAGTCGCTGCTGCTTACCATTTTTCTCCGATGTGGGATTGTTTTCTTATTCTCTCTTGGGCTGGGCTGGGCTGGGCTGGAGGAAACGTTGGGCTTGGATGGGCTATCTCCAAAAAAATAAGAAATAAAAATTAAATTATACAAATATAAATATTTTTAATTGTAAAAGAAAAATTTATAAATAACAAAAATTAAAATTTAAGAAATTTTTAAATTTTAATTCGTCATTAAAATCCTTCCTTTTTATGGGTATTGTCAAGTTGTTAAACTTTATCTTATTTTCTTTATTTTATATTTATAAATGTTTTAAGAGATGACCTAAAATTTTAAAATACGTCTTCTATTTTTGAATTATGTTAACATTTATTTGAAAAAAAAAATTAAAGGACTACTTTTTGATTGATAGATTAATTCTTCTTGTGTTACGTCCAGTTTTTATACTAATGACAAAAAGAACATTTTAGTTTATGAAACTTATTAAGTTAACTCTAATAACAAACGGTTATTGAAAAGATTCGAATAAATACTTATAAAATAAATTAATTGGTATATATATTTATAAAAATACGTACTATAATGATATCATTCTTACACTAATTTCCTCCTCAATCATCTGTAAGTATTAAATAGTTTTGACTAGCTTGAAACTTTAATGGATTAATTGTAAATCAATCCTAATATATTATGGATATGTTATTTGATTGATTTGATACTTTAATGGATTAACTATAATTAATTCTAATGTATTATGGATATGCATGCTATTATATTGTTTGAACCGATTAATTCCGTCCATTAATATTGTGTAACTTGGACCTATTTTTAATGTGCTTGTCTAATAAACATTCATATTTTTGTTTGGGCTTTCTTGTTACCCATACTTGGGCCTAAATAATAAAAGCATATCTTATAGGCTGCAAAAATATATATCCAATGCAACATTATACACGAACTTTGGGTGTACATTCAAGTTGACGTATGATTTTTGAGTCTATTTTTTAGCATGTTAAGAGCAACTACTCTATTTTATCATGTCAATAATTGAATCATTAACTTAATATGAACATTAAATAAGTGAGCTAAATAATAAATATATTATTTGTTTGACATTTTACAGAGGGGAAAAAAATCAAGGTTTATATTAATAATGAAGTTGGTATTATTAGCCAAAGAAATTAACAAGGGTAATAACAGCGACAATAACGAGAAACTGCAATACATTCCCCTTCAGAATTTGATCCTAACAGAGCCTTACATGCTTCATAACAATTCTCACTAACACAATCCCCCGTTGATTTCAATATCTTGTCACAAGTCTTAGCATTCACCATCATTTGCTTGTTTCCTACAAGCCAAAAAAAATTTATGTCAAGAATTACAAATAAAAAAAAAATTTATTCATATTTTACATAAATAATATTACGATATTCATTATGTATCGATATATAAACTCTCAATAAAATCCTAAATTTTACCTGTGGTAAGGAAGAATATGAGTACAAGAGAGAAGAAAATTGAAAAGATTTTCATTCTGTGAAAGAAGTTATGGGTGAAATTGATACGAGAATTGGTAGGTGGCCATGAATATTTATATGACAATGGCTAAAATATTTGTATGGTAGAGAAATCCCGTGATTTTAGGAAATGATTTGATGCTTATATTTGGTAAAAATATTTTCTTTATTTGTTATGTTCTAATTCTAACATCTCAAATATCTTCTTTTTAAGGGATATCCATTAATTTGGTTTGAATATTAATTATATGCTATTGAGAATATGAAGTATATATATATATATATATATATATATATATATATATTTATATTAATTGACTTACCATTTATTTAGTTTTGAGTTTGATTACGAGTATATATGTTCAAAATGTTAAAGAAAAAATGATAATTTGCGTAAGTGTCATACATTTTAACATTTTTTTATAATACTTTTTTAAAAAATTCATTAATTTTTTTTATATTATCCATAAAATACTTAAATTGTCATTTTAAGTACTAGTTATATACTAATTTAAAAATAATACATAGTGCTAATTGAAGTCGAAAAGGACTAAAGATAAACAACGACATAAATGAGTATGTATTATAGTGTTAATTAGTATCGTCATTTTCGATTTAGAAAAAAAAGTAGAAGTGCAAGAATTTGATGACGACGAAAATGATGTTGGACAATAGAAATTTTTTAAATTAATTTTATGAAACTTTAAAATAACATATATAATTTAAAATTGATAAAGATTAGCTAAATGGGAATACTCAAATTTTCTTTACTTGTTTGTTGTCTATTTTTGTACTTGTTATTCTCGTGATCTTATTATAAACACTGAAGATAATAATATAAAGGGATAATTTCGGCTGGCTATTCAACATTAGGTTGTATCTCATTGTGATACAACAAGTATTCTGATGCTACACTAAAATCTAAAAAGATGAAAAATATCTCAATGAGCTACAAATTCGTAAATTCATCTAAAAAATTTTAATGATAAGAGGGCAAAATCGTCTTTTTGATAAACAAAAAGAAATAATTTCATCTGGCTACTTAACTTTAAGTAATATTTCATTATGATATAACAAGTATTAGCATATTATACTACAGTTTATAAAGATGACAAATATCTCAATGAGTTATAGATTCATAACGTTTATCTAAAAAAATTTAACAATGAGATGATAAAATTATTTTTTTGATAAAACTAAAAAAAAAAAATCATTTTTTACTTTTTTTCAAAAAATTTAGAGACGCAAATTAAAAATTTAGGGACAAAAATGTAGTTATTCTAATTTAACCTAAACTTAAGTCTATCTTAAAGTTTATCCACTACCTCAATTCATAAACACTCTTATTTACTTTCCCTTCTTCATGTATATAGAAGAAAAATCCAACTCTTATCTCCTTCTTCATTCTCCTTTACAAGGCATTCTCTCCTTTATCTTTTTTTCTCCTTCTATTGAATCCTAAATCATCTACCACTTAACCTTTTATGTTTTTTCTAAAATTATCGCCGAACTTACTGCCAACCAATGTCATTTTCTTTACTGTTCTGGCCAAATTTTCTTTGCCACTTCAAAATCACTAACAATTAGGGATGTTCGCTGCGTAAAGGGTAATTACTACTAGTGGTGAGATTGCTAAAATTTTAATTTTTTTTGGGATAATTTCATATAATTGTTCAATTTTTTACGATATCTCATTGTGATACAATAATTATCATAACACTATACTGCAGTCTATAAGATGACAAATATCTCAACGAGTTACATGACAAAATATATTAAGGGTATTTCTGTCAAGTTGTACTACATGACAAGATTAAGGGCATAATAGTCATTCACCTTTCACCATTAAATTTTTTTGGACGGATGTTACGAATCTGTAACTCGTTAAGATATTTACCATCTTTTTAGATTGTAATGTAGTATTAGAATACTTGTTGTATCACAATGAGATATAACTTAAAGTTGAGTAGCTAACCGAAATTATCCCTAATATAAAAAAAGGTAATGGTCATGAAGGTCCTAAAAGCTTAGCTAATTAGTCATATCAGTCTTAGTAGTTTCAAAATTTATCTTAAAAGTCCAGCGTTTATAAAAAAAATATAATTTTACAATAATACCCTAATTAGTTATTATACTTAAGTCCCTCAAATTTTTAAAAAATAAAATATGTTCACCCTTAACTTTAAAAAAAAAAATAAAAAACCCATAACTAATTATTTATAATAAAAATAAATATTTTATTTTTGTATTATTGCCTTAAATTATTAAAAGACATATAAAATTACTATAATATATTATTTTTATCTTTTAATAATTAATATAATTTTATTTTAATATTTAAAATTATAATAATGTTTTAATCATTAATTATTTTCTTTAAAATTTATTGTCACTTTGTTATAAAAAAAAGTAGTTATAACATAAAAATTTTAAATTTATTTGTAAAAAAATTTATAAAATATTTTTTTAGTAGTAATTATAAAAAAAAAATAAATGACATATTTTGGAGATTTTGACAAAATAAACCATTTAACATTGTTAAAATTTCTAAAATAGAGTATTTAACTTTTACAATTAATAATAAGAAATTATATCGTAAATATTTTTACAAATAAATTAAAATTTACACATTGTAAATTTTAACTATTTATGACAATAAATATTATATTGTAAAAATGGGGAATTTTCACATACCTTCCCTGAGGTTTGGTGAAATAACACATAGAGGGAAGGTATGACGTAATTCACATATACCTCCCCTCTCATTTAACGAAAATTTGTTTTTTCTTCTCTTAACATCTAATTTTTGTTAAAAAGTCAATTTTACCCTCAACCTATGTCATAATTAGAAGATGTAAATATGAATATCATGTCTATAAAAATATTAAAAAATAGAGCAAAAGAAAATGTTACTATACGTGAAAAGGTTTATGCCAATTTGTAATTTATTTATTTATTTTTTTATCTTTCCTTTGAAGCTGCTGTGTGTGTGCATGATTAAGGTCAATTATTTTTTTTTTTGTTATCACATTGACATTATATTATTTTTGCAGGATGAGGAGAATAAACAAAATTATGATGACTGGTATTTTTAGTACTAGTTGATTTGTTATAGGGCAATTATAAAAATTAGGATTAGTGACTGTGTTTTGGGAGATAAAATGGCATTATTGTGAAAATTTTAGGAGAAATATTGGTTTTGTACAGAACATCATTTATATATATACAAGGTAACTTGTGTGTATATATAGTGAAATGGAAGGAAAAAGTAGTTTTACAATTGTATTTTCTTTTGCTCTATTTTTTAACATTTTTATAGACATGATATTCACATTTACATCTTCTAATTATGACATAGGTTAAGGGTAAAATTGACTTTTTAACAAAAATTAGATGTTAAGAGAAGAAAAAACAAATTTTCGTTAAATGAGAGGGGAGGTATGTGTGAATTACGTCATACCTTCCCTCTATATGTTATTTCACCAAACCTCAGGGGAGGTATGTGAAAATTCCCCTTGTAAAAATTATCATAATTAATATTTAAAAAAACTTAGAGATTTTGATAATATTATTATACATAATTTATATATAATTATATTATAAAAAAATTGACATCAAATTTTAGGAGAAAATAATTAATTATTTTTTTAATAGTTTAAGACAATAATATAGAGATAAAATATTTATTTTTTATTATAAATAATTAGTTAGGAGTATTTTTATATTTTTTAAAGTTAAGGGTATTTTTATATTATTAAAAATTTAAGTAAACATATTTTATTTTTTCAAAATTTGAGGAACTTAAGTATAATAACTAATGAGAGTATTATTGTAAAATTATATTTTTTTTTATGGATATTAGGACTTTTAAAGTAAATTTTGAAACTACTAGGACTTATATGACTAATTAGCTAAACCTTTAGGACCTCCATGACTATTGCCCTATAAAAAATTTGTTATATCCACTACAAAAAAGTAAAATATTTTAAATTTTAAATAAAAAAGAACTAGTATAGAAGAAATTGAAATTGAAACATTCATAAGTGATAACCTGATTAACATTCACAAATATATATAAGAAAGAAAAACATTAAATTGCTCGATCTTATTTCTTATTGAAGTTGATGTTAAATGTAATACATTAGAAGAAATAAATTAATAAGGGTAATCGCAAATACAATAGATATAGAATAATAATAAGGACTAAAAGTTTTCACCAACTAAATCTTTTAAGATATATATAAAGTATGTACTTTCAAAATTCATTTCAAATACAATCCCGCATTCATTTCAAATACAATCTCGCATTCAGTAGTTGGATATGTATAGAGTAATTATATATATTTATAAAAATACGTGTTATAATGATATCATTCTTACATTATTTCCTCAATCATCTGTAAGTATTAAATAGTTTTGATTAGCTTAAAACTTTAATGGATTAATTGTAAATCAATCCTAATATATTATGGATATGTTATTTGATTGATTTGATACTTTAATGAATTAACTATAAATTAATTCTAATATATTATGGATATGCATGCTATTATATTGTTTGAACCTATTAATCTAGTCCATTAATATTGTGTAACTTGGACCTATTTTTAATGGACTTTTCTCAATAAACTTTCATATTCTTGTTTGGGCTTTCTTGTAACCCGTACTTGGGCCTAAATAACAAAAGCATACGTTATAGGCTGCAAAAATATATATCTAATGCAACATTATACAAGTTGACGTATCATTTTCGAATATCTTTTTTGAGCCTATTAAGAGCAACTACTCTATTTTATCATGTCAATAATTCAATCATGAACTCAATATTAGTATTAAATTGGTGAGCTAAATAATAATTATATTATTTGTTTGACATTTTACGAAAGGAAAAGAATCAAGGTTTTTTTTCTTCTTAATTTTATACAAATTTTTATATAATTTAAAGGTCGTTGAATTTAGACATATTTAATAATTGAGATTGAGTTCGATATATATATTAATTATGGTATATTAATTATACAATAACTAATATATATGTCAGATTCAATTTTAATTGTTGAATGTGCTTAAATTTAACTGCTTACAAATGATATAAAAATTTGTGTTAAAAAAATAAATTTGTGATCCTTTCCCTTCATATAATTTAAAATATTTTTAAAATAGTTGTTGCGTTTTCTAATCAAATTTTTCATTAATCTTAGTTTGATATAACTAATCATTTTTTACTATAGATAAAATAAAATAAAATAATATTATATCATAAGTGAGTCGACACTACATTATAAATTAAATAGTTAATTATTTTATGAACATATTAATATATTGATAGATAACCCTAAACTCAAATTTGAATGATCAAAATAATATAATTAATAATTAAATTATTTTAAACTAATTTAAACACACTAAAGTGTTTGTATTTATTTTAAGTTGACATATTATGTTGCAACCACAACCTTTTTTTTTTAAATAATAAAGTTGGTATTATTAAAACTTTAAATGAATACAGAAGGAGTTAACAAGGGTAACGACAAAGACAATAAAGAAGAGACTGAGAACATTGGCCTAGAGCATTTGGTCCGAAATTAGCCTTACATGCTTCATCGCAATACTCAGCAACACAAGGCGTCTTTGCTTTGAACATTGCTTGACAAGTATTAGCATCCACCATCATTTGCTTATTTCCTACAATGCAAACAAAATTTATATCAATACTTACAAATAAAGATATTTTTATTTGATAAAAAAATTACATAATTTAGTATCGGTATATAAAATCTCAATAAAATCTTAACTTTTACCTATAATAAGAACGAGTAGAAGCGAAAGAGAGAACAAGATTGAAGAGATTTTCATACTTTTTCTATGATTAATTGTAGAAGTTATAAGTAAAATTGATATAACTGTTAATTGGTAGGCATGAATATTTGTATTGTTGAGAATTCCATTGAGGTATTATAGGGTATGATTTGATGCTTATATCTGGTAATAAAATTCTTTATTTGTTATGCATTAATTCCAACTCCTCAAATCTCTTCTTGAATACCCTTGATTTTAGTTTGACTATTAATTATATGCTATTAAAAATATGGAATGTACCTTAATTAACTTATAATTCATTTAGTTTTGAATTTGATTATGGAATGTATTAGTTCACTTACCTTTTATTAGTTTCGAACTTAATTAAGAGTATAAATATCCATAATTGAAGTAACTTCCGAATTTTCATAATAAAAAATTCGGACTTAGGTGGATATCTTTCTCTTATATATATATATGAGCATGTACTAACTCATCTATAACTTTTCAATAGTTTCAATTGGAATTAAACAAACTTGATAAATTTATCAGTACGAAATTAAGCGATTATATGATTCATTAGAAAAGAGGATGATGGTTACCATTTTTTTTTATCTAATAGGATTATTAATCACTTGTTAAAGTTATTCGAAATATTTTTTATTAAGTAATCAATTTATATGAATCATTAATCTTTTTTTCACAAAGTTTCTTCATTATAATATCAAGAGACAATTTCACATCTAAAATTGAATAATACTTATATAGTTTTCATTATTTATTTATTTTTATACTTTTAAATACATTATTTATAACTAGTACAATAAAAAGAATTAGCAAGGATAATCACAAATACAATATTGAGAAAATATAGTACTACATTTTCCTACAGCATTTGATCCATGATTGTCCTTACAAATTTTATTACATCCACTATTCGTACACTTTGTAGTGGGGGACAACAAAGCCGTTTCACATTTTCTTGCGTCCACCATTATTTTCTCGTTACCTACAAAACAACATAACAAATTAAATAATGCATATTATATTAACAATTAATTTATTAATTAGTATATCACATAATAGTTAGTTATTAATTAAGACATTACCTAATAATTAAAAGAATTCATATAAAAAAGTTATTAAAATTTTACCTGTGCTAACGAAGAGGACAAGCAAAAGAAAGATGGAAAATGGAAACGTTTTCATGATTTCTCTTTGATTGATAGAAGATATACAAATACTCTAGAGCCAATATGATTGTTAATTGACAATGATGAATATATATATATATATATATATATATAGTAATATTAATACACTAGTTAGGTACTTATTGGAAACAAAAATTTCTAAATTTATATATACTAATTTTGGTAATAAACTGATGATTTTCTATTCATTTAGTTTGAGAACCATTGTATTGACCTTGGATTTTATGATGGATGTTGAAACGACTTATATTTTAAACTATTGTTATTGTCGATACATTAACTAATTAAGTCTACAATTTTTTTATTATTGTTCGAATTAATGAAACTATTTATATTCATTATATGATGAAAGAAAATAGTCTTATAAATTTTATATTAGACTATGACAGATATCTATTTTAATTATTTTTAGTTTTTGTTCACTCTCAATGATTATTTTGGAAGAAGAAATAAAAAAAATTAGCTAGGTAGAATAGTTTTAATAGGAGGATTAAACAAAAATATGTCACTTTTTTTTATTATAATAATCGCTATCATAATTTAGTTAATTTAAATTTGAATATACACATAATTTTTTATTACATGATCAATGTAAAAAATGACGTGGTATATATGCTTATTTTGTTTAATTTTTTTCCATAAAGAAATGCTAAAGTAACTTTGGTTTTAAAATAAAAATGAAATATGAAAATGTTCAAATGAATGGTCAGGGATTGAAAATTCAAAGTCAACAAAGTGGAATGCATCATCCGAATCGAGGCAGAAGGCGTGGGGAAAGAAAGAGGTAATTGCTTGTCGTTTTCAACTCCTTCCCATAAGCCTTGGATTGGCTTTCTCAAGATAGGTTTGAAGTCGATTAGTCTAGTTAAGCTAATCTACTTCTTGAATCACATAAAGAGGTTCCTATCGGTCAAAGAAATGAGAATTCGTTTTCGGAGTTTGGTCGGCAGGGGACTTGGCCGTTCAGGATTGATCCTCGAAGGCCAACTTATAAGCGCATAAACTCATTTTATCATATCACTTTTCGGGTATTATCAGTCAATTGTGATATTGTTTTCAAAATCAAGCAAATAATATTTTTCTTATTTTAAAATTCTTAAATATTTGTTAAGTATTTTAAATTTATAAAAAAATGTAATCGACCGCAAGATAATCTAATAGGCTATACTCTTTTATGTTTTTTTTTTGCATATTAAGTTATATTCTTTGCTACTTGTCAGTTAAACTAAGACCATTAACTGTGTTATGAAAAATAAAATTAATATAGTTATTTAAAATTTCATATATGATATGTTATTCAAATATTAATTTTCTTTTTGAAAATAATGAATGACTAATTGAAGAATATAATTACAATTTATGATATTAAAATTATTGACTAAGTTGATTAAGATACGTTAAATACAATAATTTAGTTAAATGTAGTAAATGCATGCTCATAAATTAGGCTTTTTGTGTTGATATGAAATTATCTAATTTTTTGAAATTCTTTCTGATCGGTGGTGTAAATATTTATTGATGCAGTGCTAAAATTTTATTTTCTTATTAATCAATATATTAGCTCATGATTAAGAGAAAACTCTAGATAGAGTAATGGGATCAATATTGTACACTAATCTAATGATTTTTTGCCACACACACACACATATATTTAAAAATTAATTATATAACTTTTTAATTTAAAATTTATAAAATTCTTTGGTGGTAACATTTTGCGATCAACTTTATTGTCACAATTATAACTACTAACAACAAAAATTTTGTTGTCACCAAAAGTTTTGGCCGCGGTTGTTAAATATTGTCGCTAAAAGTTTTAGCGAATATCCTATTGAGAATATGGAATGTACCTTAATTGACTTACAATTCATTTAGTTTTGAATTTAATTATGGAATGTATTAATTAACTTATAATTCATTTAGTTTCGAATTTGATTATGGAATGTATTAATTCACTTACATTTTATTAGTTTTGAACGTAATTAAAAGTATAAATATGCATAATTAAAGTAACTTCCGAATTTTCATATTAAAAAATTACGGACAATATTGTAATGATAGTTTTTCGTCATTAAAAGTTTTAGCAATGACATTTTAGGTTTTCGGTGATGAATTCTATCAACGTCAAAAACTTGTTTTTAGGTACAATTAACCAAAAGTAAAAGCAAAATTCTTAAGACTATCCTAATATATTAAATAAAAAAAAATTCTAAAAATATATGTAGTTGTAGTTTTATTTATAATTAATTTGTTTATTTATTTGTACACTTTTTTTATAAAATACATTATTTATAGCTAATATAATAAAAGAATTAATAAGGATAATAACAAATGCATTTTTCTATAGCCTTTAGTCCGAAACTACCGTTATAAGCTTTATCACATCTCAATTCGTACTATCTTTTCTTTTATCCAAAGTCAATGACGTTTCAACATTTTTAGCATCAACAATTATAAGTATGTTTAACGTACAATAATAAACTAATTAGGTGTATATTAGAAACAAAAATTTTCTAAATTTATTGTATTTTGTTTTTGGCAATACAAAAATGCACCATATATCGCATTATCTTGTTGAACTGCTCAACATTCTTGTTCTTGTTGTTGAGTCATTAATAATAATCATGTATTGATGCACCCATTATTCATTTAGTTTAAGAGACTGGTCAATTAGCCTCTCAAATGACTTACAATTGTTACTTATTTCCTCATATTTTTAGAAAATTTGAGATAATCTTGTGATGTGAACTTACAATTATCTATTCATTTTTTTTATTTCTTTAGGTATTATCTAAAATGCCATTCAACTTGAACTTTTTTCTTAGTAGCATGAATTGAAATGTTTACTACTTTCAAAAAGAAAAATTATAAAATAAATACATTACTCCTCTCATTAATGGAAAAAATAAAACTATAATTCATCATATTGTGTAACTTTGGACCTATTTTTGATGGGCTTTTTTCAATAAACTTTTATATTCTTGTGTGGACTTTTTGTTACTCTCATTTGGGCTTAAATAACAAAAGCGTAGCTTATGAGCTGCAAAATTCTATAGCCAATCCAAACGTTGTACACGAATTTAAGGTGAGTTTTCAACTTGGCATATGATTTTTTTTTGGTCTATTTTGAGCACATGAAAAACAACTTATTTATTTAATTACCTCAATTTATTTTATTATGATAATAATTCAAATATTAACTTGACAAGAGAATTAAATTAGTTTAGCAAATAATAATTATGTTATTTGTTTGACATATATTTAATATAATTTAATATATTTCTGAAATAGTTTTTATGTTACCTAATTAATTAATTTTAGTTTGGATATAACTAATCATCTTTTTAGGTCATAAGTGAGTTGACATTCCATAATAAATTAAATAAACTATTTTATAGATATATTAATATATCGATCGAGAACTCTAAATTACTCAAGTTTGAATTATAAAATAATATAATTATTAATTATAATATTTTAAATTAACTTAAGCACGCTAATTGTTATGTTCATAATTATTTTAAGCTGACATGTTATGTTGCAATCACAATAACTTTTTTTATTTTAATGATGAAGTTGGTATTATTAGCCAAAGAAATTAACAAGGGTAATAACAGTGACAATAACGAGAAAGTGAAGTACATTCCCCTTTAGCATTTGATCCGAACATAGCCTTACATGCTTCATAACAATTCTCACTAACACAATCCCCAATTGGTTTCAACATCGTTTCACAAATTATAGTATTCACCATCATTTGCTTGTTTCCTACAAGCCAAAAAAATTTATGTCAAGAATTACAAATAAATTTTTTTTTATTCATATTTTACATTAATAATATTACGATATTCATTTTGTATCGATATATAAACTCTCAATAAAATCCTAAATTTACCTGTAATAAGGAAGAATATGAGTACAAGAGAGAAGAAAATTGAAAAGATTTTCATTCTTTGAAAGAAGTTATGGGTGAAATTGATACGAGTGTTGGTAGGTGCCATGAATATTTATATGACAATGGCTACAATATTTGTATGGTAGAGAAATCCCGTGTTTTTAGGATATGATTTGATGCTTATAATTGGTAAAAATATTTTCTTTATTTGTTATGTTCTAATTCCAACGTCTCAAATATCTTCTTTTTAAGGGATATCCATTAATTTGGTTTGAATATTAATTATATGCTATTGAGAATATGATATATATATATATATATATATGTATGTATATTAATTCACTTACCATTTATTTAGTTTTGAATTTGATTACGAGTATATATGTTCAAAATGTTAAAGAAAAATGATAATTTGCGTAAGTGTCATACATTTTAACATTTTTTTATAATACTTATTTAAAAAATTCATTAAAATCTTTTCATATTATCCATAAAATACTTAAATTGTCATTTTAATTACTAGTTATATACTAATTTAAAAATAATACATAGTGCTAATTGAAGTTGAAAAGGACTAAAAATAAACAAAGACATAAATGAGTATGTATTATAATGTTAATTAGTATCGTCATTTTCGATTTATAAAAAGAAGTAAAAGTGCAAGGATTTGATGAGGACAAAAATGATGTTGGACAATAGAATTTTTTTAAATTAATTTTATGAAACTTGAAAATAAAATATATAATTTAAAATTGATAAAGGCTAGCTAAATGAGAATACTAAAATTTTTGTTTACTTGTTTGTCGTCCATTTTTGTACTTGTTATTCTCGTGATCTTATTGTAAACGCTGAAGATATTAATATAAAAAAGGGTAATTGATAAGTGCGTAAAACACGCACTAAATCATTTACTTTTAAACTTCAATTGTTTGTTTAATCCTCAAATTTCTTTTGGATTTGATGTATGTTAGTTGTTTTGTGCAGAAAGTGATAATTTAACTTTTGAAAGTTAATTAGACTTGAAAATGATTAATTCGGTTTGAAAAGGAAGAAACCGGAGCATAAGAACAGAGTGGACCAAAATGTAACATAATCAGGACTAAACTGAAGAACTATCACAGAAAAGGGATAAATCGAAAATACAAATGAAAAGGGGATCCAATTGAAATTTGCCAGATTTTATAGCTTCATTGGCAGAAGCTGGTGCGCGATCGCGCGCCTTGCCGCGCGGCCGCGCACTGCGTTCTGCCCAGGTGGACTGAAGTGCAACAAAATCAGGACTGAAATGAAACAAAGGTAAAAACTGTAGCGTAATGTCTGATTAATCATAAGTATATGGACTCAATTGATATTTACCAGCCATCGAATTTCTGGGCAATTTGGACGATTTAATGCCATTGAACAGAGAGAGAAGGAGACTTTTGGAGAGTTTTGTTTTGGGTTTAGTTTTTAGAGAGAGAAGGAGAGGATTGCTAGAGAAGGAAGGAGAAAAATCAACAAAAGAGAGGGGGATTTCATCAAGAGATTGGAAGATTCTCATCAATCTTGTGGATTCAAGCTCTCCTCATCTAGTTTTTCTTTCTCTCCTCTTTTAATTTAATCTTGGATTTGACAATATTATGATTAATTGAAATTATGTTATAAATTGTAAAATTCTTGATTGTGGGATTTGAATTATATATTATGTTTGGCTAAACCCCATTTTCTAGGGCAATGATTTAATTTATTTGAAGCATCCATTTCTAATATTGTGTTGTTCAATTGATTTGAGATTGGATGTTGAGTATTTATCATGTTAATTAATGCTTTTGAATATTTGGCCAATATTTGAATGAATTGTGGATTGATAGAAATTGAGAAATGAATATCATATTTAGACCGTGTGATAAATACCGTAAATTGCATATTAGATAGAGATATACTAATATGATTTGCGTAGTTTAATTAGAAATTATCATCAATTGTAATGTACTTTCATTTAATTAATTTCACATAGAGATATAGTGAAATTTTAGGTGCGAAGTAGACTCGATTGATCTCGAGAGAGACAATCGAATAAATTATGATAAGTAACTAGCAACACGTGTTTTAAATTCGAACAACGTTAATTGAAGAAGTGGATGCGATCAAATACGATAAATCATTAGCCCTAGACTTTCCATTAGTTGAATCTTGTAATTAATTTGCACATTAGTAAATTTTAGTAAATTTTAATTTTTCAACCAAAATTATTTCGCTTTCTTTAGACAAATTCGTACATTAATTACCTTCGGTAATTATAGGATTAACATTCCTTGTAGGATCGACATCCTCTTATCACTTTATTACTTGATTGCGACACGTGCACTTGCGTTCGTTAAATTTACAAGCAACAGTAATAGTTATGAAGGTATTAAAGATTTAGCTAACTAGCCGTATAAGTTCTAGTAATTTTAAAATTTACCTTAAATGTCCTAATATTCATAAAAAAAAATAATTTTATAACAATACTCTCATCATTTATTATACTTAAATCCCACAAATTTTTAAAAAATAAAATATGTTCACCCTTAACTTTAAAAAAAAAGATAAAAAATCCATAACATATTATTTATTTATAATAAAAATAAATATTTTATTTTTGTATTATTGCCTTAAATTATTAAAAGACATATAAAATTACTATAATATATTATTGTTATCTTTTAATAATTAATGTAATTTTATTTTAATATTTAAAATTATAATTAATCATTAATTATTTCCCTTAAAATTTATTGTCACTTTGTTATAAAAAAAGTAGTTATAACATAAAAATTTTAAATTTATTTGTAAAAAACTTTATAAGATATTTTTTTAGTATTAATTATAAAAAAAATAAATGGCATATTTTGGATATTTTAACAAAATAAACCATTTAACATTGTTAAAATTTCTAAAATAGAGTATTTAACTTTTACAATTAATAATAAGAAATTATATCGTAAATATTTTTACAAATAAATTAAAATTTGCACATTGTAAATTTTAACTATTTATGACAATAAATATTATATTGTAAAAATTATCATAATTAATATTTAAAAAAACTTAGAGATTTTGATAATATTATTATACATAATTTATATATAATTATATTATAAAAAAATTGACATCAAAATTTAGGAGAAAAATAATTAATTATTTTTTAATTGTTTAAGACAATAACATAGAGATAAAATATTTATTTTTTATTATGAATAATTAGTTAGGAGTATTTTTATCTTTTTTAAAGTTAAGGGTATTTTTATATTGTTAAAAATTTAAGTAAACATATTTTATTTTTTCAAAATTTGAGGAACTTAAGTATAATAACTAATGAGAGTATTATTGTAAAATTATATTTTTTTTATGGATATTAGGACTTTTAAAATAAATTTTGAAATTATTAGGACTTATATGGCTAATTAGCTAAACTTTTAGGACCTCCATGACCATTGCCCTATAAAAAATTTGTTATATCCACTACAAAAAAGTAAAATATTTTAAATTTTAAATAAAAAAGAACTAGTACAGAAGAAGTTGAAATTGAAACATTCATAGGTGATAACTTGATTAACATTCACAAATATATATAAGAAAGAAAAACATTAAATTGCTCGATCTTATTTCTTATTGAAGTTGATGTTAAATGTAATACATTAGAAGAAATAAATTAAGAAGGGTAATCGCAAATACAACAGCTATCTTTTAAGATATATATATAGAGTATGTGCATATATATATGGGGCAGGTTCAATGACCCCTTTTTTTTTTATACAAAATCTTACACCAAATACAAGCCGTTGGATTTAGGTACATCCAACGGCTGAGATTGCATCTGACAATATATTTAATGCTTAATTAATGCATCCATAATTAATGCAATGTCAGATATAATCTCAACTGTTGGATGTTTTTAGACATAAAAGACATAAAAGACCCTATTAAATAAGTTTGTAAGAAGTTTTTAATATTTATGAGATGTAATCCTGATCCTTGATAGACCCTTAATCTGAAGACTAATAATTGATGTAAGATTTTGTGTAAAATAGAAGGGCTGTTGATCCTGCCCCTATATATATATATATATATATATATATATATATATATTATCATGGACTTTCAAAATTCATTTCAAATACAATCCGGCATTCAGTAGTTGGATATGTATAGAGTAATTATATATCATGAACATTTGAAAGTTACTTAAAATACGGTTCTATATTGTAATAGTTGGATTTAGTTGCATTTCTTCTAATCATTCCATTCATTATTCACACCATTATGACTGTAATATATGTTCGTATGCTAAGTAACCTTCAGATGCTTGTAATAGATAATTACTCGTGCATATTACGAATTATAGTATCAAAAGGAGGCAATTTCACATCTAAAATTGAATAATAATTATATATTTTTCATTACTTATTTATTTTTACACTTTTTGAAATACATTTATATATAACTAATACAATAAAAATAATTAGCAAGGATAATCGCAAGTACAATATTGAGAAAATACAATATTACATTTTCCTACAACATTTGATCTATGATTGTCCTTACAAATTTTATTACATCCACCATTCTTACACTTTAGAGTGGGAGACAACAAAGCCGTTTCGCATTTTCTTGTATCGACCATTGTTTTCTTGTGACCTACAATCACAACAAATTAAACACGTATATTATATTAAAATTTAATTAATTCATTAATATCTCGTGATAATTAATTATTAATTAAGAGATTAAAAATTTAGTAAAAGAATTAATGTAAAAGAAGTTCATACTAAAATTTTACCAGTAGTAATGAAGAGCACAAGCAAAAGAATGATAGAAAATGAAAAACTTTTCATGATTTCTCTTTGATTGATAGAAGATATACAAATACTCTAGAGCCAATATAATTGTTGGTTGGTAGCGATGAATACATACATGCATACAAACATACATACATACATACATACATACATACATATATGTGTGTGTATATATATATATATATATATAAGCATGTCTATGGTACACTAATACAATAGTTAGGTAAATTCAGAAATAAATTTTTTCTAAATTTATTATATATGCTAATTTTGTTAATTAATTACTTATGATTTAGTACTCATTTAGTTTGAGAACTATACGATTGAGTTTGGATTTTATGATGCATGTTAAAACAACTTTTATTTTAAAATTATTGTTATTGTTGATACATTAACCAAGTCTAAGATTCTTTTAATTATTTTTTTAAATTTATAAAACTAATTTATATTTATAATATAATGAAAGAAATAGTTTTATAAATTTTATGGTAGATGTAATATCAAAGATATCTATTTTAATGATTTAATTTTGACTCACTCTCAATCATTATTGATGAAGAAAAAATGAAAAGATTTAGGTAGGGTAGTCTTATAAGAGGATCCAATTATAATTTTTCTTCTTTTAAATTTTCTTTGTCATTGTAATAATCATTATCATAATATAATGAATGACATGATTTGTCTAGTTCGTCTAATATTTTGTAAAGAAATACTAAACTAACCTTGCCTTTAAATAAAAACGAAATATGAAAGTGATAGTGTTTTCAAAATCAAGCAAATACAAATTTTCTTATTTTAAAATTCTTAAAATATTTGTTAACCACTTGAGTTTATGGACTTGGATAATTGCTGAGTTGATGTTAAATTAAACTCAACTTAAAAATGAATTTCAAAAAAAGATATAATCCACCATATGATAATCTAATACCATTAGGCTATACTCTTTTATGGATCAAATTTTTTGTATGCATATTTGGTTATGTTCTTTGCTACTCTTTCAGTTAATCTAATACCATTAATTGTATTAAGAAAATAAAATCAATATAGTTATTTAAAATTTAGTATATGATACTATTTGTGTGGTTGGAAAACATTCATTTTTTTTCAAAATGAATGAATAATTGAAGAATATAATTATAATTTATTGTATGAATATTACTGACTGAGTTGATTAAGATACATTAAATAATATAAAAATTTAGTTAACTAGTAGTAAATGCATGTGCATAAATTAGGATTTTGTGTTGATACTAAGTTATCTAATTTTTTTAAATTTTCTCGGACTAGTGTTTACATTTATTGATGTAGATATAAAATTATATTTTCTTATTAACTAATATATTTTGTTCATGATTAAAAGAAAACTTTAGATAGAGTAATGGGATAAGTATATTGTACAATAATCTAAGAATTTTTGTATTATATATATTTAAAAATTAATTATATAACATTTTAATTTTGAAATTCATAAAATTCTTTGGTGACGCCATTATGATTATTGGTAACAATATTCTTGTGGTTGTTAAAGGTTTTGATGACAGCTAAATATGATCATGACAATATGATGGTGATTTTTTCTAGTTGCTATCATCATTGAATTTTTTTTTGTGCAATTAGTCAAAAGTAAAAGTAATATATATATATATATATATATATAGTTGTAGTTTTATTTATTATTTATTTGTTTATTTATTTTGCATTTTTTATAAAATCATTATTTATAATAATAAAGAACTAAAAGGATAATTACAAATACAATAAAGAGAAACTTTATCACATCTCTGATTCGTATAACCTTTCTTTTGTCTAGAGTCAATGACATTTCACAATTTTTAGCTTTTCCTATCATTTGCTGGTTACCTATAACCACAACAGATTAAATGTAGAATAAGAACTAACTAAATATTTGTAAAAGTTAAATAGAAAAGAAGAGCACAAGTAAATCATTAAAAATTATTTGTTGAGAATTATACAAAAGAAGTTGGTATTGAAATTTTACCTATGGTAACAAAGAGCACAAGTAAAAGAATAATAGATACTGAATCACTTTCCATGATTTCCCTTTAAATGATAACAAATAATTTGCAATTATACTGAATATGATTGTAATTAGTCGATCATTATGAATATATAAGCATATGCCTATGGTACAATAATAAACTAATTAGGTGTTTACTATAAACTAATTACTAATATTTTTACTTTAGAACAACTTGTATTTATTAATTACTAATATTTTCATTATTTATGTAAAAAAATTTGTTATATATAAACAATTGTATCTTTATATTTTCAAATTTCTATATTCAAAAATACATTTAAAAATTCTATCTAGAAAAAACACTAGAAATGTTGTGGGATTCAAAATTTATTTATCAAATAATTCATTTAATAGGTAGTAATTTATAAAATGTAAATATTAATTTTAGTAATGATTACATTTATGATGTATGAGTCTGCAACTTGCCTTATCCATAGGGATTAACCAAAAACAAAGAAATAACCATACAATATGTCTCATTGATGTTTCTCATCAAATCTGGATTAATATTAATTTTTCATTTTTATTCAGCCTAATTTGTCAATACACTTAAATAAATAACGTGGACACATAATCACAAATAAGATTTTAGTTAAAGGACCTTAATAATTTCTTAAGTTTATTAAGCTGAGCAGATTGCCTAATGTTTGAAGATTGTAAAATTTCAAATCTAATAATATTTAATGGATTCTAGTTCCACTTGGAAAATGATTCCTAATTACTTTACATGAAAACAACTAAAGTAATCGTTGAATTCCACTTGGTTTAGTGAAACCAATTAACAAAGAAAGCAAAAGAGCAATCAAGAAATTGAATCTGTAAATGAAGAAAGAGTTGTTGCATCCTTACTGAGGTAGCCTTAAAAGCACTGGACATTACCACCAATGTTGAATCAAATTCAACGATAAGTGTAATGGCAAAATGATAGCTTGAGATTTGGGGCTTAATAATCAAAGAGAGTTTATCAATTAGAAATCAAAAGATAGGTGTAGTTGCAGTTGAATCAACGAAGTTGAGAAATGAGGAGGCATTAAGAAATAAGAGAAAGCGTGATAGGGAAGATGGAGTTGAGAAAGAGGAATGAGCTTTTAATTTGTTGTTTCAAGAAATCATTGAGAGCACCTAAAGTTTCTATATAAACAGAAGTTGTATTGATCAAGTGTTCGGATGCTTCACTTAATAAGGCTTGTGAAATTCTTGTAGAAGCATTAAGAAAAGTTGTAGGGGAGGTTGCTGATAAAGATACTGAAGAGATGAATGAGAAAGTAAGAACTTGCGACCCGATTAATGTTGTTGTGGTTGAGTCTTTGATGTTCAAGAAGTTAGGATTGCTGAATAGAGAGAAGAAGTTTAGCAACAGTTAGAACAATAAATGTCAAGGATTCTAAGAATCAAGATTTTAGAAGGAAGATTCTTTTTGGAGAGGTGAAGCCAGAAAGACGTTTTTAGGACCATAGAAGAGATGGCAAGTAATCAAAGGCAGTGCTGTCGCGATATATAGTTATATGTAGACTTCTACTTTTACTTATTATTAATATTTCTTTATTTTTTTTTGCACTATTTTTTCATACACCACATAACTGGATACAATAGAATTTGAAAATTAATAAGGATAAGTAGAAACACAATAAAGAGAAAATATAGTGCATTTTCCTACATCATTTCATCCAAATATGTCCTTGCAAGCTTTATCACATCCACCAATTGTACACTCTCTTTCTGGAGTCAAATTTGTTTCACAAGTTTTTGCATTCACCATTAATATTTGCTCGTTACTTACAACCATAACAAGATGTATTTTAAGAATATATAATATAAATTAATTAGTATCTCCAAATAATACTAGAACATTGTTTGCTAATTTAATTAAGAAGTTGATATTGAAATTTTATCTGTGGTAACGAAGAGCACAAGTAAAAGAATGATGAAATATGAAACTCTTTTCATGATTTCTCTTTAATTTTGTAGAAGATACACAAATTACATTGGAGCCGATTGATATAATTATTACTCTGTGATCGCGATGAATTTACAAGCATGTCAAAGTTCATAAATACACTAGTTTGGTATTTGTTGGAAACGAAGTTTTTCTAAATTTATTATGTTATGATGATTTTGGTAATACACTAATCCATATATAGCATGATGTTATTAAACTAATTAAACAAAATTGATCTTCTTGGTGGTGAGGAATAAAATCAACAATAAAGCATTTAACTTGTTGATCTACCCTACATTAATTTACAATTTTGAAAAACTACCAAATTAGAACTTTTACTTTTATGATAAAAGGTAAAACGACCTCTACAGTAAGATATTCTAGTTTCAATACATATTGAAGGCGTAGATAACTAGATCGGATATATATTAATTTTATGAAGTTAAGTTTTATATATTAATTGTTATTTTTCCACATATAATGTGAAATATTTTGTATTTATTATTTTTTATAAATAATTTTCATTTCACATACTGTGCCAATACTTTCAGTATGTATATATTGTTAGATCCTTAATCCAACATTGAGCTTATATATGAATAATTATGTTTTGTGGATTGTCAAATAAAATCAACCCGAATTAAAATGATCTATTAAGGTTTTAGGCAATTGGGTTATGATGTATCTAATAAGATGTGAACTTTTAATGTGTAGAGACTAAAGGGTAATTCTATTTTTATGATGGGCTAAAATAGGAATACCTTATGATAATAGGAAAGTTATCTTATATATAAAGTGGTCATGGTCCCCAGATTACACGTAATGTTATTTTTCCGATATCCCATCATTAAAAAATACTTAGAGAGAAATAAAGGGCTCTCAAACAGAACATGATAATCTGGAAGGCCAACCACAGGATTCTAGAGAGCAATTTCAGACTATGGATTCAGCTACGTTTCCGCTTTTATGTTGATTTATTCTTGATGATCTGACATGAATGATTCTATGTATTGAGTGATAGTTTTCACCGTAGATAATTAATTCTAATATATATGTGAAAGTTGAGCTAACCTTTGATGGGGTTCTTTTTTTTTTAAAAAATTTTGGTCAGAACGATTTTATTGAATAATTTATTGGAAATTTGGAATTATTATTTTTTCTTCTTTTGCTTTTTATATGCTAAATTATGTGTCAAGGCTTAACAAATAAAGAACTTTTTCGCCACCATTTCAAAGTTTTTAATTATGTTCAAACTTGCAGGAAGACATAGATATAAATAATAATTAGAGTGTAACTTTATTAGATTTTTGTCTATAATAATATCATTTCCAAGTTTTTTTATGATACTTACAAAATTCAAATTCTACTGTTTAAGGTTTCAAATTTGTGTTTGAATTAGTTTTTGTTAGCTTAGAAATATTTATATGTTTTTTGCTTGTTAGTTATTATCCAAATTAAGTCCTCTCAATTATTTTTTCCTTATTTTTCTTTCTAGTATTTTATTAATAATAATTGGGAATTTCATAATTTGATAATTTCAAATTATTTAGGATATAATATAAAAGGACTACAAAATCACATATATATAAGAGTATAACTTCTCTTCATTAATTAAGTTGAAACATCATATACTATTTTTATTGCATTATGTTTCCTAAAGAAAAGACTCGTAACTTATTACCTTTTCATTAAGAGCATTGAAATTATTCCATAGATGATAATTGTTAGTACACTTTTTATAAATCTAAACAAACTATGGAAGGAACAATAGTCATATATAGCTGATGAATATATAAAAAGAGCTAGCAAAGTTATCAATATGAGCAATGGAAGCCAGTAGGAACCTTATGGCAATTGGGCTGAAAAATTGAAATTAGTTACTTTGAGCACATTCAAAACATTAAGTTTAAGGGAAGTGCAAACACAAACAACAACATTGAGATCAATCATGGTTAATTAGAGTGCAACATTCACTTTATGGTTGATGATGTAGGACATAATTAATCTTTTATTTTTATTTGATATATATATTTTAATTTTTTAGTTTTCTTACTTTGGTAGGTGTTTATTTTTCTTTATTAAAGTTAGCTTAGGTTTTCTCTATTAAAAATGAGGAGACTACAATATTGTTTACTCATATTTTTTTATTCAATAAAATTTCATTCAGTAACTTTTAAAACTTAAGTTTTGTTTATCTTCGCGTTTTTGCTTTGTTAATTGGTATCAGACTAAGAGTTATAATGGTGCACAATAGCGATATAGAAACAACCATCCTACTAACAATGTTTAGGGGGTACAGGTAGTAATGGTGGAGGCTAGTTGTGCGATAGTTGTGGATGCTGGAAGGGCAGCCACAAAAGAATTCATTCAAACTATTCGTTAAGAATTGGTAAAATTTGATCGAAGGTTGGAGATATTAGAACTAGGTGGCAACAAGATGGTTAAACATGAGCTTAGAGGGACATACAAGATCTCGCCCCGTAGTTCAACATTAGTACCATTACCACTTGGCATTATCAATTACAGAACTCAGAGAGATGATGATTCAGATGATGATATAGTTGATCAAGGTTCTATAAGAACACATAGAAGTGAGAATTATGGTGATTATAAGCTAAATTTAGACCTTCATGTGTTTAAAGGGAGTTTGCATGTAGAAGACTTCCTTGATTGGCTGGCAGATGTGGAGATTTTTTTTTTTATATGGACATTCCAAATGAGAGGAAAGTAAATTTTTTAGCTATGAAGTTGAAAAGAGGTCATTCGTTTGGTGGCAATATGTTCAAAATAAGCGACAGCATGAAAAAAAAGACATAATTAAGTCTTGGAAGCGTATGAAACAAAAGATGAAGGCTCAACATTTGCCCTCAATTATGAGCAAGATTTATTTAAGTAGTTAAATAATTGCCGATAAGAAAACCGTTCAATCGACAGTTATGCTTAAGAATTTCATAGGTTATGTTCTAGGAATAATTTGAAAGAATCAAAATCGCAATTGGTTACCAGATTTAGTAGAGGGTTACGAACTGACATATAAGACCAGTTTGACATGTATACGATTTGTGATTTTTTTAAAGCTGTGAATAAAGTAAGGGCGTTAGAGAGGCAATTAAGGTGGCCTGTTATTAAATCACAAACTGTAGCACGTTAATTTTTTATTTCACCAAACCAAGTACCACAAAATAAGGGAATAACACTAAATATGGGTGGAGGAGAAACTAGGCAAATGGGCAATTTCATTAACTTGCAAACTATTCAGCAATAAACTAGTAACTCGTATATAAATCCAATACTAAGAAAATGTTATAGATGTCAACAGCTTGGGTATAAATCCGATGAATGTCCAAAATGGGGGAAAAATAAAGGTGTGACGCATTATGTGAGATTGCGGTAGAAGATAAAGAAGGCAAATACGAAGACGGGGAAGAGGTTGATGGTAATGAAGGAGAAGTCATTTCTTTTATTATACAGAAGTTATTATTAGCACCTAAAAAGGAAGAAGAGACACAACAAAATAAAATTTTTCGTACGAAATGAACAATAAAAATTAGGTATGTAATAGGGGCTGTAGCGAGAATATAGTGTCTAAAGCATTAGTGAATGCCTTGGATTTATCCACAGAAAAACATTTGTCATCCTACAAAATTAGTTGGATAAAAAAAGAACCGAAACACCTGCAACTAAAGTGTGTAAGCTTCCTTTTTCGATTTAAAAATTTTATAAGAGTAATGTATTGTGTGATGTTATGGATATAAATGTCTGTCATGTGTTGCTGGGAAGGCCATGACAATATAACGTTGATATAATACATAAGGGACAATGAAATATTTATAAGTTTTGGTAGAATGAGAAGAAGATAGTACTGGTGCCGATGAGTGAAACCAAAGAGGTGCAAAAGGTTCCTAAAGTAGAGAGAATAAACTTTTTAACTATAGTTGAAGGGCATATGAAGGAAGACTGTGAGAGCTGCATGATGGTAGCAAAGGATGAGGAATTAAAGCCGATGGTAAAGGCACCTGAGGCTGCACAGCCATTAATGTATGGATTTTTTTTACAGTTCTAGAGGAGATGCTAGACAGTTTACCACTTATGCGGGATATACAACATAGCATTGATTTTATGCTTGAAGCTAGTTATTCCAACTTCCATACTATAGAATGAGTCCCAAGGAGCATGAGATTTTGTAGAAATAGGTGGATGAGCTGCTTAAGAAGGGGTTTATTTAGGAAAGCAAAAGTTCTTGTGTAGTTCCCGCGCTTCTAATCCCTAAAAAGGATAGTAGTTTGCATATGTGCGTGGATAACAAAGAAATCAACAAAATAACCATTTGGTTCCGACTCCACTGTTACAAGATATGCTAGACCAATTTAGGAAAGTAAAGGTGTTTTTCAAACTTGACTTGCATAGCGGTTACCATTAAATTTGCATTAAACCTTCAGATGAGTGAAAAACGACATTTAATACTAAAGAGAGATTGTACGGATGGATGCTTATGCCTTTTAGTTTTTCAAATGCACTGAATACCTTTATACGGCTCATGAATCAGGTATTGAAGCCCTTCACTTTCAAGTTTACTGTGGTATACTTTGATGACATCTTAATTTATAGTAATGATGATGACAGACATTTAATGCATTTGAAGGAGTATTAAGAGCATTTAGAGAGAATTAGTTATTTGTCAACTTAAAGAAGTGTACTTTTATGCAGCGCAATTTGGTATTTTTGGGGTTTGTAGTTGTTGTTGATGAGTCTAAGGTTAAGGTGATTCAAAATTGACCTACATGAAAGACTATCGGTGAAGTGAAAAGTTTTCATGGATTAACAACATTTTATTGTAGGTTTATTCGTAATGTTAGCAACATCGCAGTTCTTATTACTGAGTGCATAAAGAAGGAAAAATTTAGTTAGGGTGATAAGCAAAACAAGAGTTTTATCATCTTGAAGGAAAAACTCCATATAACTCATGTATTGGCATTAGCTAACTTTGGCAATGTATTTGAGGTGGAGTGTAATGCTTCAGGGATAAGTATTGGTGTTGTTCTCATTTAAAAGGGTAGACCTATAGATATTTCAGTGAAAAGTTATGTAATGCTGGGCAGAAGCAGTCTACATACGACCAAGAATTTTATGCAGTATTAAAGGTATTAATATATTAGAAGTATTACTTAATTTACAGAGAGTTTGTGCTTTATAGTGATCACCAGGCATTGCAATATATCAATAGTCAACATCATTTAAATAAAGTGCATGCTAGGTAGGTGTCATTTATGCAGAAATTTATGTTTGTTTTGAAGCATAAGTCTAGACAACAAAATAAAATAGCTAATACTTTGAGTATGCGAGCTATTTAATTAGTAGCATTGAGTAATGAGATAATTAGGTTTGAAATAATGAAAGAGCAGTATGCAACTGATGGAGATTTTTATAAGATTTGGGATCAATGTAGCTTAATCAACGAGCAACATATTTTCTTATTTATGATAGTTATCTATTTAAAGCCAACAAATTATGCATTCCTTATTGTTCATTGTGAGAGTAGTTAATACGGGAATTACATGGTGGCAGTTTGGCTGGTCATGTGGTGTAAGATAAGACCGTTGCTTTGATGGAAGAAAGGTATTATTGGCCACAAATTAAATGAGATCGAGGAAGAATTGTGCAAAAGTGCCAAGTGTGCCAAGTTGTTAAGGGATAGGTTCAGAACACTGGATTGTATATGTCTTTGTCTGTGCCTAAAAATATTTGGGAGGATGTGTCGATGGATTTTGTTCTAGGATTACCGCGTATCCAACGAGATAATGATTCTGCCTTTATTGTCGTGGATCGTTTTTAAAAAATAGCACAATTTATTACTTGTAAGAAAACTAATGATGTAACTCATATGGCTGGATTATATTTTAAGAAAAATGGTTCATCTACATGGCATTCCTAAGTCCATTACTTCAAATAAAGATGTTAAATTCCTTAGTCATTTTTGGTATACTTTATGGAAAAATCTTGATACGAATTATAGTAGAGTAATGCTTTTCATCCTTAAACTGATGGGCAAACAAAGGTGGTTAATCGAACATTAGAAAATATATTGCATTGTATTTGTGGAGAGAAACCTAAGCGATGAGATGCAGTGTTCCTTCAGGTAGAATTTGCTTATAATAGTATGATAAATAGTTCGACCGACAAAACTCCATTTAAGGTGGTTTTGCTTGCAACCACCTCGTCATGCATTAGACCTGGTAACTTTACCAGCTTTGCTAGGGATTAGTAAGGTTGCAAAAAACATAGCAGAGAGGGTACAAAAAAAAAATAAATAAATACAGGAAGAGATTCATGCTAGCTTAGAAGTTATCAATAACAAATGCAAACAAGATGCAGATCAACATTGACGATAGAAGGTGTTCTAGGAAAGTGATCTTGTAATGGCTTATTTGCACAAAAATCGGTTTTCTAGGATTCGTGGCAAGTTGCAGAACAAAAAGTATGGTTCATTTCGACTGCAAGGAAGGTTAATGATAAACTTATGTGTTACAGTTGTCAGATGACTGACATATCTTAAACACTTTTAATGTAGCAGACCTGTATGAGTATCATAAAGATGAAATGTTATACCTAGAGGACTTGAGGACAAATTCACTTCTAAGTGGTGCGGAGTTGATATAGGACGAAATTAGTCTTTTATTTTTATTTAATTTTTTTTAATTTCTTAGTTTCTTTACTTTGGTAGGAGTTCAATTTTTTCTTATGAAGATTGGCTTAAGTTTTCTCGATTATATATAGGGAGTTTATAATATTGTTTAATCATTTTTTTTATTCAATAAAATTTCATTAAGAAACTTTTAAAACTCAAGTTTATCTTCGCATTTCTGCTTTGTCAGTGTACCAACGTTGATGATCAAGATCTTTAATACATCAGTACATGCGCCCAACTTAAGGGCATCCTGAGGACAATTTTCAAGTACTGCCGATGATGAAGGGATGAAGATGAGGACTATGAAGATCAGAAGGTTGAGGAAGAGTAGAAATACTGAAGACTTTGAAGCCATACCTCAAAACACAACCTAAAAGGCTTTAAGAGTGTACGTGAATATGGATGTGAGTGATGGAAATGGTTAAATGGGCTGATGGGGTTTACAGGGAAAGAACGATAATAAGAATATAATTTTGATAGCCTGATACATTTGCCCCCACATGCCTGATCTATTTCGGTTGTAAATATTTTATTATATAGTTTGGATTGCGTATTTCATTGTATCCGTGCACACGTCTCTTCCAATTATTGTTATCTAACCATTAATTCTATATATAGTAGACTTTCTCCCTTATTTGATGATTTGAATGAGACAGAAATCTCCAGAATATGGGAATTGCCATCTCTTCAACGCAACAATTGTCCCATCTCTTGAACTTAAGTGAAGGAATGGTTGGACAATCAATAATATCTAGTTTCAAGTTAGAAATTCAAAGGTAATTCTACCTGATCAATAAACGCAAAATTT
This sequence comes from Melia azedarach, assembly GCA_028052125.1. Classification (NCBI taxonomy): domain Eukaryota; kingdom Viridiplantae; phylum Streptophyta; class Magnoliopsida; order Sapindales; family Meliaceae; genus Melia; species Melia azedarach. The sequence continues at coordinate 14,740,406 of CM051400.1, read as the reverse complement.
TCATTAGGGAACACCACTAGCATGTTATCGAAAATATCTTCACACGTGACACAACTTAGTATCACCTTGTAAATAAGGTTCAAATTATATATTAATAACAATAAAAAGGGACAACGTTGCCCAAGGTAACATGGGTGTTTACTCCACAAAAATATTTGTGTACAGAGTTATATAGAATAATGCTTTTAAATATAGATTTGACAATATATATATATATATATATATATATATATATATATAAACTAGTAATACTACATTACTTATTTTCTTAATTTATATAAAATTTATTGTAATTGAACTCAGTTTCATACTTTTACTTATTAAATTTGTATAATCTTTGGTCGGTCGGTCTGATTACTATGACTTCTACATTTGATTTTTATTTGAAGATAAGATAATTTTGAAAACAGTTTATTTTTAAGATGAAATCAGTATTAATTTAGTTGGTTTTTTTTTTCCAATTTAAAAACACACATAAGTTGGAGTATGTTCTATGAAAATAAATATAGTAAACTACATCTTGTAAAAACATTTATGACAACTATTTTTCAATAAGAAATTTTAATAAAAGTCTGAAGTACTTTTATGAATACAAAACAAATCCATCGTTTCAAAATACAAACTTAAGCAGTTATGCATTGCAATAATAATAAGACTTCTAACTTCATGAAATATAAATTTCAGGATAAAATTTTACAAAACTCATTTGAACTTACATTAAAATATAATAACAATTTTCACATTTTATAAATGTTTATAAGGGTGGAGAGATTTTGAGATTTTTTTACAAAATAAAGAGATAAGTAAATAAATAGATTGAGTGGGAAATCTGACAATTTCTGAAGCTGAATAAAATAAATGGTAGTTGAATAAATATAGGGTAATGGTCATCTAGGTCCTAAAGATTTAGCCAATTAGCCATATAAATCCTATTAGTTTCAAAATTTACCTTAAAAGTTTTAGTGTCTATAAAAAAATTTACTTTTACAATAATACCCTCATTAATTATTATACTTAAGTCCTTCAAGTTTTTAAAAAATAAAATATGTTCACCCTTAACTTTAAAAAAAGATAAAAAAAAACTCATAACTAATTATCTATATTAAAAATAAAAATTTTAATTTTATATTATTTTTTAAAATTATTAAAAGACATATAAAATTACTATAATTATTATTTTTATCTTTTAATACTTAATATAATTTTATTTTTTAATATTTAAATTTAAAAATTATAATAATATTTTAATCATTAATTATTTTCTTTAAAATTTATTGCCACTTTGTTATAAAAAAAGTAGTTATAACATAAAATTTTAAATTTATTTATAAAAAAATTTATAAGATTTTTTAGTATTAATTATAAAAAATAAATGGCATATTTTGGAGATTTTAACAAAATAAATCATTTAATATTGTTAAATTTTTTAAAATAGAGTATTTAACTTTTATAATTAATAAAAAAAATTATATAGTAAATATTTTTACAAATAAATTAAAAATTGTACATTATAAATTTTAACTATGTATGACAATAAATATTATATTATAAAAATTATCATAATTAATATTTTAAAAAATTTAGAGATTTTGATAATATTATTATACATAATTTATATATAATTATATTATAAAAAAAATTACATCAAATTTTGGGAGAAAAATAATTAATTGATTTTTTTAATAGTTTAAGACAATAACGTTGAGATAAAATATTTATTTTTTATCATAAATAATTAGTTATGAATATTTTTATCTTTTTTAAAGTTAAGGATATTTTTATATTATTAAAAATTTAAGTAAATATATTTTATTTTTAAAAACTTGAGGGACTTAAGTATAATAATTAATGAGGGTATTATTGTAAAAGTATATTTTTTTATAGACACTAGCACTTTTAAGGTAAATTTTAAAATTATTAGGACTTATATGGCTAATTGGCTAAACCATTAAGACTTCTATGACCATTACTCATAAATATATTACTATTCATTATATCGTTTAACAGGAAGAAGAAGAATTTTGAGTAGTTTAATAACATGAAGCTACATCTGAGCTTGCCAAAGTTGGTATTTAATAAAATTTAGATAAATTTTGTTTCCAAAATTAGCATAAAATCATATCTTGAAAAATCTGAATGGTTAATGCTTACTATATATTATAGATTATAGCCAAGCTTATATATTCATGGCCTCTTTGACTAATTAACAATCATATTCTCCAATACCAGCATAGCTTCTATTAATTATCTAAGAGAAATCATGAAGAGTTTATCATTATATATTGTTCTTTTGCTTGTGTTCTTCATTGCTACAGGTAATATTTGGATCTCAGCTTAATTTAGATAATTTTTTTGTTAATTTCTATTTTCATATTTAACTACTTTTTTTTAGGGTTTATTAGTTTCAAATTATACATGCATATATATTGATTAACTCTTATGATCAATCATCAGTGTCATTGTCATATAATATATATGAACCTCAAGCCATTCAATTAGCCATGTTCATATTTAATTTTTAAACAAATTAAATAAAATTTTAGTATAATTTGGAGATATTAATTAATTAATCCTTAATGCACATTTTATTTATTGTGGTTGAAGGTAATGAGAAAATGACGGTGGACGCTAAAAATTGTGAAACGTCTTTGACTCCAGATAAAGGTAAAGGTTGTACAGATCCGAGATGTGATAAAGCTTGTAAGGACAGATTCGGACCAAATGCTGTAGGAAAATGCACTATACTTTCACTTTATTGTATTTGTGATTACCCTTGTTAATCCATATCTTCCATTGTATGATGTTTTAACATCAACTTCAATATGAAATAAGATCAAACAATTCAATACCTTTTGTTCCTTTATACTGACACTTTTGTGAGCACCACCGGGATAGCTCATCGCTAATGAATTCATCGCTAATGAATTCATCAGAAATGGTAGAATAAAAATATATAATAGAATTTATTTTAAAAGCAGATTCACACTACAAGAGAAGTGTCTATTAATGCTCATTGTAACATGTTCAGAAAACAATAATGAAAAGGAAATAATTTCATGTACTCCCTAAAAATTGAAAAATATCATATAACCAAACGGCCGTTTTGCAGTTACACTCATGCCCTCACAGCGAAGTTAGTATAAATACATTTTACTCTATAGACTTTTTAAAATGTGATATATATGTTCTCGAAATTTTAAGAAGTAAACTAAAATTTAGGGTTTATTTTTTATTTGAGTCGAATGTTCCCGAATTAATATGCAGTTATCATAGTAATGAACATGCCTTTTTCTGTAAGCAAATCAATGGAATTACCATTTATCAATACACAGTAGAAAAAGACATAAAGCAAAAGACTATATCAAAATGTTATCTAAAATAACTTTTTATTCCATATATATAAATGGTAAAAGATCAATATAGAAACATAAGAGATAAATTCTGAAAGGAAAATAGAAAATATTAAAAATGAAGTAGCAAAACCAATAGATAACCCAACTCTCAATTAATGGCCATCATTATCAGAAAATTAAGCAGGAGAAGGAGCGGGAACAGGAGTCAATGCAGCACAGTAGGCACTCAGTATGTCGCCTTCCTGAGATGTAAAGCCTAGTGAAGTCAACCCAGGTGGCGAGCATTTACTTTTGCTGGTCTCAACGGCACTGCAACACTCAGAACTAATTTCAGCTTTGCCTGTGAGGAAGTATTTGATAGTCGCTTTTGAGCAAGAGTTGAGCTTCAGAAGAGCTTTCCAGCACTCAATAAACTGAGCTCCGCTGGCTTCAGGGCTCTCTGAAGGACTGTAGGCTGGAGGCTTATAGTAGAATTTCAAGTCATTATTCCTGGCAGCAGTTGCGTATGCCATGAAGCACACCAGGACCAATATGAGAAGCACATTTTTGAGAGCCATCATGATTAATCTTCTTTTGCTTTTCTCCGTATGGATTGTCAGTTGAGTGATGAAGAAAAGCTGAAACTTGGAAGGCATTTTAAAGAGATTGAGCAGAAGAGGAGTGTACTGTGAAGTATTTTGATGTGATTAATTAACGTTATGCACATGTTGCTTATTGATTAATTTCCTAAAATAGGAAGTCAAATTATGTGTATATATCTGTTTATTAATTACAAAACAAAGCCTTGTTAAACTCTTACGGAATACATAGTCAATTAAAGTCAACTAAGTCCAACGATGTGGCACTTGATTATGGTCGTATGAAGTCGAGATTTTGTAGGTTAATAATTTATTTTTCTTTATTAGACACAAAAACTGACTTTCTAATTTCCCATATTTTCTCAATTTACAAGACTAAAAAGAGTATTTAATTGATAGCCAAAGGAGAATATAAATTGTAGAAGTCTGTTAAAATACGTATACCATTTAATTATTGTCGTATGGAATAGACTGGAGAAATTGATTTTCCAGTATTATAAGTGATTAATTATCTACTACAATGTTTCATCTCTCTTTTTTAATTTAATTTAATTACTCTTGCGGTCTGACAATCTTCTATTTACGTTTATGTTTTAATTTTCCTAGATACAAAAGAATGCTCATCTTCAATAAATCCAGAATAATTTCTACTTTATATCTCACGTTCAGTACCCTTTTATAATGAGATTATTCTAGAAATGAAGATTATTTTTTTCTTTTCAGCTCCATATAAATAGTGTATTAGTTCATTTACTGAACCTTTTCTGAAAAAATTACTGAGAAATTTGGCTGACCAAATTACAAAACAAATTAAGCTTGTTAAAACATTTTTTAAGGTAAGTTTTCATTATTTTAGACGAGAAATAAACTCATTAAGACAAGCACTAAAATTCAACCAACAAAACTATTATTTTTCAACCCAAAACAAAATAAAAAGAAGAAACCAAATAAAACCAAGCCTAAGCAAGAACAAGACCCTTGAGAATTGAAGTTAAAAAAAGTCCTAATTTAACCTGAAACTGCAGAGGTAGAAACAGGAGAAGCTGCAACAGGCCCAGGAGAGGCATCACAATAGCCTCTCAGTATGTTTCCTTCTTCAATTGTTAAGCCAAGTGAGATGAGCATGGAAGGCCAACAATTACGCGTAATGATACTAATAGCACGACAACAATTAGGACCAATATCAGCCTGACCATTAAGGAAAAAGAGAACAATCTCATTTGAGCAAGATTTCAGCTCAAGCAGTGCGTTCCAGCAATCAACCAAGCCTCCACTGGCATCAAGCCTTGTTGCCAGGTTGTAGCCTGGCTTGATGGGAAGGTCTCTCAATGCAGCTGCATATGCAATGAGGTATGTTAAGACCAAAAGGATAACCTTATTTTTGAGAGACATAGTGTTAAAATTCTGTGTCTTTCTGTGTGTATTTTGTAAGAGAGGAAGTAGAAACATGAATGAAAGTTGAAGTTTCCGGAGGCTTTTATAGAGAATGAGAGGGAGAGGAGAAGACTAATTAGAAGTAAATTAAGCGTTATGATAATTATGTTGTTTAATTAATTGTCTAAACAGAAGAATGGTTTAAAGAGAAGATGATGGGTTTCTGTAATGTTATTACATCATCTATATAATTACAAAAAAGAAAAAGTTACATTCAACCATTCGACGTCTGTTCAGATTCACAGCTGAAAGATTTTATATGTGCGGCCCATGCCTGATTTGAATAAAATCAAGAAATAATTTTAAAAAATTAAATTAAGAGTTTATTCAATGAAAATTACAAATTATCAGCCTTAAAAGGACCAGAAAATATCATATTTATCCTAATTTATGTTATTTATTGCAGGCAGACTGACAGAATGTTGACTCGGTAAAACTCACATTAAAAACAAGAATTGGTTAAATTACAAAATTCTTTAAGAAATTAACTAATGTTCAAATTAATATGTTTAATCTTAGTAAATTCTACAATTCGATTAGAAATTTTATAGCTTTATACTACATCACAACTTCACCATAGCAATGTTGCTTTTGAATATATTTACAATTTTTTTCATTGTTTGATTAAATAAATTATTCACGAATGTCTATTTAATTATAAGTCAGAAATATTTACAGAGAATGATAAGGGAGAGAAGAAGACTCTATGAAGATGCCATTAATTACTTAATTAATTAATTAATAATGAACCGAAAGCTTTTAAATGAAAGATTATGGGTTTTAATTTCAGTCAACCGTTACATGTTGATGTATAATCCGCGTATCAATAATGCTAAGAATACAAATTCTTATATAAACTTAATTAATAGAATATTATATTATTTATCACATTATATATTTAACTTTCTTTTATCTAGGTAAAAATTTTTCTTTTTCTCATTATTTCATAAAAATATGTATAAGACATGTAATAATAATATAATATTATCACATCAGTTTATATTATATGAGAGTAGTTTATAAATATAGCGCCATTAATCATATATATAGAGAGACTAAGAATCATATAAGAATGGAACGTTTGTTGTTTGTTAAATTTTTTCTTATATTTTAAGGATTTAGGAAGTAACGTAGTAGTTTAATAATTGGAGGTGGTTTTAGCATCCACGAGAATACAAAGCGGGAGAGATGATTAATTTATTAATCTTATTTAGTTGAAATGCTATATTAAAACCTTACATTATATATATATAGTAGATTAAAGGAATTAACAGTCGAAAGTACATTCACAACGAGAGAAATCTAAACATTTTCCTGTGCCATTTGGTCCAAACGACGCACAAACTTGGTTACAATTCGCCTCCAAGCAATCTCCTCCCGAAGGATTCCATATCTTTGTACAAGTCTTAGCATCCACCATCACTTGGTCTAAAAGTCATCACAAAATATATATATAAAACAAATTAAAATTATGTATAAAAAAATTAATATAATTCCAATTGTATGAATGTATGAAAAATTCAATAAGGATAGAAATGTAAATGGACTCCTCTCTTATAGAAGTCTGCATCTTTTAAAATGCGAATTTGAGTAAATCTACGTAGACTTAAGGCAAAAACAATAATCACTATCATAATCATATGTATATTTTCCATATTCCACTTGTTTTTCTTGTAAAGAGTTTATAAAATAGATATTAATCAAAATCTAAATTAGATAGCTTAATTTTTGTCACTATATGATAATCAAAATCTAATGAAACATTGAGATGGCATTAAACTATTTGAATTAAAAAATAAAATAATATAAAAGAAAACCAAATAAAAAATTCACCTGAAGTAATAAAGAGAAAAAGAACAAGAACGACAGCAATCGACAAGCTTTTCATCTTTTGTTTTCTGTTTTCTGGAAGCAAATGTTGTGAGTTAAGATGTAGATAGGAATTGTGACTATAAATAAGGGACCATGGATTAATTATTCATTTATGCATGATTAGGCAATAATTACTTGGACTTTTAAGATCATGATTTTAAGAAAGATATCTTCTAAAATTTTCATAATTTGTTATACGTTTTTAATTTGGAAAATGCAGCAAAGAATAAATGTTCCAAACAAGGTGATTTATTTTATTACATGCCTACAGTGAAAGAATATCATATACCCATAATGTTTTGCTTGAATATCTAGGATTCTCTATTCAATATTGAACCAAATACAGCTAGTTTTTAAAAGGAGAAACAAAAAATAAATTTTTTTAATTATAATTAATATTTTCTCTTTATTTGAATGTTTATCCTAACAAATTACAGGTCGACTGGTAAGGACATTGGACATTGGACATTGAACTCTAAACGGTTCAGTTTTTGCAATTCATTATTGTTTTATGATACGATTTTATGATAATATTGAGATAAAAATCACAATGGAATATAATTCAATTTAGCGAAAAATATAAAGTGAATGTGTTAGTTAATTATTTTTTTAATATTATTATTTATATATATAATATCTATCGGTATTATATCAAAAATATATTAACTATATATAAAAATTTATGCTTAATCTGGGTAAAAGTTATATTAATTTATTTTTTAGAAGAAAATTAATCTCTACTTGTAATTGAAAGAAATTAAATCTTTATCTTTGTTAAAATAAACTTAGTGAAGGGTGGTTAACAAATTTTTTTCGGATATGCATACAAATGACATTATATTTTTCAGATTTTATTATTTTAAATATTCATAATTAGAAGCGATGCAAAAAAATTAAAATGTGAACCAAGATAACTGATTTTTAAATAAATTTGGTTCACTTTGAATTAATATTTAATAATTTTAAAAAGTCATTATCGTTTATTTCTTCCTCTATTTCTCTCTTGAACAAGGATTTTTTTCTTTTCTTATTTCTCCTTCACTAATAACCATTTTTTGGCATGTGACATTTATAAAATTCAATGGCTAAGATCTTATTTTAATTCTAGATCTAATTAATTAACAATTATTTTCATTTCTAAAAAAAAAACCTAATGCACGGATCTTGTCTCTTTTCTCTTTCTTTCGCTTCTTATTTTTGAATGAAAAAATTTAAATTTTTAACGTTATAAATTTGTTTGCTTTCTTCCTATTGCTTATCAAACTCATAAAAATTCAATTTAAAATAGAAAATTTTTGTTTTTTTAATGGTTAAAAAAATTAAATTTATAAATCCAATCTCTTACCACAATAATTAGTAAAGGGATAATGTGCTTTATTTCCCTCATTTTTGAGAAAAAAAAAATACTCCATAAATTTTTTGTCAATCTTAAATACCTCTCTCACTTTTAAAAAAATACTGAGATATCTCATAAACCTATTCTATATGCTATTTAGAGTTAAAATAATTATTTTATCCCTTAATTATTACAAAACATATAAAATAACTCAATTATCTTTATTTTTATTTTGTAATAATCAATTTAATTTTATATTGGTAAATTAAGAAAAAAAATCATATGCAACATAAAATTTGGACTAAAATCAGTAAAAGAATAGAAGAAAAAACTGAATTGAACTAAACCAGTCTATGTGATTAAATTAAAATCAATATTTTATTTTAATTAGATTTATTTATGAGTAATTTTCGACTTTGACACCCGATTCTCTCCGTCCTAATTATATTATGATAATATTTTAAAAATTCTAAGAATTAATTGATAGACTTATATCAAAGAGTTAAAATTTCTTTTCCATTGTATAAATGATTTTTACTATTGCCTAAGTTTTGACTTTGTTTCTTTCTTCTTCCTTTTTTTTTTTAATCCTTACAAGCGTTAAAGTTTTCACATTTGGTCGAGGTTTGCTTGAAAAAAAAATACAAATCTCTTCCTCATTATTATTATTATTATTTTATTTATTCATTAAATTCTGAAACCAACTTTGAATATCAAATTACATGTTTGGTATAAGATAAATTGGCGGTGACTCAATACACTTCAAATTATCAAAATCCCAACACTGAAATCTCACTCAAGAGTCAACAATATCATCTTCCTTATTACAACTTTCATTATTATGCGTGTGTGTATGTATATATATATGTATATTATGGTGGATTAGAAGGAATTAACAGTCGAAAGTACATTCAACAAAGATAGAAATATATATACAAAATTAAAATTATTTGGATTGAAAAATAAAATAATATAAAAGAAAACCACATAGAAAATTTACCTGAAGTAATGAAGAGAAAAAGAACAAGAACGATAGCAATCAACAAGCCTTTCATTTTTCGTTTTCTATTTTCTGGAAGCAAATGTTGTGGGTTAAGATGTGGATAGGAATTGTGACTATAGCTATAAATAAGTGACCATGGATTATAAATTATTCTTAGGAAATTAATTATTGGGATTTTTAAGATAATGATTTGATGCAGGATATCTTCCAAAAAATTTCATAATTTACTATATGGTTTTAATTTGGGAAAAGAATAAATCTTCCAAAGAAGTAGCCGACAAGAAAATATTACTATATATATATAGAAGCAGCAACACAACACAGATTACAGCAGCTACCAATTTTCAGTTCTTCTTTCACTTGAGCTTTCTTCTGTTTTCAATCAACCATGATAATACCATTATCCTTCTTGCAGTCCCTCGTCTTGGCAATTATAGTTTCCATTTTCTTCCTCTATCGCTACACAAAAAGTAGCAAAATCCACCTGCTTGGGGTTCTGCCAGAATTGCTTCTCAATTTCCACCACCTTCATGATAAACTTTCCGAAATTTTGGAGTGGAATAAGGGTTCAGTTCTCATTAGCGGAGACTGGAATCCTCAAAAGGACGTACTTCTTACGAGTGATCCAGCCAATGTTCATTACACAATGAGCACAAATATTTTGAAGTACCCGAAAGGGGAAGATTGGAGAAAGAGATTTGATATTTTCGGGATTGATGACATTTTCAATTCTGATTTTGAAGAATGGGAACAACACATGCAAGAAGGTCACTCGTGCTCTTTTCAGTCACCAGAAGTTTCAGCAACATGTTGCGAAAATTATTCCGGAGATTACGGAGAAAAGACTAATGCCAGTTCTGGAACGTGTTGCGAGACAAGATGAATTGGTGGACTTGCAGGATTTGTTGAACAGACATACGTTTGATTTTGCCTGCATGATCACCACAGGCAATAACCCTAATTTTCTCTCTATCGGATTGCCTGAAATTCCATTTCTGAAAGCGATAGAAGATGCTTGCGAAGCCATATTTTTCCGGCACCTTGTCCCGGAAGGCTTGTGGAAGTTGCAAAGTTGGCTGGGGATTGGGAAAAAGAGTAAACTGAGTGAAGGGTGGAAGATGATAGACCGTTTTTGGGAAGAACAGATTTGAATTAAACAAGCGGAAAAGATTGAGACAAAGGAAGAAGATTAAGAAGGTTTCAATCTTTTAGATTGTTACTTGACAGGAAATGAAGTTAAAGGACCAAAACCTTCTGAAAATATCATGAGAGACAACACATTAGGTCTAACCTTAGCGGCTGAAGGTACAAGCAGTATTACTCTTTCTTGGCTCTTCTGGATTCTGTCAAAGAATCCATTCATCGACGCCAAAATCAGAGAAGAACTAAGAGCAAATTTGCCACAAAGTGGATACAAAAACACACAAATTTTTCACCTGGATGATTTGAACAAGCTTGTTTATCTCCATGCAGCTTTATGTGAAACCCTAAGACTGTATCCTCCAATTCCTTTTCAAACGAGAGCTTGTCTGCAATCCGATGACATTCTTCCAAGCGGGCACCAAATCAATCAGAAGACGAACGTTCTGATTTCAATGTATGCAATGGGAAGAATGGCATCGATATGGGGAGAAGATTGCCAAGAATTCAAACCAGAGAGATGGATTACAGAAGGAGGGATTAACCACGAGCCTGCGCACAAACTCTTTGCATTCAATGCAGGACCTAGGCTTTGTTTGGGGAAGGATATTGCATTCGATCTGATGAAGATCACTGCAGCTAATATCATCCAGAATTTTGATGTTCAAGTGATGGAGAAAGAAACTGTCTGCCCCAATAATGTAAGTTTACACATTAAGCATGGATTATTGGTTAGGATTAAGAAGAAAAAGGCTTGAATATGATATGGTAACTACTTTCCCATAATAATTTATGTAATTTCGAAATGCGAAGGGGGTTTGGGTCTACGTAATTTCAAGACACTAAATGAGGCTGCTCTTCTTCGCCTTGCATGGAAAATTACTTCAGGTTCTTCAACTTGGAATATTTTCTTTCGTACAAGATTTCAACTAAATGCCAATTGTTATTCAAATCGATACTCTCAATCTTCTATTTGGATTGGTATTAAAGTAAGTGTTTTCTCAGATAAAAGAAGGCACCAAGTGGATAATTGGTGATGGTAAATCAGTCTCCTTTTGGCATGATAACTGGCTTTTTGAATCAATTCTGGATAAGATCAATTTCTCCGTTAATAAAACGATCTTTAAAGCTTTGGTTTCCAATGTTGGGAAATCCGACCGGTTCTATATAAATCCTTTACAGCAAAAAACACATAAATAAAATAATTGTTATGTAGGCGGTTGGGGCTTCTAACAATATCACAATAATAAATAATTATTATTATGTAGGCGGCTAGGTCTCCTAACAATAATAAGTAAAGCAGCAATAAAATGGACACTCAATATTTACGTGGTAAAACCTTCAATCATTTGAAGAAAACTTCCACGGGACAGTATTGAAAAAAATTTTACTATCTCACAAAAGGATTACTTATTATTGAGTAAAGTACTATTTCCTAGAAAAGTACTATTTCCTTGATCTCATACTAGAGAACAAAAGAAATTTTAGGAAGAGAAGAAATAGAATTCGAAAATGTGAGGGATCCAAAATGGGGAGGTTTCTCCTCTTATTTATAGGAAAAGAAGTGGTTGCTTTTTAGCAAGTTGGCCAATTTGACCAACTTGCATCAAATAAACAATTTCCCTTTTTGCTTTTTTTCCTTTGCAGCTTTCACGTGCCATCCTCACAAAGCTGTAACAGAGTTAAGAAACCAACTTCCTTCACATGCCCACAAATGGGCTTTACATTATTTTAACAATCTCCCACCTAAAGCCATTTGTGGTTAGTTTATTCTTTCTGTTATTCCAATTTCTGCTAATCATCCTTATATCAGTCAAAGGATGATCTACACCATATGAATTCATTAACATTGACTGGCTTTGTAAAAATATCTGCAAGATTCTCCTTGGTGTGAATCTTCTGCATATTTATACTTCTATCTTTTACTACTTTACAGACAAAATGGTATTGTACACCAATGTGCTTAGTTCTTGAGTGAAATGCTGGATTCTTTGCAATATGCAAAGCACTTTGACTGTCACAGTACAAAAGAATAGCTCTTTGAGTGTGTCCAAGTTCTTTCAACAATCTTCTTAACCATATTGCTTTCTTACAACCTTGCGTTGCTGTCATATATTATGCTTCTGTCATAGACAAAGCCACAACATTTTGTAGTTTAGATACCCAACTAACAGATCCTTTTGAAAGTGTAAATACATAACTTGTAATAGATTTTCTTTTATCAATGTCTCCAACAAAGTCTAAATCTACATAGCCTCTTACAAATAGATCAGAATGGCTTCTTCGTAGCATAATGCAGTGTCTAAGGTTCCTTTGATGTATTTTAGGATCCTCTTAACTGCAACCCAATGCTCATGACTAGGTGTTAGACCCTTAAAATCGTGGTACGCAACATGCTTGGTGTTGGCCTTGCATCAAGTGGGAACGTTGCAGGAAAATGGCACAAGACTGCACAGCGAGTCTCGCCAAATTGAGATGAAGGAAAGAGACTACGTTACGGAGAGTGTCGGAGGACATTCGTGGATGGTACAGGCAGTAACTGTGCAAGAGCTAGGCTGTGCAATGGGTGGCGAAAATGGACATTGCGGGTGAATATGAACGCAGGCCATGAGCTAGCGCACTCAAGGCAATAGCAGGAGTATTCAGTAAGGCCTTAGACGGGGTGCAGTTGGTGGTTTTCAAGCAAGAAAGACTTATTCTTGACGAGGTATCAAGTAAGGACTAAGTCAAGAAGACTTGGTGGAGTGGTTCCTTGGCTTGAAGGAAGTGGCACACAAAATGGCCTTAGACTTATTCATTTGACTAAGCAAATGTGTAATAGCAGCATGTATGTGGGACATGTGGCCCTAGTAACCAGGGGTCTTGGTTGCAACCCTTGTATATAAATAGGGTAGTGTAGACAGCGAAGAAGGAGATGAGTAAGGCTTGTAAGCTTCCCTTTGCACACAACACATGTATTTCTTTTCTTTGACGGAATAAAGAAGAGTTGAAGGAGAGTTTCCCTTGTAAACATTGTTGTCATTTGTTGCTTTGTTTAACCTTACTTGTGGTCATGAATGTTTGAGTGAGCGTAGCCTCTAAACCATGCAGATAATTGAGAGATTGTAGGCAAACATTGCGAAAGTGAGTTGCTGGCTAAGTCGGAGCTTAGCGTATCGCAGGGTAGGCCGCATCAACAAAAAGCTCCCTATGACACTAGGATTAGCCATAAATCGACTTACAGCTCCCACTGCTTATGCAATTTTTGGTCTTGTATATATCCTAACAAACACTAAACTCCTCACTACTGATGCATACGGTACTCAAGATATATCCATCCTCTCTACTTCATTGCTAGGACTCATACTTGAGGATAACTTTTAATTTGCATGAAATAAGGTAAAAATCCACCTACAGTCTTGCATATTGAAGCAACTTAAGACTTTCTTTAAATAATTTTTCTAAGTAAACTAAATCTTTCTTTCTTTTCTGTTTTGGTAAATCTGCATCCCTAAATCTTGTTTGCTAGTCCCAAATCCTTCATATAAAAATCCTTAGCCATTTGTGCCTTCAATTCTTGGACTCGATCTTTATTTGGTCTTGCTACCAATATGTCGTCCACGTACAATAAAAGGATAATGAAGTCATTATCACCTTTAAATCTCTTGTAGTATGTACAATGATCTTAACTGAGTCTATTATATCCAACGCTAATGATAAAGGAATCAAAGCTCTTATATCAACACCTTGGCGCCTATTTTAAGCCATATAGAGATTTGTTTAACCTACAAACCATGTTCTTCTTTTCTTCTTCTACAAAACTCTGTAGTTAAAGCTCGTAGATCTCTTTTTTAAGTTTGCCATAAAGAAATGTAGATTTTACATCCAATTGCTCTATATATAACTAACACTACTTTGATTGTTGTCAATCTAACCATAGGTGAAAAGTTTTTCATTGAATTTAATGCCTTCCTTCTGAGCAAAACCTTTGACCACAAATCTTGCACGATACTGTTCTATATCATCATTATCATCCATATTAATTTTGTACACCTATTTGTTACCAATGGCTTTTTTCCTAGGTGGTAATGAAACAAGCTCCGACATCTTGTTTCTATGAAGTGCTTCTATTTCTTCTTGCATCACTGTTATCCATCTAAAAGTACCAGAACCTTTTATTGCTTTCTGAAAGTTTGACGACTCTCCATCTTCAGTAAGAAGATAATATGCAGTACTACTCGCCATCACATATAAAGAAACCCATGAAGGTATTTTTTTTTTTTCACGTTATAACCTTCAAAGTAATGATGATGGATCTTTTGAGTCAATTAAACTCGTTTCGTCATCTTCTTGTGGATTTTCTTCTTTATGCTTTGGTAATATCTCAATAAATTCATCTTGCTTCTTTTCAACTTGAATAATGACGTTTTCAATGTTATTCTCAATCTTTTCTTCCTTTTCCAATTTCACTTTTGGAGAAATCACATTTCTACTAATAAGGATCTTATGGACAATAGGACTCCACAAGCGATACCTTTTTCACGCCATCAACAAATCCCAAGAATAAACATTTTCTGGATTTCGGATCCAGTTTTATTTTGTTCTTTCATGGTCATTATACATCACATATGCAGGACATCCAAATATCTGCAATGACGAGTAATCAGCTAACTTCCCGGCCCACATCTTTATTAGTGTCTTCAATTCAATTACTATTGATGGAGATTTATTTAGGATATAATAGGCTGTATTTACAGCTTCAACCTAAAAGGAATTTGGTATATCTGCTTTGTAGCATTACTATGGCTCTTTTTAATAGTGTTTTATTCATACATTCATCAACCACACCATTTTGTTGAGGTGTTATGTCGTAATTGTCTGTCTTTTAATGCCTTCCTGTTTGTAAGAAGCATCAAAGTCGTTATTGCACAATTCTTCTCCATTATCTGTTTTCTAACACTTGATCCTCTTCCCAGATTTAAGTTTAATTTGTGCCTTAAAATGTTTGAAGACTGGAAATATATTTGACTTGTTCTTGATTGGATACACCCAACTTCTTCTTGAGAAATCATCAATAAATAACACAAAATACTTTGCCTTTTCCAAAGATAATACCGATGCTTCACAAACATCCGGGTGAATCAACTCTAGAACTTCCTTGCTTCTAACACTAGATTTGTCAAACTTTAATTTGTGTTGTTTACTCGTAACATAATGCTTAGAAAATGGTAAACTCACAGATTTTAGGCTAGGGAGTAACTTCTAATAAAAGAGAATCTTCATTCCATATTCTGACATGTGGCCTAATTTTTGGTGCCACATCATAGTAGACTTATAATTAGAATTCGTTGATGTTATTAATGCATCATCTTCTTAAATGGTATCTCCTAAAAGCATGTACAAGTTTGAAGCAATCTTTTCAGCCTTCAATATTGTAAGTGGGCCTTTAACAAGTTTCATAGTTTCATTATCCACCATGGTCTTATAACCAAGGTCATTCAATTGTCCTAAAGACAAAAGATTCTTCTTCAACACCTCTATATATCGTACCTTCTGCACAATACAAACCATACCATCATACATCCTCACTTTGATGCTGCCAACACCAGCTATTTTTAATGCATAATCATTGCTTAAAAATACTGATCCTCTATAGACAGGTTTATAAGTATATAACCAATCTTTTTGGAATGTTATATGCCATGTTGCTGTAGAATCAACCACCCAAGCTTACATAATTATCTTTTACTTCCATCTGTTACTGCTGCCATCTCAATGCATAATGCCTCACCATCAGTAGACGTACTAGCCATACAATTTTGTGGCTTAGATGACTCAGGTACTTTACCTTTGTCTTCACTCTTCTTATTACGACATCATTTCTTCACGTGGCCCATCTTGCCGCATCCGAAATATCTAATGTTCTTCTTGGATCTAGACTTTTGTTTGTTGCTCTTATCGGGCTCACATTGATTTGATCTACCTCTTGTTGTTGTTAAAGCCTCAACTTGTTGAGAACTTATTGATTCACTACCTTTGCTCTTCCGTTTACTTTCTTTATCAAGAATAATAGTAGACACGTCTTTGAAAATTAATTTTGTATCAGCAATATTTGTTGTCACGTTGATAATAACATGATTGTAAGAATCTGGTAGACTTTGTAGTAGAATCTCAACTTGCTCTTGATCTTTGATTTCGTAATCCGTTGTAGACAATTGCAAGAACAAAGTTTTCAGAGTGTTGATGTGCTTCGTTACTACAATAAATTTAGTCATTCGAAAAGTGTATAATTTTCTTTTCAAGAAAATTTTGTTGTGCAGAGACTTAACCTCATATATTTGTGTAAGAGTTTCCCAAATTTTCTTTGCTATCTAACACTCTGCAATGCTAGATAATACACCATCATCTAAAGGTAAGTGTAAATCTGAAATTGCATCTTCTTTTATGGTCTCCCATTTTGCAAAGTCTATATCAGTCAACTTCTCTCCTTCAATTGCTTTTTTGCAACCATCCTTCCTTAAGATAACTTTCATCTTCATCTTCCATAACCCAAAATTATCACCATTAAATTTTGGAATATCAAATTTTGTCGTCATGATTCCTCAAATCGATATGCTATATGGATGAACAGTACCATATAGATAAACAATACCCCACATACGTCTAAATCTTGTATTTGTTGCACTATTGTATCTAGATCAAACAATTGAACCTTTGATAGCTACAAGTAATAATATGTATTTTTTCATACACCAAAAAAATTTCCAAGAAAGACTTGAGGGGTCACAATGATCCAACTTAAAAGTCAAATTTCTTAGACAATTTGTAACCATTTTGACAGAACTTTCCTAATCATGTACAAATCATACAGTCACACCACTTATACCACTATACCAGGCTCTGATACTACTGTTAGGAAATCCGACGAGCCCTATACAGATTCTTTACAGCAAAAAACATATAAACAAAATAATTGTTATGTAGGCGGCTGGGCCTCCCAACAATATCACAATAATAAATAATTATTATTATGTAGGAGGCTAGGCCTCCCAACAATAATAAGTAAAGTAGCAATAAAATGAACACTCAATATTTACTTGGTAAAACCTTCAATCATTTAAGGAAAACAGTCACGAAATAGTACCGGAAGAATTTTACTATCTCACAAAAGGATTACAATTGTCTCAATATACTAGGAAAGTACTATTTCCTTAATTTCACACTAAAAAACAAAGGAAATTTTTGGGAGAAAAAAAATGGAATTCGGGAATGTGAGGGATGCAAAATGGGGAGGCTTCTCCTCCAATTTGGCCAACTTGCATCAAATAAACAATTCCTCCTTTTGCATTTTTTCCTTGGCAGCTTTCACGTGCCATCCTTACAAAGCTGCAGCAAAGTTGAGAAACCAACTTCCTTCACATGCCCACAAATGGGCTTTACATTATTTTAACATCCAAGGTGGCAGATGTTATTAAGGACTTGGTGTCTTCCTCCTCCTTTCCAAGTTTGTTTTCCAAATCTATTCAATGAAATTCATAAGGTACTCCTACCTGAAGTTCCTTCCTGTGATAAGTTAGTTTGGATTAATTCCGAATCTGGTGACTTATCTTTTAAAGACAGTTATGAATTTTGTCGAAATAAAAGACAAGCATGCTCTATGTTCTCAACTATTTGGAAGAGTTTTATTCCCCGAAGTTTGCTATTCCTATTTGGCGTCTTCCTCATAATAAGATTCCTACATATGATAATCTTTTAAGGAGAGGAATGCATATCGTCTCGACTTGTCAACTCTGTTCTGAGTTTGAACATATAGAAGCTACAGAGCATTTGTTCTTTCCTTGCAGCTTTGCACAATCTATGTGGAATTAGTTGGCATTCATCTTTAATACCCGTCTTCCTACTGATAATGGTTTGTCATTTTGGTATTCTCTCATGACGAAAGAATTTCCTTCTCAGATTCAGAACATGTGGCTTCTAGCTTGCTGCTGTGTGGCTCACACTATTTGGAGAGTTCGCAATCTACTTCGTTTTGAGAACTCAAAAACAAGTGTTTCTATAGCAATCGCATATCCCAAACACCTATTCATCACCCTTTGTCAACTCTGTCCAGGTCATGTAGTTCATTTTAATGATTTTAGTTGCATCATCTCGGAATTAATCGTAAACTTGGTAGAGCACCCAAGATCATTCAAGTTAGTTGGCAACCGCCGAAAGTGGGCTAGATAAAAGTGAAGACTGATAGTTTATCTAAGGGTAATCCAGGCTTATCGGCTTGTGGTGGTATTTTTCGGGATCATAATGGTTCTTTCATTGGTGGATTTTCGGCGATTCTTTGTCATCATTTGTGTTTCTATGATGAATTTATGGCAGTCATTATCGCCATTGAAAAAGCCTGAGCTAAGGGCTAGCATCGTATTTGGATAGAAAGTGATTCTCTCTCACTAGTTGGTTGTTTAAATGCTGCATAATTTTCTCCTCCTTGGCAGCTAGCTATCCGATGGTCTAACTGTTTGATTCTACTTCAAAAAATGGTGGTTTGTATCTCTCACTTTTTTCGTAAAGGTAACAAAGTGACAGACTCCTTAGTTAATCTTGTTCTCAATTGCTCTGATAATTCTTGGTGGGATTCTCCCCCTCTCTCAATATGCAAAGAGCTAATGTTGAATTCTTGGGCTGTGCCAAACTTCAGATTTTTTTGTGAATTTGTACTTTCTTATGTTCACACTACTCTGTGGTTGCTGGACACTGCTGGTTTATGGTTGCTGGAATGTGGCCTTTATTTTTCTACTGCTCTGCTACGCTTCTGCTTATTGTTTTTGGCTTGTTCTTCAAGTGAGAGCCATAGAGTTCTTTTGTAATTTCTGTTGGAATTCTGTCCTGCTGCTGCTTTATTGCTGTTATGGCTGCTGGTTTGTGGTTGCTGGAATGTGTGGCCTTTATTTGTCTACTGCTCTGTTATGCTTCTGCTTATTGTTTTTGGCTTATTCTTCAAGTGAGAGCCATAGAGTTCTTTTGTAATTTTCTGTTGGAAGGATTTTGTCTCACTGCTTCTTTGTTGCTGTTATGGCTGCTGGTTTGTGGTCGCTGGGTATTAAATGCACAATCTTTAATTGTTTACTACTCTGCTCTGCCTCTGCTGATGAATTCAGACTTGCTACTACTGATGCAAGTACAACTGCTGGGACATTGCTACTGCAGTGTTCTAGTGTTGGGCCTGACGAATTTTAGGCTTACTTCTACTGATGCAAGTACAACTGCTGGGACTTATGGAATTAATTAAGATTCTGCTGTTGCTGATATGCTCTGAGCTCCTGCTGTTTACTGTCTACACCAAAGAAATCAGTAGCCTAGGTTTTGATATGTTGCAGCAAAAAGAGTTGCAGTTTACTGCTGTTTCTTCTTGTCGTTTGGTATTGTATATGGCTATTTCCAGTTCTTAATTGTTGCTAAACCTTTGGTTCCTCTTGTATCCCCTTTTTCTTCATTTTTCAATAATATACTATTTTAATTATATAAAAAAATGTAATTGATTATGTATGAATCTATAATTATTACGAGTTAAATAGTTATTTATCTCTTATGCTATGATTGATGTAATTTTCTTTTAAAGAAATTAGTGTGATAGATAAAAAAAATAAAAATGGGTGTGATATTTTTACATGCTACCTCCTGACATTAGTGATAAAACTATAATATTTGAAATGATTTTTTATTTTATATATGTGTGTATGTTGTGGCTTTACACCTCAAGATATTTGGTACAAAGTATGAAACACACAATCTCCCTCTAATATTTCTATCAACAATATGCTAAAAAGAAATTAGTACCAGATACTTAATGTCCAATCAAATCATGTTCATTAAAAATTTTTGATAATCAAATTAAACTAACAAAAGGTTTTCTGATACTTTTACCCTTGGTTATCTTAAGATTCAAATTTGATGATGTATTTATGTATCACATCAATGACACCAAATCTAATAAATAAGGTTTCAAATGGAACATGCAACATGCAATTGCATGAGTTGTAAATATTATATTATTATTATTTTCTTATTAATATTATTGGCCTGAAGAACTATATTATAATAATTTAAACAACCTCTGAGTGACGGCATATTCTTTGTACTACAAAATTAGGTTGATTTCAGTGACTTATCCAGAATGAGAAGTTTGAAAACCGTCTTAAAAGACCAGAACTCGACCATATATCTTCCTTCAATAATTAATCAACTTGCAGTCATTCTTTAGTAAAGAACTGAAAAATTTTAGTTCAATATAATATATTTCATAACTATAATATTCATATGAATCGTTTGAATAATAATATGAAAAATATTATAATATTATTATTAATGTGAATAATATTCTTATCGTATATTTTTTCAAGTTACTGCCCGATAAGACTATCATTTAATTAATTAATTAAAATTTTGTTAAATAATTATTCCCAACACCCTTTAATTTAATAGAAGATTTTTCTCAGTATTCGTCCCTAAAAATATCATCTCCTAATGGAGGATGATACATGCAAAACATCATCATGTATCTATGGATGATTGGAATTCGGATAAAATGTTGACCTTGGTGAAATTCCACAACATTTTGAACGCGTCCAAGTTTTCATCCTACAAGATTTCAGCTCATGCCTTCCGAGTTCGGCTATCGCCCACTTTTGACTGGATTATAGCCGACAAGAAAATATTACTACATATATATAGAAGTAGAAACACAACACAGATTACAGCAGCTACCAATTTTCAGTTCTTCGTTCACTTGAGTGTTTTTCTGTTTTCAATTTTACAACCATGATAATACCATTATCCTTCTTGCAATCCATCGTCTTGGCAATTATAGTTTCCATTTTCTTCCTCAATCGCTATACAAGAAGCGGCAAAATCTACCATCTTGGAGTTCTGCCAGAATTGCTTATTAATTTCCACCACATTCATGACAAAATTTCCGAAATTTTTGGAGAGGAATAAGGGTTCAGTTCTTATTAGGGGAGCCTGAATTGCTCAAAAGGATATACTTCTTACGAGTGATCCTGCCAATGCTCATTACTGAGCACAAATTTTTTGAAGTATCCGAAAGGGGAAGATTGGAGAAAGAGATTTGATATTTTCGGGAATGGTGGTATTTTCGGCAATGCTCAAAAGCCTGAATTGCTCCTGCTCTTTTCAGACGGGCCAGAGAACTATGGAATTCGGGCGAGGGCAAGCTGGCGGCGGCGTGCTGGAAAGGACAAGCTTGCGGCGGCGTGAGGGCGAGGGCAAGCTGGCAGGGGAGTACTGGCGAGGGCATACGGACGGCGTGCCGGTGAGGGAAAACTGGCGGCGGCGTGCTGACTAGGGCAAGCTGCCGGTGGCGTGCGAGGGAGTCCGACGATCATATCTATTATGCGACCAGATCTATTTTGCCATGAAAGCTGGAACGCAAAATAAAAAAATTAAATTATTTTTTTTAAAATAACATTTGCATACTTAATATTTAGGGTGTTGATGATATTTGATATATTTTAATATACTAAATATTTTATTCCCATTTATTAGGGACGAATATGTAATTTAAAAAATAATAATATTTAACTTTTATTATAAAATTAATATGTATAAATATTATATTTTTATCACAACGACCTTATTTTAATAACAGTCACTTTTTTACTGTTAATATTTGATTTGGTAGTAATAATACACTATTTTATGACTAATTTATGTTCAGTCACAAATCAACAATAAATATATATAGTCCTTTATTTATTACAAATTAAAAATTGATCGCAAAAAAGACTTTTCTTAGAGTCCAGTAGATATGGCTCTTATAAGAATTCAAAGATTTATGATTCAAATGTTATAAAATAAGAACTGAAAAATGTTAGTTCAATAAAATGTATTTCATAACTATACATTAAAAATAAACGTCAACATTTAAATAATGATATAAAAAATATTATTTATATCACTATTAATATGAACAATATTCTTAACGTGTACTTTTTTAAATCACTCATTGATAAGAGTATTTGTTCCTAAAAATTTGTCAAATAATTATTCACTAACACCCTTTAATAGAAGATTTCTTTTAGTATTGTCCCTAAAAATATCATCTCTTAATAAAATATGATACCCAAAAATATCATCATGTATTTAGCATTAATAGATTATTGGAAGGGTAAAAGTCCTTTTAATCCTAAAATGGCGAATTCCGCTATCGCCGGCCTACTTTGACTGAATAATGGCGAACAAGAAAATCTCACTATATAATATGTTTGTGTATATATATATATAAGCAGCAGCACAACAACGATTAAAGCACCTACCAATTTTCACTTCTGCTTTCACTTGAGCTTTGTCTAGTTTCAATTTTAGAACCATGATAATACCATTGTCCTTCTTGCAGTCCATCACCCTGGCAATTATCGTTTCCATTTTCTTCCTCTATCGGTACACAAAAAGTACCAAAATCCACTGGCTTGTGGTTCTGCCAGAATTGCTTCTCAATTTCCACCACCTTCATGACAAAATTTCCGAAATTTTGGAGAGAAATAAGGGTTCAGTTCTTATTAGAGGAGCCTGGCTTGCTCAAAATGATGTACTTCTTACGAGTGATCCTGCTAATGTTCACTACATAATGAGCACAAATTTTTCGAATTTCCCGAAAGGGGAAAATTGGAAAAAGAGATTTCATTTTTTTGGGAATGATGGTATTTTCAATTCTGATTTTGATGTATGGAAGCAAAACAGGAAGATAGCTCGTGCTTTTTTCAGTCACCAGAAGTTTCAGCAATATGTTGCGAAGATTATCCCGGAGATTACGGAGAAAAGACTAATGCCAGTTCTGGAACATGTTGCGAAACAAGATGAATTGGTGGAATTGCAGGATTTGATGAACAGATATACGTTTGATTTTGCCTGCATGATCACCACAGGCAATGACCCTCATTTTCTCTCTATCGGATTGCCTGAAATTCCATTTCTGAAGGCGAAGGAAGATGCTTTCGAAGCCATATTTTTCAGGCATCTTGTCCCGGAAAGCCTGTGGAAGTTGCAAAGTTGGCTGGGGATTGGGAAAGAGAGGAAACTGAGTGAAGGGTGTAAGATTATAGATGGTTTTTGGGAAGAACAGATTTCGACTAAGCAAGCCAAAAAGATTGAGACAAAGGAAGAAGATGAAGAGAGTTTCAACCTTTTAGATTGTTACTTGAGAGGAAGTGAAGTTACAGGACCAACACCTTCTGAAAATATCATGAGAGACAACACATTAGGTCTAATCTTAGCTGCTGAAGGTACAAGCAGTATTACTCTTTCTTGGCTCTTCTGGATTCTGTCAAAGAATCCATTCATCGACGCCAAAATCAGAGAAGAACTAAGAGCAAATTTGCCACAAAGTGGATACAAAAACACACAAATTTTTCACCTGGATGATTTGAACAAGCTTGTTTATCTCCATGCAGCTTTATGTGAAACCCTAAGACTGTATCCTCCAATTCCTTTTCAAATGAGAGCTTGTCTGCAATCCGACGACATTCTTCCAAGCGGGCACCAAATCAATCAGAAGACGAGCGTTCTGATTTCCATGTATGCAATGGGAAGAATGGCATCGATATGGGGAGAAGATTGCCAAGAATTCAAACCAGAGAGATGGATTACAGAAGAAGGAGGGATTAAGCACGAGCCTGCGCACAAATTCTTTGCATTCAATGCAGGACCTAGGCTTTGTTTGGGGAAGGATATTGCATTCGATCTGATGAAGATCATTGCAGCTAATATCATCCATAATTATGATGTTCAAGTGATGGAGAAAGAAACTGTCTGCCCCAATAATCTTAGTATAAGTTTACACATTAAGCATGGGTTATTGGTTAGGATTAAGAAGAAAAAGGCTTGAATATGATATGGTAACTACTTTCCCATAATAATTAATGTAATTGATTATTATGAATCTATAACGATTATGAGTTAAATAATTGTTTAGTTCTTATGCTATCGTTTATGTAATCTTTTTTAAAGAAATGAGTGTGATATTTGTATTATATATATGTATATGTATGTATATGTATATGTCACCTTGTCCAGCTTAGTGATAAAAACTATAATCTTTGAAATGATTTTTTATTTTCACATAATTAATTTAACTTCATTAATAACTATTTAACATATCAAACGAAAAAAGAAGTAACTAAATTGAAAAGAATCAATCTAGCAAAGTTTTAGTCCTAATGTATATGTTAAATGTTGTATCATAAAGTATACAAAGAGAAACCCCATAATGAAATATTGTAACTTCAATAAGATATAAATGAGAAAAAATAAAAAGTTCCTCAAATTTATATAATTTCTTAAATTATTTATATTATTACCCTTAATAGTTGAAATGGTATTTATAGAGAAAATCAATAACCTTTTATTTTATACAGTTTTTTATATTATTTATAGATCAATTCTTCTATGCACTTTTAACTATTGAAATTGCATCTCATAAGTATATTAATTACAGGTATTATATTTAATCTTAATTATTAAAATAAATAAATCTCATAATTTATAAATAATATAAAAAAATATGTAAAATTAAGAGATTGCCAATTTGTTCCTATAATTCCTTACATAATTTCTTACGTTATTTATAAACTATTACAAATATATACTTTCAATATTTAAAATTGTATCTCACAAGAATTTAAATTATAATACATTAATTTTAAATTAATTATATATTTTTTAAATTCAATCTCAACAATCAAAACCAAATAATTTCAATGGTTTAAACAGCCGTGTATGGTTATGTTGTATCTCTGAAAGGAATGGGTCTTTAGAAATTATTCATGGGCTTTTCAGAGAGCATATTTAGAACTTAACCAGCCCAAGCACTTCCTTTCTCTGAGGTCTGTTTGAAGGAAAAATAATTCTTTTCTTTAAAAAGATTTTCTTTTAAATATTATTTAAAAAAAAACAACCCCCCACTTAACATGACTTGAGTTTCTTTTGAATTTAATTTTTTGTATGATTAACAATTTAAAAAAAATATTAAACTCTAACCCTCAAAATTATTTCTTTTAAAATTTTTGAATCGAAAAATAATTTAACATGTCATCAAAATTTGATCTCATAGGTTTATTTTCGAATTTTAGTAAACACCAAAAATTAAATGATAAATAATTTAAATACAAAACTTTAATATTAATACTGTCTGTCACCACTTAAAAAAAGATTGTATCAATTAAATCTATTAAAACCCACATCTTGTTTTTAATAATTTTAATTTTTTTTTCTAATAAGAATGTTGGTGGTCAGAGAGAAACGTGCGTTGGGCATGTGCTATCATAAGTATGTGTTACTTTTTAACAGCCAAACAATTAGGGAATCAAAGTGTAATGATTACAAAAACATTCCTATTCACATCTTCTTTTTAAAATTAACCCCTTTTCCGAGATAAATTTAAGAAAAATTGATAAATACTCCTGTATATGAGGTAATAGATAAATATCTATTAATATTTAAAAATAAATAAATACTTTTTAAGTTTAGTCAAATAAATAGATACTCTTTAAATTATTATGTAGTCATAAAATTTAATTATTTTATTTTTATATATTTAAAATATATATTAATTGACTAATTTAACCTAATTATAAATATATGATAACTAATATATTCTTATAATTTATTTTAATAATTACGAATTTAAATATTTTTTATAATTAATTTTTAAATTATTATTAATATTTTAAATAATTTTATTATCATTATATTAATAATGTTTAATATTTTTTGAGAATATTTGTTTGTAAATTATATAAATTATTCAAATTATTTTATTTATAAATTAATAAAGTTATGTATGCAAATATTATTTGAATTTTATTATTATTGACTGTGTTATAAATTAAGAATATTTGATTATAAATAGTACTATTAATATTTTCTCTCTTTGAATATTTATCCTAACAAATAGAGGTAAAAAATAGATTTTGATGATGAATACATAGTTTTCAGATGTTGTTTGTCTTGAAAGAGAGATGTTTTTAGTTTTAACTTGTACATGAGTAAAATAAGGTTTAGGGTATGCATAAACATTAAAAAATATATACATTCACAATAAGAGAAGTATTGTGAATCTTAATTTATTTTTTATGAGTAAAGTGGCATTCAAATAAATGTCTATGATATCAAAAATCGTAAAAAAATCTATATAAAAAAGTTTTAATAAGAGTATTTTACCTAATCATGTCATATATTTATATTTTAATCTCTTATTATCATTTTCACTATCATAATCGATTAATTTTAAAATAAAAGTGTATATTTTACTTTAATTCTTTTGAGTATGCTTACCAAAGACATCGTTAATTATAATAAATGGTGGATTAAAAGGAATTAACAGTTGAAACTACATAGACAACGAGAGAGATCTAAGCATTTTCCTCTCCCAGTTGGTGAAAGATACTGACAATTTTGCGTACAAGTCAAATCCATGCAATTTCCTCCAGGAGGATCCCATATCTGTGTACAAGTCTTGGCATCCACTATCACGTGCTCGTTACCTAAATCCATCACAAAAGAAAATATACGGAGAAGGGTAAATTTAACAAAAATAACTTTTATATACACGGAGAAGGGTCAACTGCTCTTTTTTTTTTTAATACAAATTTTTACATCAATTGTAGGTCTTTAGATATAAATACATTCAACAATTGAAATTGTTTATGACTATATAATCAATACATAATTAAATAATATATAATTAATGCATAAATAAGATGGAATCTTAACTAGAGGATGTATTTAAATCTAACAGATTATAATTGATATAAAAATTATATAAAAAAAATAGTCATTTTACACATTTTTATATCATTTATAAATCGTTGATTTAGGCGCATCAACAATTGAGATTAAATCTAATTATTTATATAATACATAATTAATGTATATATCATATTTAATCTCAACATTTGGATATGTCTGCATCTAACAGTTTACAAAATAATGTAAAGATATATGTAAAATAGTGAAGCTAGTAATCCATTCCCTACCTATATATGATCAAATTTTAATGAAACATTAAGAAGATAAACTATTTGATTTGAAAAATAAAATAATATAAAAGAAAATCAAATAGAAAATTTACCTGAAGTAAAGAAGAGAAGAAGAACAAGAACGACAACAATTGACAATCTTTTCATCTGCTTTTTTCTATTTTTTGGAAGCAAATGTTGTGAGTTTAGATGTTCACTGAAATTGTGACTATAAACAAGGGACCATTACATTTATGGTTAGGCAATTAATTATTGGGATTTTTAAGATTTGATTTGATGAAAGAATCTTCTAAAAATCATAATTTATTATATGGTTTTAATTTGGGAAATGCAGAAAAGAATAAATCTTCCCAACAAAGGTGTTTTTTATTAAATTGCATGCGTTCTACATTGAAACAATACCTCCAGCCATAACGTTTTTGCTTGAATAGCTCGGATTCTCTGCTCGATATTGGATCAAATAAGCTAGTATTTAGAAAGGGTAGCAAAAAAGGAAAATTATTTTAATTAATGATGTTTAACGTAGCAAAATTATACATAATGTTGTCTTGGTTTTACTATGATCTTATTTCCTTATTTCATGTATATAATAAATGTAATATTTCGAATTTATTATGGGTATATTTCGTTCACATTGAGATGAATTAAACTATTTGAATTGAAAAATAAAATAATGTAGAAGAAAACCAAATAGAAAATTTACCTGAAGTAAAGCAGCAATCGAAAAGCTTTTCATTTTTTGTTTTCTGTTTTTTGGAAGCAAATGTTGTGGGTTAAGGTGTGTGGATAGGAATTTATGACTATTATAAACAAGGGACCATAGATTATATATTTATGGATAAGCAATTAATTATGGGGATCTTTAAGATATGATATTTGATGAAAGAATTTTCTGAACATCGTAAATTATTATATGGTTTTAATTTTGGGAAATTCAAAAAAAGAATCCAAACAAGGTGATTTATGTTATTGCATGCCTTGAATAGCTTGGATTCTCTTGAATATTATATCAAATACTGCTAGTAATTAAAGGAGAAGCATAAAGGAAAACTATTTTAATTCTAAGGGATATTCCTATTTACTAACTTTTGCAAGCACTAGAAGAAATTGGAAGATTCCTTTCTTAATTTTCGTCATTTTAATTTGCTAGAATAATATTATTTTAATCTCTAAAATTTAATAAAATAATAAAATAGAATATAACTTTATCAGAATTAACAATTTAGCCCCTTTTATAACAATCTCTTTGATCACTTCATATTAGATATCAAAATGTTATAGTTTAAAATATTTTGTTTTATTTTATTATTTTGAAAATTTTAGAAACAAAAATATGATTATTGAAGTTAAAACACTAACAATGATTTTGAGCAAGCTGATATACTAAAATACTCTGAACTTTAGTTTTGTTTTTTTACTTTCATGATAATTATATAGCATGTAATGCATACATTTTATTTAATAAATCTATTTAAAAATTATATCACGTTGATTGTATTTTTTAAGAAAATATTATTAAACACATAATTAATTAAATAAATAAATATAAATGCATATTATCTTAACAACAAATAAAAATAAAATCAAAATTCTCTTTAAAGTTTTTTAATAAAAATTAAATTAAACTATTAAATAAAAATATATCTATTATTAATTTTTTAATACAACATTAAATTTAATATTTTTATATTAACAATTTTAATTTAATTTTAATTATCTTTACTTGGGATCAATACAATTTGTATTTATAATATTTCATTTTTTATATTAATGATGTGTTTGATAATATTTTTAAGAAAACACAATAAAAATAATATAATTTTTTAAATGAACATATTAAATAAAAGTTGATAAATATTTTTTTTTAAAAAAAACTCTTACATGATTTACATACTATACTATTAACAAGATAGTTAAAAAAAAAGGGAGGATAAGAACATTTTGCATATATGTTTATTCAAATTTATTATTAGCATTTTAATTTAAATAATAATAATTTTTTTGAAAATAACAAAATTAAATAAATTTTTTAAATTTAACATTTGAGTCCTTAGTAACTATTTTGTAAATAGTGAAGACTAAATTGTTAATTATGAAAAATGATAATATCATATTTTGTTACAGTATTAAAATTTATGATTAAAACCATAACAGTTTAACATGTCAGATTGGCAAAGTCAAGTCAACGAGCATCTTTACATTTTCTCAAAACTCAGGTGTGTACATGAGTGAATTAAGGTTTAGGGTGTGCAGAAACATTAAAAACAAAACAAAACAAAACAAAAAAATTCATATTCACAATAAGAGAAGTATTGTGAATCTTAATTTTTTTTTTTGAAAGAATTGTGAATCTTAATTTATTTTAGACAAGTGAAGTGGCATACAACTAAATGTCAATAATTTCAGAAATCGTTAAAAATATTCATATAAAAAAATTTTAATAAGAATATTCACGTGATCATATCATATATTTCTATTTTAGTCTCTTATTATTATTTTTACTATCATAATCGATTAATTTTAAAATAAAAGTGCATATTTTACTCCAATTCTTTTGAGTATCTTATCAAAGACATGATTTACTTGTTTTACGTAAATTTTTCTTCTTTTGAATTACAATCATAATTAAAAGTTGAAAAAAAAAGCCATGAATTAAAATAAATTGACTGGTTTTTTAACAAATTTAGTTTATTTTAATTCAATCTTTTTAGAATTGATTTAATTTGTAAATATAGTAAATAATCATAAACTAAATATTAGTAAATTAAGAAAAAATATATATGCAACATAAAATTTGGATTAAAATCAGTAAAAGAATAAAAGAAAAAACTGAATTGAACTGAACCGGCCATTTGACTAAATTAAAATCGATATTTGATTTTAATTGATAAACTTATACTAAAAGAGTTAAATATTCTTTTCCATTGTTTAAATGACTTTTACTATGATTACTGTTACATCATTATTATTATTATTATTATTATTATTATTATTATTATTAATGTTTTACTTATTCGTTAAATTCTGAAACCATAAAGTTTTTGCTGAAAAGCTTGGATTTTCTATTCAATATTGATCAAATCAACCAGTATTTAAAGGTTTAAAGGGAGATGCAGAAAAGGAAACTATTTTAATTATAATAATTATTTTCTCTTTATCTGAAAATTTATCCCAACAAATACAGATAAAAATAGATCTTCACATATCTTTCAAAATTTAGATATGTTCGCAGTAAATTTACAATTGGATAGTTCAATTGGTTTGGTTTATTGTAGAAGAAGAAGATTAAATTAAAAGCCAATTTTCTCAAGTAGATTATAATTTAATTGAGTGAGGCCCCATTGAAAATTTATAATTTAATTAATAAATATATATTTATCACTAATTATAATCTTTAGTGAAAAAAGTATAGGTCAAGTGTGGGGTGTTACTACGAGATTATCAGGTATTAAATTAAGCAATACAAGTGATCGAATGGCTTATTATTTGCAATTTGTGTTATAATCATTCAGTGTCTTTCTATTTTAACAAAGTTTGTCTGTTGTCAAAAAATTTCAAGAAACAATAATTGGTCACTTAATTACTATAAAATTATTAGAAAATTTTATATATATAACAAGGTTTTAAAATAAATATTCTCGTAATTATGTGAAGTATATATTTTTATCTCTTACTATCGTTATGATTAAAAAATTATATATGTTTGAAAAAAAAATTTAATGCATATAAAAATGACTTGATGCTCTTGTTTGATCTAAAATTTTCTTTGAAATTACAATTATAATTAAAGGTAGAAAAAAAATATGAACTAAACAAAATTGACTGTTTTTATTTTGATAATTGATTTAGTTTGAAAATACACTAAAAAATTATATATTAACAAAAGTAGACTTACATTTTGAAAAATTAATTTAAATATTATATATTAAATTAGGATTAAAGCTAGTAAAAAATAAGAAAGCAAATCGAATTGCAACGAATCCACCGATATGACTCGATTCTATACTCTACACTTGATTTTAATCAAACCGGTTTACAATTAATTTTTCACTTGGACATTCGATTTTGTCCTTCCCCACATATTATTACGATTTATAATTAATTTTGATTTGAATACCCGATTTTGTCTTTCTCATTATGATAAGATTTCAAAAGCTCTAAGAATTAATTAATACAACTTATATGAAAAAAAAGTTTGGATTTTATTTTCTACTACAAATGATTTTTCTAGTTATTGCTTTGCTTAATTGTTGACTCTGAATCTTTTTTTCTTGTTTTCCTAACTCTTTATATATATATATATATATATATATATATATATATATATATTTCAAGAGATAAAAATACTTATAAAAATTTTAATTTATTATAAAATAACAATTATGCTTCCATCAATAATAGTAAACAATATATTTTTTATATTTTAGCTGTACATAAATATAAATTATAATATAATCATAAATTTATACTATATTATATTTTATTTACTTATGATTTATTTTATTTATTTTTAATACCCATTAATATTAAATTATTAATATATTGTCTTTTGATAAATATATTTTATCAAAGATTTAATAATTATTTTTGTTACTATTATTGATGGGGTAATTATTTTTTAATAAATTAAAATTTTTATAAATATTTTTAAAATTATTATGATTAATTTGTTCAATAAGTCAAATCTTAAGAACTTGAATTTCCTTTTCCCTAAATGTCAAATAGCAACTTAAAATACATAAACTAAAACTTGCTCTTGACTCCATACAGTTCAAGTCATCAAAATTCCAACAATGAAATTTCTCAAAATCATGTCCTCTGGCAACATAGTTAATGATCTGTGAAGTATATACAATTTTGGACGACTCCCTTTGTCTCATCCGCATATACAACCATGCAGAAACAAAGGGCGGATTCGAACTAAATAATTAGGAGGGCCAAAAGAGAGGGGGGCCAAAATGATTAAAATATAAAGTTAGTTAGGCAATATTTTAAAAACAATTAATAAATTAATAAATAAAATGACTATATTTTAAAGTACAAGGGTCAAAATATATACAAATTTAAGAACCATGTTAAAACATAAATTTTTATAATAATAAGAACAGATAAAAAAAAATTGTGGAGCCTAAGGGAGTCAGGGCCCCCTCAAGCCCTACAAGTAGGGGTGGTCACGATCCGACTCGATTTGAATTTTTAAAAATTTGGACTATAATCGAAAAATTCAGGTTTTTAAATTTTAAAATCAAACCGGACTAGATAAAAAAGAAAGATCGGATTGGATCAAACTGAATGTAAGAAGAAATCAAAATAAAATAAGGTCAAATTTGTTTTTAAATTAAATCATTAATTTTTTAAAGATTTGTAGGGATAAACGACGTCGTTTTCTTGAAACGACGTCGTTTTATAGAAAAATATTAAAAAATTATAAATTTAGTTTTGTTCAAATTTCTTAAACCAAATCTAGAACTAAATAAAAAAATTCGAGTTTTTATGTTTAAAATCTGAAGCCGGGCCGATTTACGTGAAGTACCTGATCGAACCCATTAGTTCCGATTCGATTCCGGTTCGGGTCGAGTTTTATGCCCACCCCTACCTACAGGCGCTCTACCACTGACAAGAACAGCTAGCGCCACTGTAGGAAAGCTTCTGATTGTATGATAGCTCTCTTTCTTCACGCTTGAATAAAGTGGCAAA
Source organism: Melia azedarach (assembly GCA_028052125.1). Classification (NCBI taxonomy): domain Eukaryota; kingdom Viridiplantae; phylum Streptophyta; class Magnoliopsida; order Sapindales; family Meliaceae; genus Melia; species Melia azedarach. The sequence goes on along the minus strand of CM051400.1, from coordinate 14,706,972 downwards.
TGGCCTAGCATGGTCCAAGAAAAATAAACTCATATGGGCTCTCGAGGCCAAATCGACATAATATATAGAGTAAAATGAATAAATTTAGTCTAACTCACGACATGATTATTATCTATTACGTGTAGGCTCAGTTCATTAGAAAACAGTCCAAGCATGGCACATAAGCCCATATGGTTGTATAGTACCTATAAACAATACTTGTAAATAAGAAATAATTCTACTATATATAGCAAATAGTAATTAATTTTTACTGTTTATTGGCGAATAATAGTCCATAGACTTTTTTTCTCTACCCAGCACAACATGATGACTATTCACAACAAGGTACGGCACGGCCTATGAACTTTTTTTTTTCATCCTAGTCCGTGAACAGTATCAGCATGGCAATGTTCACGGACTGGACAATATCGTGCTCTGGCCTATGAACGCAGGCGATGAATCAATCTTGGATTTCACAGCTTTCCCATTTTCATTTACTGCGTAGCAGTTCGTTCCTCCATCTAGATTCCATTACTTGATTACTATATAAAACTATAAGTGAAATTTATGTAAACAAGGTCTTAATAAGAAATTCATTTGATCATGTCACACATAATTATTAGTGGTTTCACTATCACAATCAGTTAAGTTTAAAATTAAAGTGCATGTGTTAATTAAATTGTTTCGAATATGTATTTTTACAAAAAATATGATCTCTTGTTTCACTTAAATTTTTTTCTAAAAATTACAATCATATAATTATGGGTGAAAAAGAAATAAAATATGAATTAAAGAAATTGACTATTTTTTTTAACAAAATTTGGTTTATTTCAATTCAGTCTTACTCAGAATTGATTTGATTTGTAAATACACTAGAAAAATTATAAACTAACTAAATTAGTAAAAGAATAAAAAAGAATAGAATTGAACCAAATCGACTTATGTAAGATTTTGACTTTAATCAGACCAGTTTATGATTAATTTTTTACTTTAACACTCAATTTTGTCCTTCCACAATTATACTATGGTAATATTTTCAAAATTCTAAGAATTAATTGATACAGCTTAAATAAAAAAGAGTTAAAGAAATTTCCATTATTAAATAATTTTTACTATTATTATTTTGCTTAAGCTTTTATGTTGTTTCTTTGATTATTTTGCACTTCTCCTCTATTCTAAAACCAACTTAATATCAAATTACATGTTTGAAATAAGATAAATTGGCCGTGACTCAATACACTTCAAATTCTGAAAATCCCAACATTCAAATCTCTCAACACTATCATCTTCCATATTGTACCGACCAAAATCGTGTCCTCCTCCGCCACCACATCCGCTGGCGTAATCATCCGTGAAGTATATAGAATTTCCGACGACTCCCTTCGTCTCATCCGCATGCAACCACGTAGACTGGTTCTGTCCTAAGAAAAGCGCCACCGAAGGAAAGCTTCCCATCATATGGTACCTCTCTTTCTTCACGTTCAGCTTGAACACACTGAACTTATAAGTTTCGTAACCTGAAACCTGATGATCTTTCAAGCTTCTGAAAACGACGAAGAATTGGCCCTCAATACGGAAGAGATAGAGCTTGTTTCCTTGAAATGACCAGGGCTCGAGAACTTCTTTAAACGCAGGCAAAGAATTGACCTTGCATTTGACAACTTTCCCATGTTCATTCAGTGCGTAGAATTTCCTTCTTCCTTCTGAAATCACATCATCGTAATAACAACCAGCTTCTAACACTTCCCAGGATTCACTTCTCGCTTTGTAGTAAGCGAGCTGTTTCTTTTCTCCGTAGATCACCATGACAACGAAGTTGTAAGGGTCACATTCGGGTTCAGAGGACAGAATTGCTTTGTGAATAAGCACTTTGTTGGGGGAGATTTGGGGGAGTTGGATGTGTGCAGAGGTGAGAGGGTTGATCAGAGTGATGGTGGAAACATAGTCGATAACGATCAACCAGCCGGCGGATGAACCGCAGATTGTCTTTCCTCGTGCGGCTGGAAGGTTGAGATGGTGGAGTTTGTTAGTAGGGATGCTGAGAAAAGATTTGACGTCATTGTTGTTGAGGAAAGAGTTGGGGAGGAGTAGCAATGGAAGTTCTTGAGGATGAACAATTTCAGTCTGCATGGATTAAAGTTGAGAGAGGAGAAGACAGAATCTGAGAACAAGGGAAACCAAAAATAAAAGTAGGACATAAATCAAAAGGAAAAGGGAAACAGAATTGAAGTGAATAATTTATAGAAATAGTCTCTGTAAATCCGAAAAGGGAAAGGAAAACAGAATTGAAGTTTAGTAACAATGAAATTGGTTAATGAGATTCAGACTCCTAATTGTCTATGTTATTACCCATGTCTCGTATAATTTATTTTAGAACATGTGATACATTTATTCAATTCCTAGTGAAATACTGATTTTAAAACACTTTAAAAAAAAAAACAAGAAAGAATTATTTGAAAATATATTTTTAAAATAGCTAAAAACTGCTTCTTTGCAAAACACCGAAAAGGCACCAATCAAGTCCTTTTTGAGAGAGATGTATGGTGCAGTTAGATTCGACAGTTCTGCAATTTTTTCTGCAAGTGTTTGTTTTAATGTGGAGCTTTGTAGCATTCAGTAGGCTGATAACGGTATTCAAACTTTCAATTTAACTTTTTGTCTGCACTATAATCTCTTAGAGAAATAGTTAAAAGTGGCAATTTGCCAAGTCAAAGATGCTGTTACGGTTCTTTATATTGTATTTGTGTATCTTCACACTATTGTATTTGTGTATCTTCTTGATTGGTTGAAAGGTTTTCAGAAAGATCTAGACCCAGTTTAGCTCCTTATCAAATAAGATTATATTAATGGAGCAGCAGATACTATAGGAGAATTATTCATAAAGGTCATGGACACCCAACAAGGAAACGGTAATTCTGAACAATGAACTCAAAACTAAAGAACAAAAGTGTCTGGACCTGAGGTCTTGCATTACCCAACTTTAAGCTATAGATTCCAGAGGCCATATATCAAGTGCTGCCCCTTTTATTTAACCAAATGTAAAGTACATGATTATATCAAATCAGCATCCAACATCAAACAAAAATTCATCCTAATAATAAAAAATTTAATTGAGAAGAAATTATAATTGAAGTTCCGTAGTTTCGAAGGCTTTAAACAAGAATCATATCGGTTACAGCTACCTTAAGCAACCTCAACCTCCAATAAACTAAACAAAAGACTAAAAGCTGGTTTTCACAATGCTGAATTCACCAAACTGAGCTTGTTCTACTGTCTTCAAACAAAGTAAAGCTTGCCCAAAAATGTTGAACTCACCATACTGCGCTTGCTCTACTCTTTTCGAACAAAGTAAAGCTTGCCCATGACGTGAAGGATTGCAACAAAAGCAATGAAACCAATGCTCATTACAAGTACAACATTTGGAGAGATCTTCAATCCAGGAGCATCATCCGTGTAAAACTGGAGCATGGTACCAGCTGCGCCTCCAGAGGCTGCACCACTTGTTGTCCTCCTCCTACGCATGCTAGCAGTAGCAGCCGCACTTCCTCTTGGTGGAGCTGGTCCATTCAAAGCCATTTCTGCAACGAGTACCCAAAATTTAGAACACCCAATGCAATTTATCAATAAAATCAGCTTCAATTAGCGGTTTCACTCGGATCAAGAATGAGAAATTCTCCATTTTTCCCTCCTAATATATTCTCAATTAACCAATGATTTTAATATTTTTCACACCTGAAGCATCTGGTAGCAACTTCACAAACAATTGATATAAATTCACAAAACCCATACAGGGGACAAAATTTATTTGGCCAAACAAACAAAACAATAAGAATAAAAAAAATTAAATGCATATACAATCAACCTTCCAGAAAATTCACAATCACCACCGTCGATCAACAATTTTTCAAATCGTCTAGAACTTCAACCAAAACGATTTGTTAATTCTTCTAAAAAGCTACCACCTGTCTCAAATTCCTCAATTATCCATCGTTTAATTATATTCCATCAGAAAATCAACTGAGACAGATGTTATGTAATCAAAATGCCGACTTTTGGTTTCCCTTTCCTTGATTGACCAAAACACCAATTGATCCAAGAATCGCAAACCCTAGACCTAGAAATTTAGTCATTTAAATACCAGATCTAGAAATTAAAACATCATATTTTCAGAATGGAGAAACAAATAAACTTGTAAACAGATAGAGAAATTGTATATTCGAAAACGAAGGAGAAGAACTCACTGATTCAAGTCGAAATTCAGATCGTCGAAGAAACAATTGTATCTTAGATCCGTGAGCACAAAGAAACGGCCTTGAAATCGTCGTTTTATACGTCTTCGGTGGTATCTCTGTTTACAACAAACGTCTCTGTGTGATTCTAAATTTTAACAAAATCACAAATAACAACATAATTTAAAATTTATTTTCACAAAGGTCCCTATTCTTAATAATTTGCCCTTTTATGTTATTTTAGTATGTTATTTTATATCCATAAAAATTCTTATATGTTAATTTAATGTTTTGCATTTAAATAATAATAATAATAATAATAATAATAATATTATGATTACCTTTTAAAATAATTATCATGAAGGAAGTATTATAATAATTATTACAAAAAAATATATTATTTAAATTAACAAAAAATAAATTTAACGAATGAGATTTTAATAAATATTTTTAAAATTACTCAAATTAAAGAATTATTTTAATAAAATATTAAAAATGTTTGTACTTTTTTATTTTAATTATAATAATTAAATATACATATATTTATAACTAAATTATAATTTCATATCTCACCATTAATAAACAATTAAATTTGAACCCTTGCTCTTCTAGGTTAAGTTCAACATTAACTTTCCATATAAATATTATACTATTTATACTTTCTAAATATAACATTATCACACACATACTTTTTTATAATATATTTTATAAATTAATTTGAGTTTATAAATTTAAATTTAAATTTTTTATTGTTACAAATAATTTTAATGTAAATTTTTTATAAAATTGTTATTAGTTTAATAGTACAAATATATATTCTATTATTTATAATTTTTCAATTAATTCATAAATTAATAATTAAATAAAATAAAAAATTATTGTTAACTTTATAGAAAATAATTATTAAATTAACATTACAAAATAACTTTTATTCAATTTTTTTAAAAAAAATATTAGTTAGAATGTTAATTTTTCGTTTTTAAATTATTTCTAAAATGATCTTGAGGTTGTAACGTAAATCTAATGGGTTGGAACATTATGTATATTGTATATCCCTGTCTTCTCGAGAAATAGTAGACATACCCATGAGTTTCAAAATGTTGTTTGTTAGATACCCTTTAGTATTTGATAGAATAAGAGGATACTAACGAGGTTAGTTTGTCATTAATTGATCATCCCTTTTATTTGAAATGATTATTTTTTTGTTAAATATTTAAAAAGTATGTCAATTTACCAAAAACTTCTTGCTGATTAATTTGACACAATTCTTAATACATTAATATTTCGATATTTTATTTATTTTAATTATTTTTTAATTAATCAAATTAAACCTCTTGTTTCGATTGTTGGGCATTATTTTTATTTGAAATAACACTTTCATATAAAATATTATGAAAGAAATATTGTACTAATAGCAATATTTATGAGAAATTTTTAATACAAAAAAAGGAAATGTGTTAAAAAACAAGAATAATATTATATTTCAAATGTAAACAATTCTATTGATAATAACTAATCATAATAAAAGGGATCTGTATCAAAGAATTACAAAATATACCTTTAGTTGTAATTTACTCAAAATCTAAGGATCCCCATGTTATTAAGCGATTATTGGGTGGGGTAACAACAATTTAGTCCCTCAACTTTGATAAAACAACAAATTAGGTCATATTTCAATAAATTTTAACATTTTAGTTCCTAACATTAAAAAGGGTTAGCCTCCGTCAATGAAATGAAGGGCAAATTAGTCTTTGCAAGGCAATATTCCTTTTGAAATTCTTCCCTTTTGCACAGACGAAAATCCTTGAAGTGACTACCTCAGAAACTAAAGTAATGTCTTCTTCATCCTCCTGTCTATCATTTCCTTCAACTTACGAAACAATTTCTTCTTACACCAACAAACCAACGAAATTGATTATTATAATAACATATCAATGAAATTAATAATTATAATAACGCAATAATAGAGCAGCTTTTAAAACCCTAGAACCACAATTTAACCGTTTTTCAAGCCCCAATCACCCAAAATCAGCCATTCTTCATCACATTGATCAACCAGTTATCAAAATCGGAAAAGATCGGCAACCAGACCTGACTGACAATTCATCATCTTCAAATGCCGCCAAAAAAGTTTCCATCGTCGTTCGAAAATCAAGCAACACCGCATGCCGCCGTTACCACTGTGCTCCTCATCATTGTGGCCACTGGACTCGATCACCAAATATCAGGTGCTTGGTCTTGTCTACTTCCCTTGGCCACCGTCGCATTCTAGCATGCAGAAAAAAGCCTTCTTTTTGTTTTGTTTTTGTTTTTGATTTTAACTCAAAGTTCAGGATTTCTGCTACTAAACTTATTGATTGAAAGTTGAGGAGATTAATGGAGTGTTGTTAATGGTGCATAAAGATTTTGTTTGCATTTGAATTTAGGATTAGGGAAGGTGATTAAGGAATCCGGGAGCAAATTGGGGATTGTTTTAAATATATGATGAAATGAAAATACAAAGTTTTTGTTTCACCAGCATGGGTAACATCGTAATTTCAGATATTTATTAACAGTTGTAACGTTAGGGACTAAAATGTTAAAAATTTGCCAAATTGTGTCTATTATAAAGAAGACGCGGCATTACGTGGCATTCTTTCATTCGTTAATATTTTTCCTTGGAGAGGAAGTGGCCCGCAGGTAATCATAACCCGCCCTGAACCCTGAAACCAGTCTCCCCTGTAAACGATCGGGCCAAAAGAAGCAAGCCAGTCAATACCCTTTCTAAACCCTAGATTACAAAAATGTGCGAAATCTAAAATCCCTAATCAATCAACCAAATCAATCGAAGAAACAGAAAAAAGATGATCCGAAGAAGAATCTCTTCACTTCTCTCAACTTCACTCCTCAACACAACTTCAATCCACCCAAAAGCTACTTTGAATCCTACACCAATCCCATTTCAATCCCTACATTTCGCACAATGCCCTAATTTAACTGCAAATAAGCCATTTTCAAGCCAACTTTTAATGGGTGTTCGGTCTTATAGCCTACTGAGTTTGAATGATTTGAGAGACAAAGTACCCAGAAAGCAGAAGACGAGAAAAGGAAGAGGTATTGGTTCAGGGAAAGGAAAGACCGCAGGAAGAGGTCACAAGGGGCAGAAAGCTAGAGGCACCATGAAGTTCGGGTTTGAAGGTGGGCAAACGCCATTGCGTCGTCGTTTGCCTAAACGTGGGTTCAAAAACCCTTTCAGCCTCACCTTCCAGGTACCCGTTTCCAAATTTATCGGATTGAGTTCGTCCCTTGCCTGCCTCTGTTGCCTCTTTTCTACCTTTTAATCTTCTGTGGAATTTTTGTTTTGTTTAATAAATTTTTTATGATAGAAACCCGAGTTTTGTTTCTGTTGCAATTCATCAAATTGGCTGAATTTTCCTTTTTTTTTGGTAATTATATTTGACTTTTTTGTTTGTTTATTTATTTATGTTACTTCAAAGGTCGATTCTCTTCTGTCTTGATGAATAATGAGTTTTATTTCCATCTGAGTAATTTCATTCCATTTACTTCTTAAACCCGTTTTGTTTTTCAATGCTCGTGAAATTTAATGGTGAAGATGATTTTTTATGCTGAAGTGGGAAAGAAACTTTGTTTTCACATTTTTATGTTTTTCCCTCTTTTAAGTCTTAATTTTTAAGGCGTTGTACTCTATTTTTGTTCTAGGGCTGGGAATAACTACACCACTTAGTCAGGCTGACTGCTTTTTCTCTGGTTTTTATCTCTCTTCTGTAACCTGTATATTTTAGAAGAATGGAAATTCCCTCTTTATAGCGGTGAAAGGTTAATTGTATCAAGTCTTTTTGACTAATGGATAGATCCAGTTATATGCAGTTTATTGTGGATTGAGGTGATGAGGAGACATTATTTGCACACATATTATTTGCACGTGGTTTTAGACACAGTTTCATGGAGCAGAGACTGTAAGTAATGGGGACTAATGCATTGTTGAGTGGTGTTTATTAGAAAAGGGTCTTAAAATAAATTGCTTCATGATTTTATTTGCTTAGGAGTGAGATTTTTGCATTAGCTGGGTAGGATTACAGCTGTGATTAGCTGATTGTAGTATATGATTTAAACCTTGTAAATAAAGGATGTCTGGGTTAGATTATGAGTTTACATTATCAATTAGACTGGATGCTGGCTTCAGGCAGAATTCAAAGATTTTTGTGCTTGAAGGCACTGTATCTGTCTGTAGATTGCCCATTAATTTAGAAAAGTGCACGTGTTGAGTTGTGTAAACTAATTAAAATTTGCTTTATGTAATTTTCTATCTTGTCTTTTTATAGAGTTAAAATTTTAAGGCCAGTTTGGTCTTTTCATGGAAAATGGATGGTCAATTGACAATCTGATGGAAAACCTTAGGAAAGGTATCTATTAATTCCCCCAATTTCTGTTAGAGCCAGTGTAACAGATATGTTGATGAACACCTAGAATGCTCTCTTACTCTTTCTTGCATATTGATGTGTTTGGCATTCTGTGTTAAGCCTCTGTTTCAAGTAGATTTTTTTTATGAGTCTCCTTTCTTTTGGTTCAATCCTTGATTAATTGCATATTTTTTCTGGCAGCCAGTAGGGTTGGGAAAGATTGCATATCTAATAAATGCAGGGAAGATAGATTCGCATGAATTAATTACAATGAAAACTCTCAAGGTACAGAAACATCTATAATTTCAATTTCAGATTGTTTCATTTCTGTGCTTTGATGCATCCTGACTATTATTTTTTATGTAGGATGCTGGAGCCATAGGAAAGCAGATAGAAGATGGGGTAAGATTGATGGGACGTGGAGCTGAAAAGATCCAGTGGCCAATTCACCTTGAGGTAAACATACATCTTAGGTTTGCGGACTTTATTTCTTCTCATTCTTAGACTTACTGAAAAACTCTTGCCATGATTGGAAAAGGAAATCAGAGTTGGATTTATGCTCCTTGGTTTCAGTTCTGATGTTCAGGATTTTTCCAAATAAATAATACTGAAATTCCTTGCGTTAATTTCCTTCATTTATTTTTTCTCAAGGGAAGTACAAAATTGGGAATCTTAGACCCTTTTCTGTTTGTTGTAGAAGTTGCTACCTTCTGTGCCTTGGTTTTCATATCGGGCATAAGAGAGAATTTGGACATTCATCAGCTTTTCCCTCTTGAGTACTTGGACCTTATTGTTTGCACAATTTCAATTAATAAATGTCGTGAAAATTTGCACAAAATGAAAAAGAGTAGGACCTGAAAGTTCCTGAAGAACTCTCTCAATTCTCTTTCTCAATGATGGTTTAATCTAAATACATGACAGACCCTACTTGATTTCGTTAATGCTGATAAATGAATTGACTCATTGGAAATCCCCAACTGTTCTTATTACTTCATCAAGTTCTAAACTGAGGATTATTGTTGTAACACACAACCTTGGTAGTTGGCAAACTTGGATATAATGTTCCTAGTAGGTGTCCACAACGGTTTGGAGCACAGGCTACCTTTTGAAAACCAAGATCTTAATCCCTGAACCAATCCTTGTGGTCAGTTAACACAAACCTTTTGTGTATCATTTTATTTTCAAAATCACAATTCGTGGGGTTTGCAGTTCCATCAGCATCTTAAACAGAATTGTAATTATATTATGTTATATTAAATTGTATTTTCAGTTCTTTCTACCTAATAAGATCATAACTAGCAGCAATGTTAACCTTTTAGCTTTTATATTTTTCCAACTTCTCTCATGCTAAAAATTATCAGAGTTAGAATTATTTCACCATTTTATCCAACAGCCATTAGTCATGCTTGAAACATCTAATATCTTCATTTACCGCATGTAACATGAATTTATTCTTGTAAACCAAATTTACAGGTGTCAAGGGTAACTGTTAGGGCAAAAGCAGCAGTGGAAGCTGCTGGTGGATCTGTCAGAAGAGTGCATTACAACAAGCTGGGTTTGCGGGCATTGCTAAAGCCAGAGTGGTTTGAGAAGAAGGGAAGGTTGCTACCAAGACCAGCCAGGCCTCCTCCTAAACTGCAAGATAAAGTCGATAGCATCGGTCGTCTGCCTGCGCCGACCAAACCAATACCATTTTTCACCGAAGAGGGAGCAGCAGCCTCCCCATCTACCTAGGTTACCAAAATAATCAGTCAGTTTGAACTTCAGAATTTTGTATTTCCAATATAAATTTATCATGCAAGCAGATTTTGGTACCCAGAAGATCATTGTCCAATGTTTTCCTTTCCTTGGTACTCTCATCCATAAATTTTCTTCCATTGCTTAGATAGAGGAAAAACGATTTTATCAAGTGCCAAAAGCTTTTGTTGGCCAAGAAGTAAAACATGGGATCTTCCTCTTTTGTTATTCTTTCTCTGTTCATTTATGTTGTAGTTACCTTCTTCAGGAAACCATTTTCTCCTTTCTTACGGTTAAAAGCTATGTTCATCTAAGATTTAAGGGCATTTTGAGGATGAGGTGATGTAATCTTAATTTACAGTTATCATGGAATAAAATTATTAGCTGATTGTTATAAATGCATGGATAGTTTCTAGATAGTTAAAAGTGCCCCTGTATTTCAAAGCTGCTACTTCACTGGTGAGATGCACATAACAAATTAGTAGGTTGTTACTGTTTTCTCTCCAGAATTTAGCCTGACTGAGAAGCCAACTCTGTTGCTTAGTTGTTTGTTTATTCAAACAAATTTGTAGAGCGATGCATATACAAGTTGCTATGATCGAGTTGTTATCTTTTAGATCCTAATGCTACTTCTTCTTGTCCCTGCATTTTCCTGATTTTCTGCTTCTGCCTCTGTAATGAAGTCGCAGCTGCTAATTTTCAGTTTATAGCTAAAATCATGGTTCCTACTCAAGCACAGCATGACTCATGGCTGCTGTCTCAATTTCTTTCTTGCTATAGATGAAAGCTGTTGGATGTCGTTATCCTCTCCAGTTCTGTATGCAAACCAAAACTAAAGTTCTGTGCTTGCTGGTATAGCACAAGGATCATACATGTAGTTCAGAGATGACAGTGGATTTATAGGTGCAAGTACTTTCTCTAGTTCAACCATAACCGTCATTAGTTTCAATTTTTTTTTTTTTTTTTTTTGAAAGAAGCTAACTCTGGTATGGTGTAATAAGGAGTTCAAATGCTCTGCTCCTTTCTCTTCCGATGTCACCGCTGCTGGTATGAACCTTTTCTCTTTACCTCCTTAGTTTGTTGTTTTTCTTTTTGCTACAAATAATAGAATCCAGAAATCCCAGAAATTGGATGAAATGTTTGTACATTATCACACAGCGGAAACCTAGATTTAAATAAAAAAGAAAAAATCCTGAATGTTAGAGATAATGGGTTGAGCATTTTGATTGTTGATTCATTCGTTATATATAGCTGTTAATGTTTTAGTGTATTGGAAAAGCTGAATGGAACAATTGTATATTATAAATTTGAGCTGGAGACTATTAATTTGTGCATTGAATTTTCATTTTCATATCATGTAATGATGTGGGAAATATGTTTATCAGAAGTAAAACAAGGTGGGAGGTTTCCTCTTTGATTATTCTCTGTCTCTGTTGTACATTGATCTCGTACTCGGAGTCACCTTCTTCAGGCAACCATTTTCTCGTCTGTCTCACAGTTAAAAGAGCTATGCTCATGTAAGGTTCAAGTGCATTTTCGGAATGAGGTGACGTAATTTTTAATTTACTGTCATTATTATGGAATAAAATTGTAAATATTAATTAACTAGTAGAGCTGAATCTAAAATAGCCCCTTTTCATTTCAACAAAGTTGTTTTTTTTTTTTTTAATATTACCAATCTACTAATATTGTTATTCTACAGCAGAAAAACCCACAATATTTCAACAAAATTGTTTATAAATTAAAAAATATGAAAAAAAAAAAGAAAAATATAGCCCTCAATTTTAATCTTGCATTCTCATAATTTTATTAATGTATTTCTCTATTATATTTTTCAAATGAATTAATCTATTTTCGTTTTTTTTACTTAAGTTTCTTTTTTAAATAAATAAACACATTTCGAAAATAGAAAAATATCTAATTCACCACACCTGTGGGTTCAGCGCAGCGCTTCAAACTGAAAACCTAGCTAGAGTAGCGGAGGCAAGCTCTCCTGCCGCACCGTACAGCTACAGAAGAGGGTGCGTTTTAAAACAAAAGCCTCTGCTGCTGTGTAACTGAATTAAACCCCAAAACAGGAAGAGATTCAGAAATGGCGACCCAAGGCTTAAACTTTGCGCTTAACAACCCCTCCCCTTGCTTTTCCCCTACTAAAGCACCAATACCATCTAAATTCAGACTTTTCACCGTCAAATGCTCTGCTCCTCTCTCTTCCTATGGCGCCGCCGTTGGTATAAACTCTTTCTCTTGCCTCCTTAATTTTAGTGTTTTAGTGTATAGGGGAAGGTGAATGGAAATGTTGTATATTATAAAATTTGAGCCGGAAAGTATTAGTTTTTGCTTTGAATTTCATTTTCATGTCATGCTGTTATGTGGGAAAGTATTAGTTTTTACATGCTACACTAGCTATTTAATTATTTTATATTAATTTTCTCTAATATTTCATAATGACTTTTTTTTATTAAGATTAAACAAATTTTAAGAGGAGTTAAAACTATTTAAAGTGAGAAGTATCTATTGAATATTTTCATTAGTATTCTATGTTTATAGAAAATGCATGACAAAATGAAAATTCACCTAACTAAATGTAAAACAAAAAAAAATGACAAAAATCATGTAAATGCTCTCTAAATATTTATCTTAATGATATTTGGGTCCTCAATATTTTAAAATATCATTTTTTTCTTACTATCATTTTTTTTTCTATTTATGCTATAGTTCAAAACGACATAATTTTAACTCTTTTCTTTTCTTTTTTTTAGAATTTCTTGAATATTTGTTTCATATCTCTTGATAACAAATATCACTTAGAAGAGATCAGTCAAAGTGATGAATTAAAAGAAATTGAATAAGACTTATCAAAAATATATTATAAATATTTTTCAATTTTTTTTAATTTAAGACCATAATTTTTTTTTGAGAAGTCTTTTGTTTGGTAAATAACAATAAATAAAAAAATATCACCGACATTTATATACAACATTTTCCACCACATAAAATTATCAAATAATAATAAACTCTTAAATTTAAAAAATTTAGGAGAAAAAAATTACATTTTTTCCTTAAATAATTATACTGCTTTTTACTATGAAAATAACATATCAAGTGACAAATTTTTTTAATTTGTATTTGTGCATGGGGTGAAGTGGGATTTGCTGCGTGAAAACTAAAAGGAAAAAGAAAAAAAATATATCGTCACTCAAAAATTATAAAAAAAATATTTAAAATATTAATGATAACAATTTTATATAATTGAGAAATAAGTGAACACAGATAATTTATATGTGTAATCTACTGTAACTTATGCATGTCAATTAAATCTTAATTAATTAATGTGTTTGCTACAAATAATCAAACCCAAAACATTTGAGAAAAGGAAATTCCTTAGAATTAAAGAACATAAAATGGCTATGTATTACATGAAATTGGATTATGTAAGCTTGTGTTTACATCTCCGATTTTACCACCACTTTTTCATTGATTGATTCCATTTAACTCTAATATTAAATTAAATTAATACTCATACAGAGTTGTCTTTACATATTTAAAAAATTAAATTAAGATTCATAAATATTATTTTTCTAAATAAAAATTTAAGTAAAACTTGTATTTTTATATAGGTACCTTGTAAAATAAATATTACTTTAATTATTATGGTACGTGAATATTAAAATTAAAATATCGTAATTTTTTAAGAAATTAGTAGAAATTATCGGAGGAAATTCAATTTCTTGGGATACCATTACTTATGGATAATTATTTGCATTTATCAAAAAAGAAGGCTTAGCTTTATGTTAAGAACAAAAAGACAAGAGAAATAATGAAAAATATTTCTTTAACCAAATCGTAGGCAATTTTTGTACTCAATATGGGTATGATAATTTTACAGCCCTATCTCGTAGAAAGCCCAATAGACCTAAATCTATTACTTATCCACTTAGGCATAAAAAGAAAAAAGTTCAATTCAATGAGCCTTATTATAAAAGGGATAAAAAGCGTAACAAGCCCAATAGAAAATCTGTAGTTTATTGGACCTGTAAAAAACCAGGCCATACTTCAACAAATTGTAAGGCAAAAAATAAAATAAATGAAATTTTTAAAGACAATGAAGATCTTAGACAAAAATTTAATCAACTCTTTCTTAGTGAAGATCCTAGTAGCCACTCAGATTCTTCTACCAATATTATTCACGAAATAGAAAACTCTAATAGTACAAATAGTATTCAAGATTGTAGTTATAGTGAAGGCATATGCAATTGTCTATTAATATGATATCAAGTAGCCCTCAATTTTAATCTTGCATTCTCATAATTTTATTAATGTATTTCTCTATTATACTTTTCAAATGAATTAATCTATTTTCGTTTTTTTACTTATATTTCTTTTTTCAAATAAATAAACACATTTCGAAAATAGAAAAATATCTAATTCGCCACACGTGTGGGTTCAGCGCAGCACTTCAAACTGAAAACCTAGCTAGAGTGAGGGAGGCACGCTCTCCTGCTGCACCGTACAGCTTTTTAAAACAAAAGCCTCTGCTGCTGTGTAACTGAATTAAACCCCAAGACAGAAAGAGATTCAGAAATGGCTACTCAAGGCTTAAACTTTGCGCTTAACAACCCCTCCCCTTGCTTTTCCCCGACCAAAGCACCAATCCCATCTAAATTCAGACTTTTCACCGTCAAATGCTCTGCTCCTCTATTTT
Organism: Melia azedarach; assembly: GCA_028052125.1. Taxonomy (NCBI): domain Eukaryota; kingdom Viridiplantae; phylum Streptophyta; class Magnoliopsida; order Sapindales; family Meliaceae; genus Melia; species Melia azedarach. The sequence goes on along the minus strand of CM051400.1, from coordinate 14,691,922 downwards.
CCGACGGTGCCGCCGTTGGTATAAACTCTTTCTCTTGCCTCCTTAATTTTGTTCTTTTTCTTTTTTTTTTCTACAAATAATAAAATCCAGAAATCCCAGAAATTGGATGTTATCTCACAGCGGAATCGAAGATTTAAAGAGAGAGAAAAAAAATCTTGAATGTTAGAGATAATAGGTTGAGTATTTGATTGTTGATTTATTCGTTAGATATAACTGTTAGTGTTTTAGTGTATAGGGGAAGGTGAATGGAAATGTTGTATATTATAAATTTGATCTGGAAAGTATTAGTTTTTGCTTTGAATTTCATTTTCGTGTCGTGTTATTATGTGGTTATGTGGGAAACATGTTTATCTGTTGTTGAGATGAGTGCATGGTTATGGTTGGAGATTTAGGTTTGGCGGGGAGGCCATGGAAGACTTCAAATGCTAGACTTGTGCTTGAAGATGGTTCGATATGGAGGGCGAAGTCTTTTGGTGCTTCTGGAACCCAAGTTGGTGAAGTGGTTTTCAATACGTCACTGACAGGGTGAGATGATTTTTTAATTTTATTACGGAATTTGTAAACTTCTATCATTTGTTACTGAAGGGGTTTTCTACTAGTTAAAAGATTGGGGGAAACGAATTTTTTCAGATCTTATATTCTTCCAGCCTTCAAATTTAGATTGGATGTGAAGTCTGATATGTTTCACAGCAAATTGTTGAATCTGTTGGTGTTTGAAGTTGGTAAATTCCATAACTTTGGTGGAAACCTTAAAAGCAGTTTAAGAATGTGCATTGTGATGGTACATCTCAAGTCATAGTATTATTTAGTGCTTGTTAGTGTCAAATTATAATAAAAGATGAAGAGAACATGTTCTTAGTGGTACAATAACTTGATTATGTCAATATTTCATGACTATGAAGTCTCATGTGATGTGCTGGTTTAAAGCTGTAGCAGGCAGGATTTTAAATAAATTAACAGGGTAATTAGTTCACAGCGTCCTTGTACTCTGTTCTCCCTTTTGGTTGCTCCTGATGTAAGGTTGTCTCCTGCATCAATACATATAACGGTATACAATTAGTTAATCGAGAGTTGTGATTATTAGAGCATGATATAAGTCATAAGCTCGATGACGTGAGAACTTTTCTAATTGTCATATATACTGGTTAAGATGAAAATTTGCTTTTGGTGGTAAAGGATCCATTTTGGAATGGAACTATTTGTGTTTATGCACTGAAACCTAGCAGATCAACAGAAAGAAAAATGAAGCTTATCATGCTTGGTGGTGCATATGCAGTTTCTGATTCGTGTTGCTGTGCACGTTTTTGCAGGTATCAGGAAATCCTGACAGATCCTAGTTATGCTGGTCAGTTTGTCCTGATGACAAACCCACATATTGGCAACACTGGTGTAAATTTTGGTAGGCAACATTCATGTTATCAAATATTTTGCGTGTTTTTTCATCTTAATTTAATGTAATTCCATCAATTTCCAGATGATGAAGAATCAAGGCAGTGCTTTCTTGCTGGTCTAGTTATTAGAAGTTTAAGTATTAGGTAACCTGTCCTTCTGTAGTTTGGGTTTTTCAAAATGAATTGCTGCATTTATCTCCAATAATCATTATATATGTTTTCCAGTACTTCAAATTGGAGATGTGTGGAAACACTTGGCGATTATTTAGCAGAAAGGAACATCATGGGGATCTGTAAGTTATATTTCATGGCCTTAATTAGCTTGGAAAATTTGATCTCTTTGCTAGTTGGGAACAACCACTCACTTCTCTTTGCTTTTGGTGCTTTTTCTTTATGAAATAGATGATGTTGACACACGTGCAATCACCCGAAGACTCAGGCAAGATGGAAGCCTTATTGGTGTATTAAGCACAGAGGATTCTAAAACAGATCAGGAACTGTTGGGGATGTCTCGTTCTTGGGACATCGTAGGTAGGAAGATGCTGTGGTTAATGGAGAGAATTTGTGAATGTTGTAGATATGGGTAATTATGAATATGGTTTTATTTTGCAGGTGTTGATTTAATTAGTGGTGTTTCAAGCCAGGAACCTTTTGAATGGGTTGATGCAACAAAGTCAGAGTGGGATTTCAACACCTATGGGAGAGACGGGGAACCTTACCATGTTAGTATTATCTAAGCTTGTGTTTTCAAACACTAGATTCCTTAGGATTCGCTCTCACAATTTTTGCTTCTTTCTGGACTGAAGGTCATTGCATATGATTTTGGGATCAAGCACAATATACTGAGACGTTTAGCATCCTATGGTTGTAAAATCACTGTTGTCCCTTCAACGTGGCCAGCATCAGAGACTCTGAAGATGAAGCCAGATGGAGTTCTTTTCAGCAATGGCCCTGGAGACCCATCTGCAGTTCCATATGCTGTTGCAACTGTCAAGGAACTTCTTGGAAAGGTTCCTGTGTTTGGAATCTGTATGGGCCATCAGTTGCTTGGTCAGGCTTTGGGTGGTAAAACCTTTAAAATGAAGTTTGGGCACCATGGAGGAAATCATCCAGTCCGTAACATTCGAAATAATCGTGTCGAGATTAGTGCTCAGGTGTGTTCAAACAAGCAATGACTTCAAAAAGTTTCATTTACAGCATAATCCAAACTCCATTCAGAAGTTTTTAGTTGGAAAAATTCAGTGGAAAGATATTCTATGGAATGACGAAAATTGAAATGTATCTTTTTCACCTGAAATTGTCACTGTTCTAAAGTTTGAATTGAATACTGTTAGTTTGAAAGATTTGTTTAAACCCCTATTTTTGTTTCTATGTTTTGGCAGAATCACAACTATGCAGTTGACCCTGCTACACTTCCGAAGGGTGTGGAAGTTACTCATGTCAATCTAAATGACGGAACCTGTGCCGGCCTTGCTTACCCTGCACTAAATGTCATGTCTCTACAATACCACCCTGAAGCATCCCCAGGACCTCATGATTCAGATTGTGGTAATGCATATTCTTATAGCATCTGTAAACATCTCATCATATCAGTTTTCGGAAATTTGAAGACGCCCTACTCAACTCTTATTGAAACATTTATCTGATAATGTGCTTTAAAAGAATCTGATATATAATGCAATCGTATTCTGTTGCATACAATTTTCTAAGCTGGCATATTGACTTCCGATGTACTCTTATTGCAGTTTTCAGAGAATTTGTAGAGCTAATGAACTCGGTGAAGCAGCATGCTTGAGCAGAACCTACAACAAGTTTATTAATGATTGTTGAAGTTTTTGTAGTCAGCCATTTCTATTCTGTATTTTGAGCTTGAAATTGGCTAATTTTGGTACTTGTAAAATATTCTTGAGCTTAAGTACTCTGTTCTATTAGTATTCACCATTGGTGTTGCGGCTTTACACCTCAAGATTTTGGGGTACAAGGTAAAACACAGAATCTCCCTCTAATTTTAGTAGTTTTATAAAGGGAAAATAGCCGATGCTCCCCTCAAGTTTAGTCTAATAATTTAGTACTTCTTTATTTTAAAAATATCTTAATACATCTAATTGTTAGATTGTCATTTTAAGGGTAATTTTGTTTTTTAATATTGTAAAGATAAATTTTTTTATTATAATAGTTTATATTAATTAAAAAATAAAATATTAAAGTTCAATTTAATAAAATATTTGTATCATTTTTTTATAATTTATAATATATTACTTTATTATAAATAATATATATTTTATAATTTATAAATAAAAGAAACAAGAATATGGATCTAATGTCTATTAACCTTAAAATTAAGCAGCAGCCTAGCTAGTTGCACCTTCCACCCCTTTCTAGCCTCATTTTTTCACCAACCACAACTACCTCCGTGTTAAATTACGAACACACCACCACCTTTATCTGCACCTTCCTCCACGAATCCATCCTTTTCTACAACTCTATCCTTTTTCACCGTCGCACACGCTCCTGGCAAATTTAGATTAATGGTTTTCTTTATTTAAATATGTAGTTTTAGATGCAAAGAGAAGAGAGAAAAATAGATCTGGTGGACTATTGTAGGATTTAAAGAGAAAGAAGTAGATGTGTTAGTGCGGTACATAACCTATTATTATAATATTTGCTTGGGATAGATTGTCACAAAAACGTGATTTTGTGTTTTGAAAAAGAAAAAGAAGTTGCGGTAATTTTGTGTTAGAGAAAAGAGAAAGAAGCGGCAATGAAAGACGAGATCCCCACCATTTTGCAGTCGAAACATCGACCAACAATACTTGCGAGCGAGGGTTTCAATTAGTGCTAGCACCTGATTCTTTAGTTAAGTGGGTCTACCACTTCGATTTCTAATTTGTAAGTCAATTGTTTTATATCAAAGACATGAATTCATTCCCTGTAGCTATGATCACAATTGGTCTTTGGGTTGTTGGTGTTGCGAATATGAAATTAATTACATATATCTACAAAATGAATGAAAATGTGTAATGGCTTTTAAAATTGTATATTGAAATATTGATTTTCATGTAAAATCTAGTGAAAATTTACGTCTCGTGGATTCAGAATCGAGTAAGTTTTAATTTTGTCCTAATAAAATTTAATAAAAAATATATTAAAGTTTATACAGATTTTAGTTATTTAATAAGTAACTGTGAAGGGTATATTTGTAAAAACAGTCTAAACAGTATTTTTTTAGGTTAACTTGACTTACAGATTGATGCTTTGAGATATTTTTAAAATAGTAAGAAAGTATTGAGTAATTAGATCAAACTTGAGGGGAGTATCAGCTGTTTTTCCTTTTATAAACAATATTCTAAAAAGAAACTAGTATTAGATAATTTCCAATCAAATCATGTTCATTACTAATTTGGATAATTAAATTAAATTAAGGAATAATTTTTAACTTCAATTATTAATTTATTAACAATTTTTATAAATAACTTTAATTATTTAACAATAATCAGCAGTATCTTTCTAATTCTGTTAAAATAATTAACAATATTCTTAAAAGAGTAAAATAATCTATTTACCCTTACTATTATTAATAGTATGTATATAAAGATTAAAATACTGATGCATAGTAAAAAATAAAATTTACTCTACATATATAATTAATAATTTATATTTTAGGGAGAAAAATAAATTATTTATATATTAAAAAATTAAGTTAAAATTTTATCCTAAAAATAAATAAATAAACTTTAATTAAATTATATATCAAAATAACTTGTATGTGAACTAATTAATAATTATCTGATTAAAAGTAATAAATAAATTGATTTTTAGAAAACTACTAATTAATAATTTGATATGTGATGTATAACAGAAAGTAAAAATTTAAATATACACAATGCGTAATATAATAATAATATCAATTTATTTATTATTTTTAATTAGATAATTAATTTAAATAAAGGTTATTTTGATATATATTTTAATTCAAGTTTATTTATTTATTTATTTTTTAAGAAAAAATTTTAACTTAATTTTAATATATAAGTAATTTATTTTTCTCAATAGAATATAAATTATTAATTATAAATATAGAATATATTTTATTTTTTCATTATACAAAGTCATTTTTATTTTTGTATATATATTATTAACAATAGTAAAAATAAATGTTATTTTATTCATTTTAGAAGTATTGTTTATTAATTTGTTAAAAATAGTAGAATATTGCTCATTATTGTTAAAAAATTAAAATTATTTATAAATATTGTTAATAAATTAATGGTTAAAGTTAAAAATTAGCTTAAATTTTTACCCTTTGATTATCTTAAGATTCAAATTCGATGATGTATGTATTACATCAATGACACCAAATCTAATAAATAATGGTTCAACGGAAACATGCAATTGGATGAGCTTTAAATATTACATATTATTATTATATTTGTATTAATATTATATTGGCCTGAAGAGCTATATTACAATTTTTTGTAGCATAAAATTAGGGTTGATTTCAACCACTTGGATCAGTGACTTTGTCCACAATGAGAAGTTTGAAAACCGTCTTAAAAGACAAAATCCTTACCATACATCTTCCTTCAATAATTAATCAACTTGCAGTCATTCTTTAGTAAAGAACTGAAAATTTTATGGGTTGACATGTTATAAAATAACATAGAACTGAAAAATGTTAGTTCAATATAATATATTTCATAACTATAATATTGATATGAATCGTTTGAATAATAATATGAAAAATATTATAATATTATTATTAATATGAATAATATTCTTATCGTATAGTTTTTCCGAATACTCGTCGATAAGAGTATCATTTAATTAATTATATTAAAAATTTGTTAAATAATTATTCCCGACACCCTTTAATTTAATAGAAGATTTTTCTCAGAATTCGTCCCTAAAAATATCATATCCTAATAGAAGATGATACTAGCAAAACATCATTATGTATCTATGGATGATCGGAATTCGGATAAAATGTTGACCTTGGTGAAATTCCACAACATTTTGAAGGCTTCCAAGATTTCAGCTCATGCCTTCCGAGTTCGGCTATCGCCCACTTTTGACTGAATTATAGCCGACAAGAAAATATTACTTCTATATATATATATATATATATATATAGAAGTAGAAACACAACACAGATTACAGCAGCTACCAATTTTCAGTCACTTAAGCTTTCTTCTCTGTTTTAAATCAACCATGATAGTACCATTATCCTTCTTGCAGTCCACCGTCTTGATAATTATAGTTTCCATTTTCTTCCTTTATCGCTACACAAAAAGTAGCAAAATTCACCGGCTCGGAATTTTGCCAGAATTACTTCTCAATCTCCACCACCTTCATGATAAACTTTCCGAAATTTTGGAGAGGAATAAGGGTTCAGTTCTTATTAGAGGAGCCTGGCTTGCTCAAAAGGATGTACTTCTTACGAGTGATCCTGCTAATGTTCACTACATAATGAGCACGAATTTTTTGAAGTACCCGAAAGGGGAAGATTGGAGAAAGAGATTTGATATTTTCGGGAATGATGGTATTTTCAATTCTGATTTTGAAGAATGGAAGCAACACAGGAAGGTGGCTCGTGCTCTTTTCAGTCACCAGAAGTTTCAGCAACATGTTGCGAAGATTATTCCGGAGATTACGGAGAAAAGATTAATGCCAGTTCTGGAACATGTTGCGAAACAAGATGAATTGGTGGACTTGCAGGATTTGTTGAACAGGCATACGTTTGATTTTGCCTGCATGATCACCACAGGCAATAACCCTAATTTTCTCTCTATCGGATTGCCTGAAATTCCATTTCTGAAGGCGATAGAAGATGCTTGCGAAGCAATATTTTTCCGGCATCTTGTCCCGGAAAGCTTGTGGAAGTTGCAAAGTTGGCTGGGGACTGGGAAAGAGAGGAAACTGAGTGAAGGGTGGAAGATTATAGACCGTTTTTGGGAAGAACAGATTTCGACTAAGCAAGCCAAAAAGATTGAGACAAAGGAAGAAGATGAAGAAGGTTTCAATCTTTTAGATTGTTACTTGACAGGAAATGAAGTTGCAGGACCAAAACCTTCTGAAAATATCATCAGAGACAACACAATAGGTCTAATCTTAGCTGCTGAAGGCACAAGCAGTATTACTCTTTCTTGGTTCTTCTGGATTCTGTCAAATAATCCATTCATCGAAGCCAAAATCAGAGAAGAATTAAGAGCAAATTTGCCACAAAGTAAATCCAAAAGCGCACAAATTTTTCACCTGGATGATTTGAATAAGCTTGTTTATCTCCATGCAGCTTTATGTGAAACCCTAAGACTGTACCCTCCAATTCCTTTTCAAATGAGAGCTTGTCAGCAATCCGATGACATTCTTCCAAGCGGGCACCAAATCAATCAGAAGACGAACGTTCTGATTTCAATGTATGCAATGGGAAGAATGGCATCGATCTGGGGAGAAGATTGCCAAGAATTCAAACCAGAGAGATGGATTACAGAAGGAGGGATTAAGCACGAGCCTGCGCACAAATTCTTTGCATTCAATGCGGGACCTAGGCTTTGTTTGGGGAAGGATATTGCATTCGATCTGATGAAGATCATTGCAGCTAATATCATCCATAATTATGATGTTCAAGTGATGGAGAAAGAGACTGTTTGCCCTAATAATATTAGTATAAGTTTTCACATTAAGCATGGATTATTGGTTAGAATTAAGAACAAAAAGGCTCGAATATGATATGTTAATTACTTTCCCATAATAATTAATGTAATTGATTTGATATGAATCTGTAATTGTTATAAGTTAAATAGATCGATGTTTATTTCTTACGATATTTTTATTATATATATATGTCACCTTGTCTACTGGAACAAAAAAATTACATGCTAGCTCCTGACATTAGTGATAAAAACTATAATCTTTCAAATAATTATTTTATATTTTCACATAATTAACTTAACTTCATTAATAACTGTTTAATATATCAAACGAAAAGTTTCATTTACAACATAATCCAAACTCCATTCAGAAGTATTTAGCTGGAAAAATTCAGTGGAAATATATTCCACGGAATGATGAGAATGGAAATGCATCTTTTACTAGTATTTACCCTTGCTGTTGTGGCTTTACACCTCAAGGTATTGGGTTACAAGGAATGAAACACACAATCTCCCTCTAATTCTAATATTTCTATCAACCAACAATACGCTAAAAAGAAATTCGTACTAGATAACTAAAGGTATTCTGATACTTGCGATTATCTTTAGATTGGAATTTGATGACGTATTATGTATTACATCGATGACACCAAGTCTAATAAGGGTTCAATTGGAAAATGCAACATGCAATTGCATGACTTGTAAAACTTATATGCTATTATTATTATTTTCGTATTAATATTATTGGCCTGAAGAGCTATATTATAATAATTTAAATAACCTTTGAGTGACGGCATATTTTTTAACTACAAAATAAGGGTTGATTTCAGTGACTTGTTCAGAATGAGAAGTTTGAAAACCGTCTTAAAAGACCAGAACTGTACCAAATATATTCCATTAATAATTGATCAACTTGCAGGTTGCTTATTCAAAATTTTGAGCCAATTAACCCCTTCTAACTTGTCTGTATATTGTAGTACTTTAGGTATAAATTAAAGATATTATATCTACAGTCATTCTTTAGTAAAATTGTTCATATAGAATTTAATATTCATGTGTTATAGATAATATTCACATGAATAGTTTGAATAATAATATGAAAAATACTGTAATATTGTTATAATGTGAATAATATTTTTAACGTGTATTTTTTTAAAATACTCGATCGATAAGAATATCTTTTTAATTAATTAAAAAATTATTAAATAGTTATTCACTAACACCCTAAAAGTATCATCTCTTAATAGAAGATGATACGTGCAAAACATCATCGTGCATCTATCGATGATTGGCTACCAATTTTCGGTTCTTCTTTCACTTGAGCTTTCTTCTGTCTTCAATTTTACAACCATGTTAATACCATTATCCTTCTTGCAAGTCCATCGTCTTGGCAATTATAGTTTCCATTTTGCCTCCTCTATCGCTCCACAAAAAAGTAGCAAAATCCACCGGCTTGGGGTTCTTCCAGAATTGATTCTCAATCTCCACCAACTTCATGACAAAATTTCGGAAATTTTGGAGAGGAATAAGGGTTCAGTTCTTATTAGAGGAGCCTGGCTTGCTCAAAAGGATGTACTTCTTACGAGTGATCCTGCTAATGTTCACTACATAATGAGCACAAATTTTTCGAATTACCCTAAAGGGGGAAATTGGAAAAACTATAATCTTTGAAATGATTTTTTATTTTCACATAATTAATTTAACTTCGTTAATAACTATTTAATATATCAAATGAAAGAAGTAATTAAATTGAAAAGAATCAATCTAGCAAAATTTTAGTCCTAATGTAAATGTTAAATGTTGTATCATAAAATATACAAAGAGAAATCCCCTATTCCATTATATGTAATGAAATATTGTAATTTTAATAAGATATAAATGAAAAAAAATAAAAAGTTCCTCAAATTTATATAATTTCTAAAATTATTTATATTATTATCTTTAATAGTTGAAATAGTATTTATAGAAAAGATTAATAACCTTTTATTTCATACAGTTTCTTATATTATTTATAGATCAATTCTTCTACGCTTTTTTAAATATTGAAACTGCATCTTATAAGTATATTAATTATAGGTATTAGATTTAATCTTAACCATTAAATTAAATAAATCTCATAATTTATAAATAATGTAAAAAAATTATATAAAATTAAGAGATTACTGATTTGTTTTTATAGTTTTTGATGCAATTTCTTACACTATTTATACATATACATACTTTTGATATTTAAAATTACATCTCACAAGAACATGATTTATAATACATTAATTTTAGATTAATTATATATTTTTATGATTAATCTTAACAAATCAAAAGTAAATAGATTTCATTTTTTATAAACAGTCGTGTATGGTGATGTTGGATCTCTGAAACGAATGGGTCTTTAGAAATTATTCATGGGCGTTTCAGAGAGCGCATTTAGAACTTAACCAGCCCAAGCACTGAAGTATTTACGAATTATTTGAATGGAAAATAAATTCAAAATACTGATGAATTTCCCTGATTACCCTTCTCTTTTAAATATTATAAAAAAAAAAAACAAACAAACAAACCCCACTTAACATGACTTGAATTTCCTTTGAATTTAAATTTTTGTTTGATAAATAATTTAAATAAAAATATTGAACTCTCTACCCTCAATTTTTTTTTAAGGTTTTTGAATCAAGCAACAATTTAACATGTCATCAAAATTTACTTGATCTAACAGGTTTATCTTTAAATTTTAGCCAACACCAAAAATAAAATGATAAATAGTTTAAATACAAATGTTTATATAATATTGTCACCACATTAAAAAAAAATTGTATGAATTAAATCTATTAAAACCCACATCTTGTTTTTAATAATTTTAATTTTAAGAAAAAATGAGTTTTAACACATACTTTCTCAGAAGTTTAAGACTTTAACACTTAAATTAAAGGTTTGAAAAAAAAATAAATTGACCTTCCCTAAACTGTTAATTGGCCATTAATTTTTATTTAAATAACTATAATACTCTTAATTATTTTAAAGTTAAATTTTAATAAATTTAATTTTTAATTTTTAATTTATTTAATGTTTAAAAGATTAAAATAATTTAAAATTTAATTAACAATAATTTATATTTATATTTATTTAAAATTAAAAATTTAATTTTGAATAAGTATTAAATATGATACATGATTAAAAATTAAAATTGTCACATTAGAAATACGGCTGTTTTGCATATTAAAATTTAAAATTTAAATAAATATGATACATGAATAAAAATTAAATTGTCATCAATTAAATTCTTAATTTAAATAAATATAAATTAAAATTGTCAAATTATATTATCATTAATTAAATTTTTATTTTTAACAAATAATAAACAAATATAAATTAAAATGATCAAATTAAAATATTATTAATTAAAATTTTAATTTAGATAAATATAAATTAAAATTATTGTTAATTAAATTTTAATTATTTTAATCTTTTAAATATTATATAAATTAAAATTAATTTTATTAAATTTTAACTTTAAAATAATTAAGGATATTATAATTATTTAAGTAAAAGTTGAAGGTTAATTAACCGTTTAAGAGAGGTAAGTATATTTTTTTTAAAATTTTTTATTTAAGTGTTAAAATTTTAGATCTTAAAAAAAATATGTGTTAAATTTAAAAAAAAAAAAAGAATGTTATTAGTAAGAAAACGTGCGTTGGGCATGTGCAATCATGAGTTTGTGTAACTTTTTTAACAGCCAAACAATTAGGGAATCAAATTGTCATAATTACAAAAACATTCCTATTCACATATTCTTTCCAAAATTAACCCCTTCTCCAAGATAAATTTAATTTAAACTTCTTAAACTTTAAAAAGGAAAACAAAAGTAAAACGCAATTACAGTCATGCGTATGTAAACGTTGCCTTCTAAATCAATATTAATTAACTAGTTTTAAATTTACTCCATCTCAGAAATCATTTCACCCCAAGAGTATGTTTTAATGCAACCTAAATATTTAAACTCATAAAATATTATTTTTAACTTTTAAATTTAACGAAGTTTCTCTTTCTCTCCTCTCGTCATTGTTCTTTCGTCTGCTTATTTCTTTCTCGTCCTTTCTTTTTGTTTTTTATAATGCTTTTTGTTTTATTTTTATTAGTAAATATATATTTCTACCTAAATCTAAATGTATGGTATTTTATCTTCATCTAATAGATTATATCCACTTTATGATAGATTTGTTCCACCCAAATTTAAATTTGTGGTGGTTAACTAAAGTTATATTTATTTTTGTTATTATGATAGATTATTTTTTTCATATTTATAATATTTGAACTTTGTATGCAGTAATTTATGGCAATATTTGCTTAGATCTGAAAAATAATCTTCTAGTTCAAGTCTGTTGCTGAGCGATTAATACATTTTCAATCGAACAGATTACATCAAAGGATGAAAATAACAAAAAAAGAGCTGTGGAACTTGATCTAATAAAACTCTCACTTCAAGCTTTTGTTCTGTAATCTGATATATTTTTTTTGGGTATCTTCACAAAACTTTTAAATTTAAGAAAACATAATGATGTTGGATTGTTACTATTAAAATATTCATCGATAGTGTATATTTGAGATTGACGTAGTATTATGAGTGGAGGTGAGAAACCACCTTATTGTTGAGAGTTAATGTTATATTGTTTGATTATTCGATGATAATACATATGTTTAAAATTGAAGTAATAAGAGACCACGTGAATTAATATTAATTTAAGATTAAAATATTTAAATTTTAAACCATTTACTAATAGTTTAATAGTTGTGCGTTACCTCCTGATATTTAAGAAAGACAAAGTCCCCGATCAATAAAATCACCTATTGTCTATACAAGTGTTACTGTTGAATGTTAACTATAATAATATACTACTAATATGGAAGATAATCACTCATAGTTAAGTATACCTATTCAATCCAATGTGAAACAAAATATCCTACATTTCATTCTGTAGAAGTATTATAATTACCAAAATATCCTGCAGACATTGGAGCAAGAACACGTCAGCATCTTCCACCACCCGCATGTAGGTAATAGGTAATTCTTCTCTTCCTTGTCTTAAAGCAGAAACACTCCTACAGATTAGATTCCAATGCCACAATTGACGTGTCTTAGGGAAACAGATTCCGTTACTTTCGTTTTAATCCACTGAAATTAAGCAGATTAGCTTTCAATTCCAAGTGGCATTTCAAGAGAGCTAATGCCTTTAATTTTCAAATATTAAATTGCAAATTGATAATTGCTTGGACGTTTTAATCTTACTTGTATCCTGAGAATATTCCAGGGAGAAAGCGTAGTCGCCACAAGCCTAATAAATAATCACGTCGTTATCCTATAATTAGCCGAATGTCCCGATTTGGACAGACTTAAGAATGATTTATCCCAACAAGAAACTAAATTAATTTTTCTAAAGCATCCAAAATTAATTGCTAAGCTAGATGAGACTGAATCTACATATAAGTTTAGATTTCGACTGTAAAGGATTCCGGGATCGGACATATTCTAAAATAAGAGAGCATTCAAGAATTGCTAATACACATTCGATAATTCAAAATTAAATAAGTATTAATCATTAAAAGCTCTCAAAACAAGTATTAAATATAATTTTAATAACCGAGTTTATGATTGCAAGCTGACACTAATATAAAGTTTCTCATACAATAGCTATTAACATTAATGTTTCCAGGAAAAAAAAAACCTTCAAATATGAAAATTTAGAAAAGGAAAGGGAAAAGCATCACAACCACTCTTCATCTCCGGCTACAAACATCCTACTTAAAAAAAGACTCGGTTGAACCACAGATGATGCAAGGCAAGGGCGGGCTCGAGTACATAAATGTTTGCCCACTAAATCCAGAGGATCGTACAGGCCTCTCAAATGCTGCGAGAAACTATATGATACATCAATATTGGGATAGGTCCTCCTTCAATGAACCCCCGCCACAACACTTCTCCACATCAACCAGCTTCAGTTCACATGACACATGACACAAAAACCAACTAAATGGAAAAAATAACTCACCATCAAAGCACTTGGAGAACTTAGAAGCACTTCCTGTGGACAATGGATGGACCAGACTCATCATACTCACCCTTTGAAATCCACATCTGTTATAATAAAAAAGTATTTATGTCAGACCCTGAATAGAAACAAATGAAAAAGATAGCGAATAGAACTAGGATGGTAATAGATTTTCACCTGCTGGAAGGTGCTGAGGGATGCAAGGATGGATCCTCCAATCCAGACACTGTATTTTCTTTCTGGTGGAGCCACGACCTTAATCTTCATGCTGCTTGGAGCAAGTGCAGTGATTTCCTTGCTCATACGGTCGGCAATACCAGGGAACATAGTTGAACCACCACTGAGAACAATGTTACCATAGAGATCCTTTCTAATATCCACATCACACTTCATGATGGAGTTGTAGGTAGTCTCGTGGATACCAGCAGCTTCCATACCAATGAGAGATGGCTGGAAGAGGACTTCTGGGCATCGGAATCTCTCAGCACCAATAGTGATGATTTGGCCATCGGGCAGCTCATAGTTCTTCTCAACAGAAGAGCTGCTCTTGGCAGTCTCAAGTTCTTGCTCATAGTCTAGGGCAACATAAGCAAGCTTTTCCTTCATGTCACGGACAATTTCCCGCTCGGCTGTGGTGGTAAACATGTAACCTCTCTCAGTAAGAATCTTCATCAATGCATCTGTGAGATCACGACCAGCCAAGTCCAAACGGAGAATGGCATGGGGAAGGGCATATCCCTCATAGATTGGCACAGTGTGAGACACACCATCACCAGAATCCAGTACAATACCTATTTACATGAAAACACCAATTCAGGATCATTTCGGTTACAATAATAGAAAGAAATAAAATTCAAATTTGAGTCATGACGCACACATACCAGTTGTACGACCACTGGCATACAAAGATAGAACAGCCTGGATGGCTACATACATAGCTGGCACATTGAAGGTTTCAAACATAATCTGTGTCATCTTCTCTCTGTTGGCCTTGGGATTTAAAGGAGCTTCGGTGAGAAGAACTGGGTGCTCTTCAGGAGCAACACGGAGCTCATTGTAGAAAGTGTGATGCCAGATTTTTTCCATATCATCCCAGTTGCTTACAATACCGTGCTCAATGGGGTATTTCAAGGTAAGAATACCTCTTTTGGATTGGGCTTCATCACCAACGTATGCATCCTTCTGACCCATCCCAACCATGACACCAGTGTGTCGGGGCCTACCAACAATACTGGGAAACACTGCTCTGGGAGCATCATCACCAGCAAATCCAGCCTGCAATGTTTATGAACCGTGTTAAGCAAGTTTTAAGTAAAAATTCACAAGTACACAATCGATAACAAAGCTCATAACTGGGACCAGGAAACAATCATGTAAATAATGACTAACCTTCACCATCCCAGTTCCATTGTCGCAAACAAGGGGCTGAATATCCTCAGCATCGGCCATCTTTTAATAATCTGCAAACAATAAACAAATTGACCAATTCAATAGAAGGTATAATACCATTTCCACCAATCCAATTCAAAACTTTACGAATCCTACTGATCTCTACAACACAAGTTTTCACATATTAATCAGTAAGTACAGGAACTATCTTAGATACCCATGCCCTTCAAAACAAATTCCAAGCAATTAACTTGCATAATGCTCAGTCTTTTTCTAAATATACAACTAACCGAGACTTAGATGACAGTAATAAAGAACGAATTTTTTCAAGCTTCTATAAGAAAAGATGGCTTTTTTCCAATAGATCTATGGGTCAATCAAAAACACAAGACCAAAAATAAGACCCACCAACGTAGATTAACTAAAAACACAGATCCATAGAAGAAAGAATCAGATCAAGCAATCAAATCAATCAATCTCACCAGCAATCACTCAAATCAGTTAAATCAAGCAATATTATACGGATTCATTTCAGATGTAACAATCAGCTTCAATGAATTATAGATCTCAGCTCTAATATCACAAATCACTCATTAAACTCCAGATCGGCCACATATCAACCTCACTCTAACTTCACATCATATATCACATCCGTTATTTCATCAAAACAGAAAATCACAACTTCACACACTACAAACGCCGCCGTTTCACCATTTAAACTACATCGAAAACCACACAACTTCACCAATCAACTTCATCACACTAAAGCAAGCATCCAGATCGAGATCGAGCCAGATACAAGCTCATCGCAACGACGCCGGTTAAAGCGAACAACCACGCATGTTAATCAACAAAAACAGTAAACGAAAAGGAAAAAGCAAAGAGATCGAAGAAACTTACACTGATCGGAGAGACGAAGAGAGAAAAATCGAAAGGAAAGAGGAAGCTGAAGTGTGGTTTTCTCTCTCTCGCTCTGTACTAACGAAGATAAAAATGGAGAGTGAGAGAAGCTGAAGAGGAAGGAATATAATATATATTGAGGAGAGAACAATTTTAATTTTAAAATTCACATGAAATTTGGACCAAATTTTGGAGGAATCATTTCCACCACGAGAAAAGATAGGCTGACCTGGCTGACAGCTTTTTTATTTTTCAATTTTTTTAATTTTATTTCTTAATTTCTTTAATTTTATAATTTATTTTTTTATTTCTTTTACTCCCCGTGTTCTGTCCGCCTTGGGATCTTGATTGCTTTTTAAATCTGGGCCGTTGGATTGTTTTATGGTCCGAAAACTCGGCTTCGGCGGCTGGGACGTAAGATAAGACTTGTGTCCTGGTGTTGACAGTGAGCGAGTGAGTCGGTAATAGACGATGGCTAAGCCGAGCCGAGAGGAGGGAATTTCGGCTTGGCTCCGGGTGTATTTTAAATTTCGACGGAAAGTATTCGAGGGTCTGGATTTTTCACTGCGGGAAATTCTGAATTTTGTCTATTTGTTTGGATTTATTTCAAAAAAGTACATAAAATTGAATATTCTTTCAATTAAAATAAGGGAAACTTTTACTAGGATCCTTGAGGTATGTTAAAATTATAAAATATATTAAAAACATTATTAAAAACTTTTATTATTAATAATCATTACAAAAATTAATAATATGATTGATTTAAAAACAAAAAAATTAATAGTTCATTAATCTAATGATACGAGATGTTAACACATTTCAAAATTTTAGCAACAATAATACGTTTTTATTATAATTATTTTTAATTGATTTATACAAGAAAAAATAATTTAATGGTCTACAGTTTTGCAAATTTTTTATTTTATCTATTGCTGTGTATAATTTTTTTTTTCAATATAATTTACTAATATTATTTTTAAAAATTTTTATTACACATTTTAAGTTTTTTGGGTTATATTTTTTTAAATCATACATTACATTTTAAAAATTATCAAAATATAACAAAAATTTTGATAATTATAATATTTAACCAATTTATAATAAAATATTAGATTTACAAAACACTAAATTTTAATTCTCTATTTTACTCGAATTTAAAATAACTTGAGTAAATTAAAATTTAAAGCTAGTAGGACTATTCTAACTATATTAAAGATCTAACATATATTTATAAGATGTAATAACTTTATTTTATAATAATTATAAGTTAAAAAATATATCATTTTAATCCCATATATCCTATTATCAAATTTTTATAAATTAGATATTGTTGTTAGAGAGATTAATGATTATATTCACTCAATCCTTACTATAAGATGGTTTAATATTAAATTCCTCTTAGTCCTAGACCACTAACTGATTTTAATTTTTTTTTAAAAAAAAAATTAATTGAGAAGGGGATGTTTTGATTCCCTTTATGATTAATTATTTGCACTCGTGAAGTAAATAATAAATATTATAATTAATTACTTAATATTCAAAAATAATAATTAATTAATTAATTGCTTTTTTGCTGTAAGCACTGCAAGTTTCCATGTGCATACATGTGCTTAATCCAACAATATCTTTCTATTTATATGAATGAAAGTTGGAAAGCAGTTGGTCACGTTGTCACCTAAAAATATTAATTACAACCCATTTTAATATTTGTTTTCAGAATCTATTTCCAAAAATTATTTTCAAAAAACAAAAAAATCCAGTTCATTTTATAGATTTTGCATTATCTTGTTACACCTTTGTGCCATACCACAAAAGAGTGAAGAAACACTTTTTTTTTCTTTTAAAATAAAAGAATTAATTTCTTCTTTATTAACCCTTAGTGGGAGACCATAATTGTATGATATATATGAAGCTTTTGTTTACAATATAATAAGAAAATTATGGATTGTTTTCATGATTGGAAAATTTTGGAATTTCATAATTTATTCACCGACCAAAATTTTTTTCTTTATAATATATATATATATATACACACACATATGTGTATAAATTATTTTATAAATATTGAGTTTGATTTTAATATTAATATTTGAACATTATCTAATTATTTAGAAAAAAGATTGGTAACCTTATATTTTTATACATATATTTATAGTTATTTGTAAATTATTGAATTTATAACAATTGATGTTGAATCTAATATATGCATTAATTATGGTGTATTAATTATACATTAATTACATGTGTCAAATTCAATCTCAACAGTTGAAAGTAAATAGATTTAGTAATTTATAAATGATATAAATATATGTGTAAAAATACATAGAGTTGTCAATCTGTCTCAATTTTTAATATGTTGTTTGTTCATAACGAATTTAAAAAAAAAAGGTTAGCATTTAGTTAAAAAAAAAGTTTTCAAATGCATTTTTGACTGTTATAATAAGTATTATAATATATACAAATTCATTTATACAAATTGATATATTATCTGTATACATATATTTTTATCGGTATAAAAAATAAATTTTTTTATATATATACATATGTGTGTAAATTGTTTCATAAATATTAAGATTGATTTTAATATTAATATTTAGACATTATCTAATTATTTAGGAAAAAGATTGATAGCCTTATATTTTTATACATGTATTTATTGTTATTTGTAAACAATTAAATTTACAATAGTTAATATTGAATCTAACATATACATTAATTACAATATATTAATTATATATTAATTACACGTGCATGTTAGATGTAATCTCAACTTTTAAAAATATATATATTCAATAATTTATAAATGATATAAACACATACGTAAAATTTATATAAGATTATCGATCCATCCCCAATTCTTTAATGTGTTGTTTGGTCATAACAAATTTGAAAAAAAATTTAACATTTAGTCAAAAAATTAAAATTTTTAAATGCGTTTTAAATTATTATAATAAATACTATAGTATATACAAATTCATTTGTACAAATTGACATACAGGCACATGTATACATATATTTTTATCAGTATAAAAAAATAATTTTTACGAAAGTAAAAAAAATTAAGTTATATAATATTATTATAATAGTTTATAGGAATAGAATTTGGGTAATTATTATTTTGTATCATAAAAGTTTTTAATCTTATTGAGTAATTAATTTTTTATCAAACAATTAACTAACGATAAATTTAGAATGGTAAATTGTAAGCAAAGACATAATTATAACCTGCAGACTGCAGTATATATGACTACTACCACTACAAAAATTGTGTGTAAAGTTATTAGTTGTTTGCTTTTGCTGCCCAATTAAGAGAGTAGAGTGCAAGTCTAGTGTTGGTAATAAAGACTTTATAACATTGCCACATTTGATCTCCACTTTATTACTAAGGAAGAACAAAAAATAATAATTTAATCCTTGTAAATGATTTTTACAATATGTGATTAATTAAAATCAATAAAAAAATTGATTCTGATTATATGTGAAATTGAAGTTTTTACTGTAAAATGAATTATAATTTGTTTAAGTACAATATATGCTTATCTAAATTTAACTATTTTTAAAAAAAAAATTGTGACGTGTTTTAATTTTTCATCGATTAGGGTTAATATTTATTATATTTTTATTTCTAAACTATTAATTACATGAGTGTAGTTGCTCAGGTTAAAGTCTAGATCAATACTATATCTGAGTCTTAATTGTCATATTTTTAACTTAAATTAAAAGTACAATAATTATTATATTGTCTAACCTAAATTAAATTTTTAGTCAATTAGAACATAATAATAAATTTATATATGTTTTAATTTTTTAGATGAATTATTATAGAATATTTTTTTTTAAGTTAGAAGAAGTCTTATTGAGAAGTAGTACAATCACAAAAATTATGAAGAAAATATTAGTTTTTATAGAGTATTAATTATAAAGTAAAAGTTTTAATAATTTTTTTTGATGAAATTTTGCAATTGAAATTGAAGTATAATAATAATTATTATTTTAAATGTTTTGGATGGAAATGAGAAATTTTATCCGTGAGATACCAAACTTTTATCTCTTATTATTACTTAAACTCAAGATCGTCTGAAAACGTCAAATGTGTCCTAAACTACTCGATTTATATTTAGGAACAAGTGTAATAATTATTTTATATTTTAAACTAAATTAATTAAATTTATACTTATCTTTGATGTAATAATAAAAGTAAATTTTATATAATTATCTCTACCAATGAATGATATGAATTATTTATAAGGTTGGAAGAAATATTATAAAAGAGTAGTACAACTACAAAAGCACAAAAATAGGTGGTCAAGCAATGCAACTTCCTATAGATTCATAATTTGGCAAGAAATGGACATTTTGGTCATAATTTTATTAATTGAACCAATCTATAAAAATGGAATAATTACTACTTATTTCTTTGTAATAATATCATTTTTTTTTTGTCATCTAACTAGTAATAATATTTGATATTTTTGTATATTTAAAATGAGTGATCTAAAGTTCTAATAATTGTAAAGATGAAAGACATTTTAATCTTTAAGCTTTAACTTATTACATTGATAAAATCTAATAATTCTTAAATATTTGAAAAATCTTAAATCTATCAGTTGCAAATGTCAGTTTGAATAGAAAAAAAAAGATAATAGCAAAAGAATATAATAAAAATTATGTGAATTTTTATTTAAATAAACATCATCATTACCTAACTAATTAATTTAATAAATTAAATCTTAGAAGTTAAATCGTTTTCTATCCTGACTATAAATTAATTAAAAAGTATAATACTTTAATTTTAAATATACATGTTCAACTATATATTTTAGTTTATATTTATCTTAATTAAAATAATTCTTTAATATTAATTAGAAAGTGTTTTAGAAGACACTCTTACTCTTTCTTCAATAAAAATCTAATCCAATAAGATATTTGTATTCTTATTCATATGATGAGATATATCATCAGCCTTTGATTTTAACAAATCAATTGAAAGCAAAGATGGTGTCAACAACATCTTTAATTCTTCTCTTGGAAAAGCTAATATGTGGGTCCAGATTTTAGAAATACAACTAAACAATTTGGTGACAAACAATTATTCTCTCAAGAAAATTAACAACAATATTGTAAATATTCCACGAGAACAATCTAGAATATTACCAATTTTTTTTCAATAATATATTTCATCACATTTTTATGGAAAATTTAGATATCACAGTTACATGATACTTTAAATATTTATAACTCATATAATATAATTTTTACTATTAAATTATAAGGATATTTACGAGAAAGTTCTATGACAAAATAATTTTTTTTAAAAAATATATCCTTTTATTAATTTATAATTTTTTTCAATTATGATACATTATATGTCAAATTGATATGAAAATCAGTTCAATATTATAACTAATTCTGTATGGTAATATTGCTTAGAGCAATACTACATTTTTTTTTTCGATTTTTAGTTAGTGATTTTAAGATTATGATATAACAAAATAATATGATAATTATAAAGAGCATTATATTAATTGAGATTAGAGTATGTAAAAAAGATTTGGGCCTAATTCGATTCGAATAAAATCCGAATTGTAAAAATTTTTTATTTTAATAACTCGATTAAGAAATTAGAATAAAATTTTAAAACTCAAGTCGGGCATCGACATACTTAGATTTTAATAAGTTTTATGAATTTAAATCGAGTTTTTATAAATCCGACCATGATCCGAACATTTTCAAACATAAAATTTGAGTTTTAAAACACAAACCTAAACCCGAATTAGGTCAAGTTTAATAAAAATTATTCTAAGTCTGAGTAAAACTTTTATAAGCCTGATCCAAACTCAAAATTTTGTCCACCCCGATATATGAATATAAATATGTTAATCTAAAAAAAATGTAAAAATAATACTAAAATAAAATAATAAATTGACATTATTAAGAAAGAAGGATTACATGCATGCACTAGAAAAGGCAAGACATGAGCTAGTTGGACAGCTAAGACATCTGCACATATAACAGGAAAATGAAGGCATGTAAGTGTTCTCTTTATTTATTTATTTATCATTAAAAAAATGTTAAACTTGTTTGAATAGTCTAGTCTATGCTTTTAGATTTATATCATTTTTATTTATTTTTAAGTAACAAGAATAATGTGAGAACTATAACATGTTACTTGCTTCATATTATTCTTATAAAGTATGGCATGTTGGCCAATAATGTCTAAAATATATTTATTAAATATTAATTATTAATATTTCAATCAAATTCTACTAAAAAATTAATTTTTATCGAAATTTTAGATATATATAATTGAAATTTAATCTAAAAAAGTGTTTACATAAAAATGATAATTTAAATTATTATGACATTCTAAAATAAAATTTGATGTACTTTTAAAAATAAAATTTGTTCAATATTTTATATTTAATTATTTATTTAACGATAATAATTCTAAATTGGTTCTAAAAATCGTCTCGAAAATGGAATTTCGCCAAATATATATATTCAAACATATAAATCAAAATCGGTGGCCAATTAATAAGTTTTTAAATGAAGAATTAATAATTAATTTTTATTTTATTTTTTAATTTTCTCATGAAAATGACATGGCTTTATTGAGATTGTCCTTTTATACCATATCAGAATCTAAGAAAGAAGCTTTCAAAAAAAGTCACAATCAAACAAGAAAGAGTGGTGGGAAGAAGGCCTGCTCTCTTTATTAATTAAATTTAAAAGTTTAAATCAACAAATTAAAGAGTTTGGAGCTTAGACTCTTTCAAAATTCAAATGCTTTACGGTGTAACGTGGAACAAATAACAACCTCCATTTTTGTAAATTTTTATTTTTTTATTTTAATTTTGAAAATGGGAAATTTTTTAATTAAAAAAATGGGAAATTTTTTTAGGGTTTGTAAATGGAGGACCACTAAATTGGATTTCCACAAACTTTCAAAATTTTATCTTTTGTTATGGGATTTGATGACAACAATGTATTGCTGAGAGTGGGTTTGTGGTTCAAATTTTACATGATGCTTGTCTTCTTCATTAATTACTTGATTTGCTAGCTTCAATTTTAGTATAGAATAATTTTGGGTTTTTTTTATATTAATTATTTTTTTGAAAAAATTAATGGTTTGAGATATAAAAGTGGTGTATGTATCATAATCACTTTTTAAAAAATAAAAAAAATTATATATCTATAAGTATAAAATATGTTATATGGTGTTAATTTGATTTAAGAAAATTAAGTTTATCTGTAGTTTTTACTGAATTTTTAATAAATTGATCTGTACAATATATAAATTTAATAATTTACATATTCTGTTAGACTATGAATTTTTTGCTGATTAGTTTGATCAAAAGATATTTTGAATTGGTTGTTACATAATTCTTCTAAAAATATGAGTTCAACAGGAATTTTATTGGATTTAAAACTATTCATATTGTTTATAATAATCTATTTTTTTAAACTTACAAATATACTTAATGTTCGTTTGGTTTAACCTTTTTATTAGTCAAAATTTTTTTTAGTGATAAAAGTTATTTTTAAAATTTTTAGTATCGTTTAGTTGCCATTGAAAAAAGGCTTTTGAGAATGAAAAAAATTATTTTTTTATTGAAAAAAGTCTAAAATTTGGACTTTTAACAATAAAGTTTTTTTAACTTTTTTAAAAGGCAAAATTGTTTAAAATACTATTACTTTATTTTAAAATACTTACGTTATTTTTTAAAAATATAATATCAAATATTTATTTATTATAGTAGTTACTCAATTTTTCTAAAGTTATTTATGACAACTAAACGATTTATAAACTTTTATTAAAATTTCTACTCACAAGAGCTCTACGGATAAAATGTCTACTCCAAAAAGATTTATTCGAAAAATTATACAAACGGATCATTAATATAAATTTGAAAATCGAAAGAAATTATTTCATAAAAAAAATTCTTAGTTGGAATTGATAAATAATTTTGTAAAAATCATAAAAAATAACAAAATGATTTTACACCATGTGTACAAAAAGAGAGAAATGATTCTACATTATCTAAAATTCTTTCCACTAAATATTAATTGTGATTTTAAAAAATAGAAAAGAATACTGTAGGGAAAAGTACAAAACTACCCACTTATCTTCTATTGTCAATAAAATTTTCTGAATATGAGAAGTTGATATCACTCGTGCAGATTGTAATTTTAAAAAATATAACTTCTCAGTACTAAACATAACATATAAAAATATATATAGTATATTTTAGAGAATATTGCACTCGTATTTTAGTAAAAAATACTTGATAGAATTTTCTTAAAAAGGAATTCTTTAATAGCAATACTATAAATACATATATATATTTTTTATATAAATTAATATAAGATATAAATTAATGTGCTACTATTATATGATTACCATATAATCTATATACTATAATTTGTATAAAAATTTTGTATTCTTGACATTATTATGTACATAAATAAGTTACTGGCTTATTATTGGCAACTGAAAAGAGATTAAATTCATGTAGTTTGATGGATCCATTGATTTCTTCAATGAATTACCTTCCAAAGTTTGGAGTGGACCACAAAAAAAATTGTCATTTTTTATATAAATAAATAAAAAGATAAGACTTGTCTAGATAAATCAAGAAATTTATAAAATCATTTAATAAGATTGAACAATAACCATGTGATATATATATATGGAGTAAGATCAATATTTTTTATTTTATACAAAATTTTATATCAAACATAAACTGTTGAATCTAAACACATATAACGGTTGGGATTATATTTAACCTTATAATTAATATATCTATAATTAATACATATGTCAGATGTAATATCAATCGTTAGATATACTTAGATATAACGGTTTATATTTAGTGTAAGATATTGTGTGAAAAAAAAGGCTCTTGTTCTTATTTCTTATATATATATATATGGATTTTTTTTATCTTTCATAATCTTTATTTTTATTTTTTTAATTTGGAATGAACATTGATAACATAATAGAGAGAAAATGAAACGATTTTCTATTCAAACAAAAACATGCTACTATATAGTCATTGTATAATATATACACGAAACGTGGAGTTTATTTTTATTGTAAGATGACCATTAGATTGTATTTTAAGAAACTCCATATTCATTTGCTGCGAATGTATCGATGTGCCATACAAATGCTAAGTTGTAGCCTTGTCCTTCGAACAATAGTTCTTTCAAATGAAAATAAAAATGATAATGGAAGAAAATTAGAGCGAGATTTGTGATTAGGTTTACTCTTAGCCGACGAAGCCCAAATTGAAAATGGGTCCGAGCCCAAAGCAGAAACAAAAGCACTTTTAATCGTTAGAAGCACTTCCTGTGGATAATCCCTGTACCAGTCTCGTTGTACTCATGCTTCGAAATCCATATCTATTTCAATATAAAGCAGACACATCAAAACCAATCGAATACCAAAATTAACGTAAATAAAACTTAAATCGGGTAACAATTTATTGCCTTCTGAAAGCTGTCGAGAGCTGCAAGCATTGATCCTCCAATCCAGGCGCTGTACTTTCTCTCCGCGGGAGCAACCACCTTAACTTTCACCGACACCGGAGCAAGTGCAGATATTTCATTGCTCAAACGATGAGCAATCCCAGGTAACATACTTGATCCATCACTCAGCACGATGTTACCGTTGAGTTCCTGTCTCGTATCGACGACGTCACAGTTTAAGATAGAGTGGTGAAAGGTAACATAGATTCCCTCAGCTTCCCTTCCGATTAGAGACGGCTGGAAGAGGACTTCTCCGCAGCGGAATCTTTCAGCTCCGATTGTTATAGTCTGTCCGTCGGGAAGCTCGTAGTTTTTCTCGACGGAAGATGTCTTGTTCTCGACAATCTCGAGTTCTCGCTCGTAGTCTTACAGCGACGTAAGCGAGCTTCTCCTTAATGTCGCGGACAATTTCCTGCTCGCCGGCGGTGATAAACCGGTAGCCTTTCTAGATAAGAAACATTACCAGCGCATTCGTGAGATCCCGGCCGGCAATATCCACCCTATTAACAGCCGGTGTGATTACAGTTCCCTCCTAAATCGGCACGACGTGAGTGAAAAACAGAAACAATGTACGAACAGGTTGTGCGGCTAGTCAAACCGTTACTGAAACAATGTACGAACCGGTTGTGCGGCCACTGGCGTAAAGAGAGAGCTCGGCGTCGACGGAAACATGCATGTTGGGCACATTGAAGCTTTCGAATATTATCTGGGTCATCTTCTATCTGTTGATTTTAGGGTTTAGAGGTACGTCAGTGACAAGGGTTGAGCTTGGGTAACTCACAAAAATGTCTCCTCTTGATTGAGCTTCATCAGCCACATAGTAATCTTTCTGATCAATCCCGTCGACGGCGGGGCGCTTGGGCCGGCCAACAATGGTGGGAAACTCTGCTCGGGGAGCGTCATCAGCGGCAAATCCAGCCTGTAATGCACAAAAATTATGTGAAACAAGTTAAAAATTTTATTGAAAAGGCATAATACATCAAGAATAGTGAATGTTTAATTAAGATATCAAACAAGTAATAAAAAAAATCAATAGCACAACATTAAATATTTATGTAAAAATTAGTTATTTTTTCTGAAAATTAACAAGAAATTTGGGAGCAAAGCGACGACAATCAAACCTTGATGAATTCGGATCCATTGTCGACTACAAGGGGTTGAATATACTGAGCATTCGCCATTTTGGGTAAACACTACAGGAAATGAACATATACATTGATTGAGAATAATATAATATAACATCTTCATCTATATATTACTAAACAAATTCGAATTTTAGCAAATTAATTAAGATGGACTAGTGAAGTCAGATGAGGTATTTAAATCTCTTTTATATAATTAAATCTGTCATTGAATGAATTGAAATATAATTAATTAATTTTGTTAGTAACGACTAGTTCAACCATAAAAAATAAATAAGTATATAAAAATGGTGATTAGTGGCCAAGCAATTAATCCAATTTTTCTTTTTTTAAAACATTTCATGATTTTTTTTTCAATGATCATGTATTCTTAATAATTATTACTTTTTAATTCCCTAACCTGATAAGATTTTGAAAGTGTGTTTTACAGCAATAACTCTTTCCTCCTTTTAGATTTTCTACTTCTTATCATGACGCAAGGGGATTGTTTGTTTGTTTTTCTTTTTTTTTTTAAATTTGAATATAATTATTCTTACATCCAAGACTCCGCTGATTTTTAACTTATTTATGAATATTTATTAAAATATTTAAATATATATAGTTAAATTAAAAATTTTAACTTAAACTTGAATAAATAAATATTTAAATAATTTAATATTTTTATTTTTCAAAAATATCTTTATTTTATCAATTTATTTACTAATAAAATTAAAATTATTTTAACATATCTCTTTTTTTTATGGTTAGTCTCATTTCTCTATCTTCTCAACTCTCTTCTTAATTTTCTCTTGTAAATTATTTTTAAAAAAAATTACATATCAAACAAATTTTTTTATCATTATGTTAATATAATCAAAATTATTATAAAATATAAATATATTATTTAAAAGAATATATGTGTTAAAATATTAATTTTTAGATTATTTATTTTTATAAAAATAAATAACTTAATACTTATTTTTAAATATTATTTTTTAAAAAAATAAATATATCATCTAAATTTAAATTTTAACCATAGAGTTCAGATATAAAAAATAAATTAAGTTAGAAAAAAAAATTAATCCTAATATATGTAATTTTCGGGTTGGCTTTACAAAGTTGTTGAACCTTTTTTTTTTTGGGCTGAATATAAAATATTTTAGTAGTCAATTATTAGAATGATAGAAATCTTTTTATTATAAGAACGTGAGTGGATACCCTACTTTTAGAATTGTGGCTACAATTCCGTAATAAGTGTAAGCGTGTGTTGTGTTTGAGAAGTGCTAGGCATGTGCATTTATGAGCCTTGAAAATTCTTTCTTTCCTCTTGTTTGAAATTATATCTTCTACTTAAATCATTATTGAATCTTATAATATCATCATAGTAAAATCATTAATCCAAAAAGTTATGAAATGAAAAATCAACCTCAATAAATATATATATCAAAAGTCAACTCTTAACATAATTTTTATACACATCAAATTTCTTAAAAAACAAAAAGATAGTATTATTATTGAGGTCACCATTTTTTACTTATCTTGATTTTGTATGTAATCGAGAATATGAATTTAAAATTCAATATTGATATAAATTTATCTAACTTTAAACGAATATTTTAACATACTTTTTTTATTATATATAAGATCAAATATTTTTTTTTTATAACTCATTTGAGATTGTTGTCAAGAAAAAAGTAAAAATAGTTAAAAGTTATTTTAGGTATTTAGTAAAATCTCTTCATCAGACAATAAATTTTGATAAGTACTCAAATTAATCCTAAAATAATTATTCAAGTTCAACTTTAATTAGAGATCAACTTTTTTAAAACTTAAATAAATTTTTTATTTTTATTAGTTTTTTATTTATAAAAATTATAATTTTTATAAATTTTATATATAGACACATGTACAAAAAATATTTTATTTATTGCTATATACATTTTGGTAATTTGTATTACAACAATATTCTAATAATAAAACTTACTATACATGCAAAAATTACTTTAAAAAATCACAATAATTGTGAAAACAAGATTTACCAAATTAAAATACTTAACTGATTCTCTTTACTGTTAATTAATTCTTTAATACAATACAATCATATTAATTTATAATTTACAACAATTCCAAACTTACATATTTTCATTTATTAACTATCAATCAAACTCATATAAATTTAGATCAGACACTAAATATTAGTCTATCCTTTATACAAATACAACCAACAAATATACAGTCATTAAAGCATAACTTAATCATAGACTTGAAAGGACAAATAATAGTGTTTAATTTTGCCCAAATTGGCCCACAATAATATTTAACAACAACAATATATATAGCACATCGACTTCAGCTTGGCAAATCAAAATTCAGCCGCCGGGCTAGTATACATGTGCATTGTTATTCAGCTCCCTCTATGAATATACCACAAGCATCAAGATCAATACTATGGTATAGAAAATCTTCCAATTTCTTCTTATATATGATGAAATAAGTACCTAGATCGAGTTAGTGGATGCAGCCTCAGCCCCCATTGGTTTCATATATGCTCTTTTGACTCAAAGGAATGAGATATATTAATTATTAACTTATCTTGTTAAACTCATTTGTGGTTTCTGTCTTTTCAACATCTTTCGGCACATTTTGATGTTCTATGAGAAGTCTATTTCATTTGTGGATGCATAGGATCGAATTCGTGGAAGGGAATTGCTGTATTATATATATTGGGGTACTGTTGAAAACAACCTACGTCCAATAGTCAACAAAGGGTAAATTCAATATTTTATGATATATAATATGATATGCGATTCATTCATTGTCTATTAATAACAAAAGTTATGTTACTAGTGCATATTAAATGGTAGTAATATGTATTAAAAGGGTAATTTTGTATTACTATATAGGTAAATTTTCTATATAATTTTAATAAAAATCAACACAATAATAAAGAGC
The DNA here is from genome assembly GCA_028052125.1 of Melia azedarach. Taxonomy (NCBI): domain Eukaryota; kingdom Viridiplantae; phylum Streptophyta; class Magnoliopsida; order Sapindales; family Meliaceae; genus Melia; species Melia azedarach. The sequence continues at coordinate 14,661,953 of CM051400.1, read as the reverse complement.
CATGCATAATGCTTAGCGGCTGTTGATCATATAAAGTTTAATAAATCTTAATTTGAATCTTAAAAATAGTGTAAAACGTATTATGTTGGTACTAATACGGTGTGAGTTTAATTTATGCATGGTAAAAGTCTACAAGAATCTAAAGGGTTGGGTGCAAGAAAAAAGAGAGGAGGAAATTAAGTATGAATAGTTAATTAAAATTTTAAGTATAAATTAAAAAATAAAAGTCTTAAATATGTTAATAATTTTGTGATGACTATAATAATTTCGAATAATTAAAATTTAAAAAGATTAAAAAATATTCTAAAGTCTAAAGTCTAATATGATATGTACGACATAAATTATAATAGACTAATGGGTAGTATCATGCCAACTATTTAAAAAATCATGTCAAAAACTTTAAGAGAGGCATGAATAAATCAAATTCTTTTCCATTAAATTGACACAAATGGCACTATTTATACCATTATTCATTACCAATAGATCATTAGTAATGGATCATGCCTCACTTATTAACTATATTGTTCAAAATCACTTGAATGCATATTACATGTTATTTAAAAGAGAACCAAGTGGTACTAGTGATTAAACGACAAAGTAATATCACTCTTAGCAAAATTACTCGAAGAATTTGTTTGCAGTCATTGTTAATTTTAATAGATTATATTAAATATTAACTATAAGAAGGAATGCAAGATATTATTGTTTTTATTGTATGTTCAAACGCGACCTTGACACATTCTCTCTAAAAATAGCATAATATAATGGTATAATGCTCTTTAATTATAGTGTAAAATTATGCATGAAATTGTTCCAAAAAGCATTAATTTTAAAATAAAGCTTTTGTTATTTGATTGGCCTATTCCTTTCAGAACTGCTTATTTTTTATTAATTTGTCTTTCTCAGTGTGTATCGGCAGTCACTATTGAGTCTTTCTACTCGCTTCTTTTGTCGATCCCAATTTCATTTTCGTGGAATCCTACTAAGTTCCTGGCCCATGTAATTGAAATTATTTTGCACAATTCATGGCTACAAAAATCGAACAAGTCACTTTTTAAACTGTACAATTTACAACTAAAACTATACTTTTTTCTCTGAATCCAAGGCATAAGAAAAGCTAAATCTAAAACATAGCACGATTAACTTAAGTATTAGCTAATTCCCCTATAATTACGTATCAGACCTTCAGGCTCTAATGGCGCTATGTTAACTACAGTTTCCTGTACTGCTTCAGGATTTTGTGATGATGTACTAGCCTGCTGAGAGCAACCAACGATCTTCTGGCAAGTTTCTATCAAGCAGTGCCTGCATTTAGGGCAAGATGAGTGTGAGCTAAGCCATTTGTCGATGCACCGTACGTGGAATCCATGGTTGCATTTTGGGAGAAGTCGGAGACGGTCGCCGGCTGAGAATTCCGATAAGCATATGACACACTCAGTGTCCAAACCTGGAAGCTTCAGCTCTGCTGAATAGTTTACTACCGGAAAAGTTTTCAGGGCTTTCCGCTTGATTCCTGTGTTGGCTAACCTGGTTGGTGAGTCGCCGGTGCCGGACCTGGAGGCTACTATGCTTGAGCATCTGAGTGCACATCGAATGAGGGAATTCAATCCTAGTGAGCAAATCAGGGCACAGAGTAAGACTGAGAGGACCATCACAACATTTGTATCAAAACTGTTGTCACCTGTGTAAACCTGTGACGGATCACGGGCGCTGTTTCCAGGGCCTGGAGGGGTTGCTGTAGTTGGTGATTGGTAAAGTGGGGAGTGTAGAAGCAATCTTCTTGAGTAAAAATCTCCAAGAAGATCCTGGAAACCTTGGCTGGAAGCAACAACAGACATTGTTTTCAAAGTTTGAAGAGTTCTGAGGAATTTCAGCTGAATAAGCTTAATAGGTTTATATAGAGGGAAAATATAAGACTTAGTTGTAACAGGGTTTATACATAATTATTCAATAGTTAATTCTATCAGAGAATATTCCGAGGTTTAGCCCACAATGGGGTCGTAATTAATTATTATATTTTATCAATTATAAAGGGTTTTCTAACCATATGTATGGATCCTCCACTGAGCCCTTTATATATTTTAATGGACTTTCTAATCAAAATGGGCCATCCCACCTTCTTCTGCAAAGGAGAGTCAGCTCAAGAGCATTCGATAAATGATATCTCCAAATAAATAATGCTTTTGGGGACCCATTTGCCTGAGAAGGAGCTACGAAGCTTCTCAATCTGAGAGCATTTTCACAATACATTTTCTTGATTGCTTTCAAATATCTTTTGTACACTTGGCAAGAGTAAACATCTCTATATATCTTAGAATATCCATCAACAAAGATTTCACTATTCAAAGGAATCCTTAAAATGTGAGACTTATTACATATATATGATGAAACTAGCCAAAGAAATGAGCAAGCTCTTCAATTGCTAGATAATGAAATAATATTGTTAACATGACAATCTTCAATAGTGTTATTCCCATTTATTACATCATTCAGGTACAGAATTGGGAGAGAACCACAATCTGATAAGAGACAACTTAAATGACTAAAATATTTATTTCTCCAATCTAATGAGTTTCAAAAGAAGGAAATATATTCGTGGAAGGATCAATTTCATGTGCGCATGTTACCGCTTAAATTATATAACCAGCATCATCATCAGCAGCAGATCAATCCTATATACGGAAGAGAATCAGTTAAAAGAAACTTATTTGATAAAGTATAAAAAGTGTCATTTTCTATTATTAGAATCATTCATACAATTTCTCGGAAAGCTCTCACTTCCTCGCTCTCTCTCTCTCTCTCTAGATTTTCTTTCACTTTCTCAATAAAGATATACTGACTCAGGCAGCATCGAGTGCTTTGCAGCTGAAAAGATTTGGAGCATAGATTGCTAACATGTGAAGGCGGAGTGATTGAAGCAATTACAGAATTAGAAGATTTCGGATCTTTCAGTGACCAATAATATGTGTATGTCAAAAGACCTTTAATTCAAAATTTAAATTAATCTCAAACAGAAAAAGAATTTTAATAATAAGTTTATGTTGACAATAACCGAAGAAATTAATTACCAAATAGTGAATGAAATTAATTGTATTATTCATTCCTGATTCAAATACTTTTACAAATCTTTATTTCTATAAAAAATGAGATATTAAAAGGAAGATATTCATGTTATGATCTTAATTTCATTATATTTTTCATAAATAAAAATTTGTTTCATTATGTATAGTTGAGTATGAACATGTTTAATTCTAAATTAACCACATATTTTTTCCTTAATTCAATCAATAACTTTTAAGTTAATTTTTTTAATTTTCTGGATTTTGAGAATATTTTAACTCTCATATGTTATAATAACATTATAAGTCATATAAACTAAATTAAGATCTAAAATTTAAAAATATGACATGTGTTCTAAATTTTTCTCTTATTATAACTATCAATATTATAATTAACTGATTTCAAAAGAAATATAGCTTATTAGAAAATTTGATTATATAAATAGTATAGTATGTCAATTTAAATTAGTAATTTATCAAAAATAGAAACTTTACCAAATTTAATATGACGACGCTAAAAAATTTACATCCACTTTAAAAAATATCTGCCGTCAACTTGTGAGGAAATCTATCTACACTACTAATACAATAGAATACACAATATTATGAGTAACCTTAGCAGGATTTGATAACCTAACAAGTTTCAACATGTATGCTAAGGTGTCATGTTTTAACTCGAACGGCTCAATCAAAGCCTAATTAGTTTATAAAACATTTGCAAGAAATACTGCTGATGAGTGCTCTTAATTAATATATAATTTCCACTCATATGGAGAACACGGCGCTCCCATCTGTAAGCCACGATCTTCCTCGCAACATTCATCACTTTTTCTGCCCATCTGTCTTTCTTTTCAATATTTTTGTTTCTCACTTCACTTTCTTATCTGTAGCACATATGAACTCCTGCATTATTACCTGTCGGAGGCTTTAAGTCGATCTTCTCTCAATCGCTACCTGATTAAAGTTAGATTCAGGGCCCAAAAGAAAAAGGCAAATTAATTCCTGAAATATCCTGTGGGGTTTTGCTTGTTTTCCAAGCTGTGTCTTTGCTGCTATGCAACTAGCTGATTGCAATCTGCTGGAATCTAATAAATTAGCTTCTCCTCGTGGCTCTAAATTAAAGCAACATTCTCTCTAGATCTTTGATGAAATTAATAGTTCATAATTATATTATTAAAAGTAATGCAAAATTTATATAGTTAATGAAAGCAATATGTGTATGTTATCTGTGTGTAATAATATTGTATACTTTTAAGATGATATTATAGATTTATGTGTGAAAAGGTTAAAGCCAACAAGTGGGGATACTTTCTTTTTTCTCTTTTGTCAATCATTGTAGTAGTGAAGATGAGGGATAGGCTACTCTAAAAGGACCAATGCTTAAATATGCTTTTGTACATAGTTCATTGTACTAGAAGACACTGGCACTAATTAACTTAATTGAATTCATATCTTCTTGGTCGGATTTCCATAGTTTATGATCATGATTATATATATATATATATATATATATATATATATATATAAAACTGTTGAATTTAAATACATCAAACGGTTGAAATTGTATTTAATTATATAATGCATCAATAATTAATACATATGTCAAATGCAATATCAACTGTTAAATGTGCTCAGATTCAATAACTTATACTTGATATAAGATTTTGTATAAAAAAAGAGACCCTGATCCTACCTCTCTTTCTCTCTCTCTCTCTTTTTATATATATATATATATATATATATATATATATATATAATACTAGTTATTGTATTAGTTTGTATTAAAATTACTTAATATTAGTGATATATTTATTTTGTACATACTCCCATGTGACTATCATCTTTTGTTGTGCTTATCATTTCCAAGAAAATATTTCGAATGGAAAACCAATTGAAAATAATGGTTCATTATAATGCAAATTTGGAATTATTGTAACTATCATCATTACGTGAAATTCAAGGAATTCTTCTATAAAAATCGATTACAAGTTCAATACGCAGATTGAAAAGCAATTATAATTTCTCAAACAAATGTAAAATCACATCAACAAAGGAACAAAAGATTAGTAGTGTTGTAAGTAGTTTCTCCTCTTGCAATCCAAAATGAGCTAGTAAAGAGATATCTTCATTGGAATAAACAGTGAATATTGGTAAAATATTTAATTAAAGTGGGGATATTTGTAAATTAAATAGAAGCCAAAGACAAAAGAGTACCTAATGTGCCCAGAGAAAAAAACAAAAGAGAAGCTTATCACATACAAGTTTTGAGGATGGAGAACTAATGCCTTTTAATTTTAATTTGAAGTCGCCATAGTTGGAGTTAAAGGAGAAGAAGACACAAAAGTTTCATATTTTTATGTCGGGAAAAGGACTGTCAGGTCCCAAAGGTTTGCTATAATACACTGAAAAGTCTCTATAGTTTTAAAAAGGGACTGTTAAGTCCTAGTCCGTCAAGTTTGACGGAAATTTTAACGGTGAACAGTACTGTTACATTTTTACCCCCAATATCCTATTTACCGCCGGCTGTTGACCACCGTTGACCACCACTTCTGATCACCATTTGTTTCACCATATATATGGTTAGAATCCTTGTCGAATGCTCTACATAATGGTACCATTATTATCGTCGTTTAAGTAGCCATTAGCCGTAGATCTGAAGTTGAAGGTTTAGATTCGGAAACTTTAACTTCAGATCTACGGCTAATGGCTACTTAAACGATGATAATAATGATACCATTGTGTAGAGCATTCGACAAGAATTTTAACTATATATATGGTGAAACAAATGGTGATCAGAAGTGGTGGTCAACGGCTGGCGGTAAATAAGATATTAGGGGTAAAAATATAACAACACAGTTCACCGTTAAAATTTCCGTCAAACTTGACGGACTAGGACTTAACAATCCCTTTTTAAAATTATAGGGACTTTTCAGTGTATTATGATAAACTTTTGGGACATAACAATCCTTTTTTCCGTCCTCTTTAGGGCTTGCTTTTTAAATTGCGGGTGTACTTTCGTACGATTACAAATAAATGTATAAGCTACAATATCATACACTAATGCACGGTTATCGGGAAGAATATTCAATTATTAGTATTAAAGATAAAAGAAAACATGATTAGGATATATATTCTGAATATACGAGTTCTTATCTGAATATAAACAATCTATAATTGATAGTTAACAAAACGAAACTCTTTATGTAAACTATAAGATAAACTAATATTATTAATTGTATCAACTAATATTATTAAGGAATGAGGACAAATTCGAATAGACCATGATTTGGGTATGCTATGATATATCTACCTCATTTTGCAATTCCTAATCTTTCTTTAGAAGCACTTGTAGATATTTAAACTTTTATGTATGTAAGTGGGAGTCCAACTATGTTGTTGTATGCAATAATAATTTTGTTGCTTATTAATTAATAATTGAGAAGTGCTTCTAAACTATGAATGATAGGTCAAGGGCTGACTTTTGCTTCTTGGGATATTGATTCTTTCATCATGTACCATATATATCATCTTGTGAGATGAGAAACCTATTGTATATGCTTTCGGTTGATTCTATTAAAGAATTCAATTCAAGCTAAATTTTATAATTCTTTTTAGATGGAATAAGACATGCATCTCTCTATATATATTGGTACCCAAATTGATGTCTACTAGTGAGATGGGTCGTGGCCTCTAAAGATTATATATTTTAGGTTCCGTATGGTTTTGGAATTGTTGTCGAAAAGTTTTAAGAAGATTATTTTATGATTTTTGAATACAAATAGTATTTAATTAAAATTATTAAAGGTGTTTATTTCATAATTTAGCTTATTTTACTTGATTTGTATTTAAGACCTGATAAACAACTCAAATATTGATGTTTAAGTTAAGTGATAATTTAACACACAGTATTATTATTAGTAATTTTTACATCACGATTTGATATTTCAATCTCTAAATATTGAAAATTAAAAATTTTATTTAGATTCATGTAACGAAATTCATTAAATTAAATTAAATTTATAACATGAGAGAGGTTATCTTTATGAATTTTTACCTTCAAATTTGAACATGTTATAAATATGATAAATTTTCATATTTTAAAAAATATAGAGTTTTTAAAATTTGATTCATTACTAATAATTAATCATAAGTAAATTTCACAATTTTTAAAATAGATGAATATTCACATTTAAATGATATTAATTAGTTGTCGCCATACTTTAAGGTATATTTGACTCTCTCAAGTTCTTGAATTTAAATAACAATAAAAAAATATTTTACAAAAATAAAATTTCTCACTCTAATCTAATTTTTTTAAAAAAAGTTAAAAAAAATCATATTAATGAATTGATATTTAAAATATTAAATCATTAAACGGAGACAACAAATTCTCAACTTTTTATCTAATTGAATTTAATAATTTAATAATTAAAGTGATAAAAAGAATAATTATAAAATTTCTGTCCTATTATAAATCAAAATTATTTTTAAGTCAAAAGTTTATAATCTCTTTGTAAGATCATCAAATTAACACGTGGGGTAATGCTTGTTCCACCTCATTAACAAATACAAATAATGGTATTTGATATATATATATATATATATATATATATGATTTTCTTCCAAAATTAAGAGTTCCATATGGAACTTCCACTGAAGAATATTTGTCCTTTCTAATAAAAAATAAATGGACCGTTCCACTTTCTATTGAGGCATATTTAATGGATCAAATAAGAAATTGTGTACGTCTTCAAGTGGCCTTGCCCTTTAGTACACTTGTAAAAGGCATAATATTTAAATTTATGTTCTATTATATTATGTTATCGTGATTCACATTAATTATTATTCTTATTTATTATCTATTTAGTAGTGAAAGTTTCTCAATGCAAGTGCGCGTGCGTGTGTGTCTCTCTCTATATATATGTGTATTTTTCTATGTGCTTTACTAGCTAGCATCTAAATTTTATTTTAGATATGTTTGTAATTGAGATATTAATTATATTTAACTTATAATATAATTATGAGTATAAATAATAATATTTATTATTAAATAAAAGTGAGTGTTTATTAAATATTTAATTTAAAGTTAATCTTAAATATAATAGTTCTATATATATAATTTTATATAAATCTTATCTATACAAATAATTATGGTCGTTATATTGTTATTATAAAATAATATAACTGTATTATATTATTGTTACATATCTTATATTTTTAATAGAATAAAAAAATAATAAAAAATATATAATAATAATAATACTATACTATTAAGTACATGCTCAATTTCATGTAATGAACTTGTCAGGTGTATCTATTTTTTTATATTAAAATATTTAAACTAGGTATATAAAATATCAAATTGATAGTTGATGACTCTAATAAGAATTAATTAACAAGTTAAAAAAGTTTATCCTAATCCCTTTGGTTTAATTGTTACTGGTTCCAAACAATATTAAGTAGTTATTAGCATTTTATATTATAAGTTACTTTTGTTACAAAGTTTCGCAAGAAACCCAAGTGAGAAATACTTTTTTAATTTCTTCTTAAAATTAAAATTATTCCACCATCATAAGTAGAAATAAATCATATATTTATTTGTTATGTAGAGCTTGTATAAATATAATTTATATTAATTTTGAGGAGAGATTGCAATCAAATGAGGATTAATTCTTCCATGGCTTTTAATAGAGAATGAATTTAATTTCATTAATTACATAAGATTTTAGTGTGAGATCTTTCCTCCACATATTTCGGAGTTTAATAGGTAATTCCACTGAGTTTTGTCCTTTAATTCGAATCAAAATGGTCCCTTCAATCCACTTTTAAATCAATTTACAAGCACATGAAAAATATGTCTTCAAGTTAATTCTATTTAAGGCCACTTAATTATTGCAACAATATGATTTTTATTTTGTTTTTTTTGTTGTGACATAATTATGTTGTCTTGACTGGTGATACACGTTGTTTACTTTACATGAGTATGATTAACAGTTATTAATTCATATTTTTGTTTTTATTGTTTTTAAATATTCTGTGTAAATAAAATCTCTCTTAATTAATGACACGTTGATTAAGATTAACATAAACTATATTTATTGTTACATCGTTTGCATATTAGGCATCAATAATTTATGGTAGAATTAAATATATAATCAGATTATTCTTGAGAATGTACTTATTTCTTGATCCTTTTTGCTTTATATATATATATATATATATATATATATACATATTAATGCAATAATTTGATCACACTCTTATAAAAAAGACCTTGCAATTACCAAATATAATAAATTAACAATCTCCTTCGATTTAAATTTGTTAATTAATTTTAAAATAATTTTTTATTAAGTGTACATTAATATTTAATTTTTTAAGAGCCATCGTTTTTCATATTCTTTTGTTAATTATTATCAATTACCAACTTATATGTAAAAATAAATTTCTAAGATGGAAAGAAAATTCTAATATATTAGTTTTACCTATTATATTATTATTATATTAATAAAAACTTTATTGTCACTCTAATCACACCTGTCAGCAGCAATCAATCGAGAATTAAATGTAGAAAAAAAAATTTACTCTCTTAAATCTCTTAATTTGTCCTCATTAGACTGAACGACAAAAAAAGAAAAAAGAAAAAAGAAAAAAGAAAAGAAAAAAGCTATCTACAAATTAATCAATATATATATATATATATACACACACACACATATGTACACATTTTTGTGTTTCTTTTTCTTTTTCTTTTTCACAAATCGAAATAGACAACAATTCAAAGCCAATTTAGGAAAATAATTGAGAAAGAAAATTCTAAAAAACCCAACAGCTAATGAATCTCCTGCACAAATATATTTCAAGACCTATAATATTAATTCTATACCAAATTCAAGACCAAACCTCTTTGCTTTTCCATGCCTTAAAATATTCATAGTGATAAGTAGTGGACTGCCCATATTTTAATTTTAATTTCCTGATTCGTTCCTTGGAATATCCCAATTTCGGTTGCTCTTTCTCTTTCCAATGGCCGGATCCTTCAGAATCAGCTGAGTCCCCTGCAACTGCGCACCATAGCTTCAGGTTCCAATGGCGAAATGATACTCACAACAGTTTCTTGTACAGCCGTTGACGGCGCTGAAGAGCTAGCTGCCTCATCCTGACTGCATCCCATGATTTTTTGGCAGGTTTCAATCAGGCAATGCCTGCATTTCGGGCACGAGGAATGTTTTCTAAGCCACTTATCGATGCAACGAACGTGAAATCCATGGCTGCATTTAGGAAGGAACCGCAGACGCTCACCAGGTTCAAATTCTGAGAGGCATATAACACATTCTGTGTCTAAACCTGGAAGGTTCACATCTTCTGAGTACTTAACCACTGCGAAAGTCTTCAGAGCTTTTTGCTTGATTCCTCTATTCTGAAGCCCAGCTGAGGAATTGGAAGAAGGTTCAGAAGCTGCTGCTGATCTTGAGGATCTTAGTGTAAACTTTAAAACTGAAGCTAACCCTACTGAGCAAATTAGGGCACATAAAAGGACTACGAGTACTGTCAAAACGTTTAAGTCAAAGCTTCTATCTCCAGGGTAAGGAGGGGGAGCAGCTATGAGTTGTTGTTGGTTGAGGGGTTTTTCTTGAAGTAATTTTCTCGGGGGAAAGTTTTCGAGAAAATCCTGGAAAAGTTGAGTGGAAGTGAAAGAAAGTGTGGACATGTTTAAAGTGAGTTAAGAGAGTTTAGTTCGAATTTCTTGGAGGTTGTTAGCATTAGGGGTCATTATTTAAAAGAAAAGTTGAAGGGTCGTTGAATTTGCTTTGGAATTAAGGATTAAAAAATGACCATATTAATCAAAATGGTTATCGTTAATTAATTAGTCCACTTTTTAGCTGGTTAGAAAGTGGAGGTGGCTATCAATGAATCAACGTCAGCATCTCCAAAGCTAGGCTTTGCTCGCCAAATTAAAGCCAGCCCAAGGAAAGGATAAAGGAAACTTCCCAACACGAGATATGAATTGGAAACTATGTTTTTGCCAAATTCAAGATATGTTTTTCTCACATTTTTTATTTATGCTGAGTGAAAGTAATGTATCATATATGAGTCAGACCCAACTCAACTTTAAATTCATTGAGTAACCCTTACTCAGCATACAACAAATGAAAATCACTTTGCAAACAGTACTAGATTTGCTGTTAATATAAGCTTTTACCTTAGTAAATTGATTTTCACATGACACCGACCCTCCTTCATATGAAACTTATATTTTTCAAGATAAGTAATTGGATTTGGAGGTACCACAAATAAAGTAGCTAATTTTGGTGTAAATGTTTTTGATTTTACATGGTGAGATACTTTTCTTGATAATTTTATTTGTAAAAGTTCTCTTCTACTGTGTTGTAAGCTGCTTAACTTGGTATGTAGAGAGAATCGTATTCAATTCTCTATCTTCATTCAGCAAAAATGGAGAACGGGATTTTATTAGACGCTGAAATCTTGTCTTTTCATATTAAAAATGGCACATACCATTTTTATGAAGATTTTAGCACATGGAAAATTATGCTTTTAAGTTAATTATTCCAATAAGTTGTTAGCACACTTGTCAAGTGAATAAAGATCAAAATTATGCAAACAAAAAGAAAATATTCAAGGGACAAATGTCTCTAGCTCCTTGCCTTAGTTTACCTAAGTTCTAAGTTTTAAATATATGGCCATAATTAATCAAATGGATGAGTGGAATTTATGTATGTATTTTTGTTTCCAATTAATTATTTAAATTAGAAATTAAAGTCAATTATTCTAAACATATATATCCCTACTCCTAACCAGCCTTGCCTTTTCATTCACCAACTTTTCCTCCTTTTTCTTCTCAAGCTTTAGCAATCGACAACAGATAAAGGATAATTTACTTTGAATTTATTTTTTATTTTAAAAGAAATTGCAAAAAATAAGACTTACATATTCTTCCTTAATTTTAATGCAGGGGAATTTAAACTTGTTATGACTTATATCAATTTTAACAAAAAATTCAAATTTAAAAGTAAAATTAACAAAATATTTATAATAACCGAAACCCAGAGATATTTACTGATTTTATTATTTTCAAAATACAGTAAGAGAACCATAATTCGAAAAAGCTTGCAGCAATAATTCTAGCACTTTAAACAACAGAAAATTTTAATTCTCCCTCTAATCATCCATCTAGGAGTAGCAATCCACTCTCATTTAAATACTAAGATTTTCTCTCTCAGCTATATCTCTTCTTCTTTAATTTGTCTGCCATTCGAAAAACCAGGGCCTGCCTCCATGCAAGCAATCCAATGGATGATCCTATTGAGCAATATTTTTATGCTCGAATCCTTGGAAAATCTCTGCTAGGTGTTATAAAATATCAACTAGTTGGTCTTTAAAGCTTGGAAAGTTGATATATTTTTAACACATGAAGAAGTTCAGATGTTACATGTTTGTGTATAAAATTGAAAGTTGTCCAAAATGACAACGGGGTTGTTACATTACAGGATCATGATCATGAGCCTGTTTACAGATTTTGTGTACAAAAAGTACTTGTTCTAGAAAGCAAAAGCTGAAAAAGATGTTACTTTTCTTCTAAACAAATGTGATACTTGGTGTTTAGTGTGCTCCTATTGGTGAGAAGCTCTAATGTTGGAGAACAGTAATGCATGATAAGAATATATATGTACTTGTTGCTTCGTATTATAATTTAAATTTGGGATACATCAAAATTCTATTTTGGCTGCGCATGCTATGCTTTATTCAAGGTTTGGTATAATGCACAAATAATGTTTGATCCAATTTGTGATTTTATATAATTAAGTTCATATTGAATGACGCTAGTACATTATCAACAACATGTGTATATACGTGTCAAAAAGACTTCTAAAAATTTAAATAAATTTAGATCAATTATAAACGCACGTGTCAAAAGACCTTTAATAATTTGAGTAGATTCATATCGACATTAAATACTAATTCTTGTATATAATATATTAAAGTTTTGATGACGTATATAATCGATACTCACAATTTCTTGAAATGGTAAAGATGACTACAAAGATAAAAAAGAAAATATAAGGTAACAAAAAATAATTTTATTCCTACACATAGATAATTACTGAACAATCTAAGACATCAAATATTCATAATTTGGAAGTTACAAGTTCGAATTTTACTATGGATATATGCTTATTCAATATTTTTATTTATTTTATAGTTTCAATTTTATGTTTATTACAAAAAATCAAGTTCTTAAGTTCAAACTTAGATTTATTTTAGATTTTCAAATAGGTTTAAAATTTTCTTATTTATTTTAAAATTTTCAAATAGTTTAGTTTGAACTAGTTTGAACCAACAATTCATTTCAATGTCAATTTATTTTGATTTTAAGTTCAAATAATCAAGAATAAAGTTGAAAGAATTTAAAATTTCAAGAAAACAATGAAATATTTTTCAAAAAAAGTATGAGAGGGGTTAACTAGGCTAAATCTCAAGCATTTTCTTCTCCAAATAATCTATTCTACTATACAAAATATCATATTCCCATTTCATCAATCATTAAGGTAAACAAAAAGAGCTTCAAAAGTTCATCTCAAGGTTCATTGTGAAAGTACTCAATATGACAAATGGATTTATTATATACACACAAATTTTCCCAATATGCAAATTGACAAATGGGTTTTCTTATATACTTTCCTTCCAATGGGTTTTATGTACAGAATGTAGGAGACGTTATATAACACAGTGGCCCAAAGCATAGTAACATTTTCGACCCAATACTTATTGGGCCGGCCTATTTAGGTTCCATTAGTTGGAATTGGGTTATTATAAACATATTAGGCCCAAAATTATCGTTTCGTTTTCTAAATATAGGCAGCGTTAAAATTTAAAACAATATCTAAAATAAGTAAATCACCTTCCTATTATCTTCTGGATTTCAAAATCTCGTACGAGAAGCTCTATTTATCTCTCTTCTCAATCGCCAATTTCTTTTTTCTTTTTTTTTCTTTACCTCTGGCCGAAAAAGATCCTGCTTCTTCTCTGCTGGTGCCTGGTATATAATCTTCACGATTAAATATATTTGATTTTTTTTATTTTGTTGTAATATACTAACTTTCGACAATTTAGAGATACCCATTACAGAATCCTTGTGAATTTTTCATTGTTGCGTTTATTTTTGTTTATGATAGGATTTTTCGTGATAATTAATTGATTATAATCCTGCTAGTGTTATTGTATCTTTAATTTTGATAATTTCTTTCGTAATTTATCATTTGATCGCACGCTGTTGAGGTTTTTCTTTCTTTAGTTTGTGAAATTATATATGGGATTTATATAATTTTATATGAATGTTTGATGTATTTGTTTTGTTTCGTTCTGTAATTAATGCACATAATGTTTCTAGGCGTTGAATTGTTTACTGGTGAATTGATAATAGAACATTCAATATTAATTATGTTAATGCCTATGTCTTCTTTTGTCAATTCATGTTTAGTTTTCCCATTGCATGTAATAGGCAAAAGGTATATTGATTTTATTGGAGATTGAGTTGATATTGTAATTCTATTTGCTGTTTGACTAAATGAGAGAGAGAAAATTCTTGACTTTGAAATCTGATTGTTTCTTTTTATTTCGCTATCCAGATTTGATATTCATATTATTCAAGATGCCAGCCACCGCAGGGCGAGTTCGCATGCCTGCGAACAATCGGGTGCACAGTAGTGCAGCCCTGCAAACACACGGTATCTGGCAGAGTGCAATTGGTTATGACCCTTATGCACCAAACAAAGATGACTCGAAGAATGTATCAGAACCCAAATCCTCTGGTAATGAGCCTGATGCTGATAATCCGTACAATAGCTACCAGGGTCTTTTAGCGCTTGCCCGCATCACGAATACTAATGCTGACGAGGCTCGTGGGGCTTGCAAGAAGTGTGGTCGTGTTGGGCACTTAACATTTCAATGTAGAAATTTTTTAAGTGTTAAGGATGATAATAAGGAAAAAGACCCAGAAGCAATTCAGGCTGCAGTTTTGTCTGAGTTGGACAAAATTAAGGGGAAAGTAAGGAAGCTCAACGGGAAGGCTAAGGGTGGGGATGATAATGACACTGATGAGGAAGAGGAAGAGGAAGAGGAGAGTGACAGTTCGGATTCAGATGCGGATTCAGAGATTGAGAGGATTGTTGCTGCAAGATATGGGAAGAAAATTAGTGGTAAGGGGAGATCATCGAGAAAGAAGAAAATGGACTACTCAGATGAAGATGGGTCTGATTCAGATTTGGATTCAGGAAAGAGGAAGAGGAGAGGAAGGTCTAAGAAGAGGAGGAGCGGGAAGAGGGAACATACCGATTCAGAGGATGAGGATGATGTTAGGAGGAAGAGGAGGAGGGAGAAGAGGCGGAAGAGGGACGAGTCATCAGATGAAGACAATGAGCGTCGATACCGTAGGAGGAAGAGTAGAAAGGAGAAGAGGAGAAGAAGAAGTAAGAGACATTCAGATGATTCTGATTCAGATTCATCTGAAGATTCTGGCAGACAGTATGAGCGAAGGACCCAAAGGTCTGAATCGCCATCTGATTCTGATGCTAGTGATTCGGATGATTCACGGGTTGGAAGGAGCCAAAAAAGGTTGAAGAAGAAGAGCCGAAGACGCCACCACAGAGAAGATAAATAGAGGCTTCCTAGAAAGGTAATGCATCACTTAATCTGCAGAGTTTGTTTTATGTTTGTGTAGTCTGTGTAGTATGTTACAATTTTCTTGTGTATGATACTTTTTGCTCTTTTGGATTTATCGATTTGCTTTTTAAAGGTTTGGTGTTAGGTCTGATTCTGCTTCATTGATGCAGTATGTTCTTTGCTATCCGTAATAACTGTTTCCAAGAGTGAAATAGAAAGGATGTTCTATCTTGGGATTGTATGTTATAAACAATTAATTTGCTAATGGTTAATATTTGTTGGTTTTGCAGGGATGCAGAAAAGTGTGATTTGATAATTATAAAAACTCCTTTCTTATGGAATCTATGATAGTGTGCAGATTAAAACAATAGGTTATTCTTATAGAGTTGCATGCTGTAAGTAGAGTTCTGTTTTCAGAAAGGGAAAAAAGGGTATGGTAGGATGCAAAGAAATTTATGGTAATATCTCTCAGTGGCGAGTTCTCATAACATACGAGTAAGCTGAGTTGATTAATGTTTCCTGTAGGGTGACATTTACTTTTAGAAGTTATATTAGAGATGTTATTACAAATATGTCGCAAAAGCAACACAAGACAACATTCGAAGTCCTGGCGTCAGTACTATGTCCCAATGGTTTACAGAGCCGAACATGACTGGTATTTTGACAGAGTCAGGGTAATGTATCACTTTCATGTAAAGGTACCCGTAGATTTGGTATTCTGTCTCTCTTAATTCTTTTTATGTAGTCTTCTAAAGTCATCTGACTGGTTGATCTTCAAGATGTTGCTTTCTGGTTTCACATCTGCCTTATGATTCATGCCTACAGTTTTTTCTCTCAATCTAAGATTATTGGTTTTTGCTAAGACTTGATCTATACACAAGTCCTAGACAGTTGTGAACTTTATTCTGTGACTTTCACCAAAGCATATAATCATCATGGTATTTGATTATAGTTCTAGATATTTATATGGATCCTCCACTCAAGTTTTTGTCCTTCCAAATCAAAAGGGTCCATTACACAGAATAATAGTTTATGATAGCAAGGGTAAAACTACTCTTGATGAGAAACTTTTATACCTTTAATTCAAAGGAGAATTTGATCACAATCTTATCATAATATGTTTAGTGGATTTGAATGAAAAACCTTGGAACCAGTAATATATAATCCACTCAGAATCACTAAGGAAAATTAAATAGATGTTCAAAATTTGATCGCCATCTGTTTGAATGCAATAGTGTTGTTGGTTCAAGTCATAGTCATTTTTAACGTACGAATTACTCTTCTAAAAAAGTTGGTCAAAAGGACAAAATAGTTATTGTTTTGCTTACATAATGTAGCGTAAGCTCAAGAATTTTCTACTCTAATTGAACTATAAAAAGCACTTCAATTTTAACATAAAAGCTTAAAAGAATTAAAAATTTTGGTAAATATAATTTACTTTTATTTAGAAGCTAATGTTTGTCACTTGTGTATTTATTGTTTACCAATTTTAGATTAATATTCATGTAACTTTAATATGAAACATATTAAAGGCTTGTTTAAAATTGAGGTTTTGAAGTTCTGAAATTATAATTATTGTGGGTTGAGAGATGAAATTATTAGACCTTAAATATTCTTGAAAAAGTGGTTTATATCTACTTAAAAGTAATGTCTATTAAATACTTTAATTATTGTACTTTTAAGTCGATCAAACAACGGTTGTAAATTAAGTCTCATTTAATTTAAATGTGATAATATTAATTTTTTATCAAATAGTTATATGTATAAATTAGCTAACTTTTAAACCACAACTGAAAAGATATTATATTTTAAAAGTCTAATAGAATCACATCATTAATAAATAAAGAAATAAAACTTAAATATATTATAGAGATGAATTGACGGTCCTAATATTTTTGCCCATATATTTATATAATTTGTAAATCGTTATATTTATATGCTTCTAATAATTGAGATTAAATTTGACAAATATAATTAACATATATATTAGATTTAATCTTAACTGTTAAAAATATATATAACGATAAATAAGTATAAATATATATATATATATATATATATGGAACTGACGATGTTTTTATATATTATAAATTTGATGAATATAAAATTTCTTTAAATATAAAGTGAGATATGATATTTTTACATATTACTTTATTTTTTAATACATTAACCTTGTTGATTAACCATTGACCATAAAGTCTAATAGAATCACATCATTAACAAATAAAGAAATAAAACTTAAATATATTATAAGGACTGAATTGACGGTCCTAATATTTTTATTCATATGTTTATATAATTTATAAATTATTATATTTATATATTTTTAACAGTTGAGATTAAATTTAACATATGTAATTAATATATATTAGATTTAATTTTAATTATTAAAAATATATAAATTTAATAATTTATAAATAAATATAAATATTTATCTAAAAATTTGAGACTGTTAATGTTTTTTTATATTATAAATTTGATGAATATAAAATTTCTTTAAATATAAAGTGGGATATGATATTTTTACATGTTACTCTATTTTTTAATCCTTTAACCTTGTTGATTAACCGTTGACCATAGCTAAAGAGAGGGTAGAAAGTTGATTATAATTTATAATAGTATAATCATCAATGTTGGGGATGGGTCCAAATCTATCATATCATATCGTGGGGTGGGGAATGGACTACACTGCCTATTTTGCCTACGTGGTAGGTCTTTTGGGGATGAGTTTATCTCTTTGTTTGGTGGAAACTGGAAAGCATTACTACTACAACACAAGACAACCATCGATAGTGTTATCATATGCTTGTCTTTTTCCAATTTTAAAATTTACAAAAACTCTTCACCTTCCCTTTTACAAAAGTTTTATTTAAGGTTTGATTTAGTTATTTAATTCTCTAAATTTTGTAGTTATTTTAACTT
This sequence comes from Melia azedarach, assembly GCA_028052125.1. Lineage (NCBI taxonomy): Eukaryota > Viridiplantae > Streptophyta > Magnoliopsida > Sapindales > Meliaceae > Melia > Melia azedarach. Next base: position 14,643,291 of record CM051400.1, on the reverse strand, counting down.
GATTCACACTTCGCCTGTTATTTAGGTTCAAATTCTGGGTTTTTTGGGGAAAACATTGTCTTTTTTTTTAAAAAAAATAAATTTTTCTAACTTTGTACACATGATATTATTTAAAAATAATTAAGAGAATTAATGGGCAGTGCTCTCTTCTTTCATATATGTATAAAAAGGAGAATATGTAGCAATTCAGTTTTTTTTTTTCCTTTTGCTGTCGATGATTCTCTGGCACAATAGACTCAGGATTCTCTTTAAGGATTCTGTGTTGAACTAAAATTTTTCCGGAATAAATACGGGCAAATTGAAACTGAAATTATCATCATTGAGCAAGTAATTCAGAAAATGGAGTCACCAAGGAATCAAATTGAACTTCTCCCTCTGTGAATGAAACCAAATTGAATACCTCTTCTCCATGAACAGCGGCATCATTCCCATTTATCGTACAACCCAAGAAATAACAAGAAGTAATGAAATTCTGATGAACTTAAACTTCCACTACCAACAAAACAAGAAAAAACTCGCGAACTTAGCTGAGTCCTCCGTGGCTGCGTATTGTTTCTTCAGATTCCAGTGTTCTGATACTGACAACAGTTTCCGGCACTGGCTCAGAAATTCCTGAAGCTCCATCCACGTCACACCTCACAGTTTTCTCACAGGTTTCAATCAGAAAATGCCTGCATTTCGGGCACGAAGTATGCGACTTAAGCCACTTATCGATACAACGAACGTGAAATCCATGGCTGCATTTAGGCAGGATCCGCACAGTCTCACCAGGCACAAAATCTGACAGGCATATAACACATTCTGTGTCCAATCGTGGAAGCTTCATCTCCGCTGAGTATTTCACTACTGGGAAAGTCCTGAGAGATTTTTTGTTGATTCCTGATTTGACTGAGGAAGAATTTGAGGAATTGGCACTAGAATCAGAGGCTACAAATCTTCTGCATCTTACTAATGCACACATGATGAGAATATTCAACCCAACTGAGCAAATTACAGCAGTAATAAGAATTGTCACAACGCTTTTGTGCAAGGTTCTGCTTTCTTCAGGAGGAGGAGCTGCCATAGCTGGATGTTGGTTGCTTGGATTTTCCAGAAATAATTTTCTCGAGTGAGTCTTTCCAAGAAAATCTTGGAAAAGTTGAGTGGATGAGAAAGAGCTTGTTGTCATGTGTAGAAGAATGTTAGAGAGAACTTAGTTTGAACTAATTCTTGAACGTGGCAAGCATAAGATAGATGGTTACATATATAAGAAAATTAAAGGGCTAAAATTTTTCTTTTGCAAATGATTTGATCAATTATTGCTAAGGATGCGTATGCTGGGGGAAATATGTTACTGCTGTTTCATACATATAACCAGGGGCCAAGCCAAAACTGGGAAACTAGGGGTCAAAATATTTAAAAATTAAAGTTATTTGGCCAATATTTTAAAAATATTTTATAAAATTATAAGGATCAATATATATATATATATTTAACATATAGAGTTAAATTATAAATAATATTGTACGGCCTAGTGTGTAGCTTTGCATATAATTAGCTATTTCATACATGTAACTAAAGAAAGACTACTCGATTTTTATTGATTTTGAGTTTTGTATAAATACTAGTCTTAAATATGTATTTTATTGACAATAATTTAGATGATACTTGACATTTTCAAGTCATCTTAAATTCAAATAACGGTAATAAATTAAAATTTTATATCATACATTAAAATGAAATGAAAATTTCAATTTTTGTGTACAATTTTTAATTAAATATTTTGTTGTGGGGGCAGTTAGCATTGATGTAAAATTGCAATGACATAGAAGATAAGTCCGAGTGTGGGAGTGGGAGTGGGACAGCTGGGAGAAGCTTTTCGTTATCACCTTGAAAGAAAACACAAATAGTATTTGATTAAACCTAGATGTTTTGTCCATATTCTATATCTTGTATATGAATCCTCCTCAAAAAAAGTAGAGTAGTTTTACAGCCTATTCTTGATAAGAAACTTTTTCTTTCTCCCTTTCATACTCACTTTAATTTAAGAAACATATATTTTATCTCAATCTTATCATAATCTCTTCATAATCTCTTCATCACCAAACATATACATGCATACATACATACAGCAAATTTAATCTTTGTACTTGTTCAATACATTAATGTTTTCTTGTGGCTCCTAATTAAAGCAAATCCTCTCATTTTATTTCAATATTGTTTACATATTTTAGTCACATTTTTAACAAAATTTGATTGTATTTTTTTTATTATAGTACAACTAAGAATTTTGTGTATTTTTAAACAAAATTTATTTCAGTATTTGAGAAAAATATACTCCCATTTCTAGAAGATAGAAACCACTTTGTCGATCTCTATGTAGATCATTAAGAATTAATTAAATTGAGTTTTATGATTGCTTATAAATAAATATGTGATTTATGAGTCATCAAAGTTATTAAGAATTCATTTTAAAGCAAAAATTTTAAAAGCGTATGTGTTTTTGTACATTTTTTAATTTTTTCTAACACTTTTTAAAAAAAATCATTAAAATACTTATTATTACTTTTACAGTACTCTAAATGATATTTTTAATTAACATATAATTATATATTAATTTAAAAGTCACTTATATTATTGGTTAGATCTATTTTATATCTTTAAGCTAAACCGTTGAATATATGTACAAATAAATATTTATATTTCTTAATCTAGTATCTATATTGTACCAATTAGTACTGTCTAACACTAAATAAAGTTAAAAGCTGATCTCAAATTCTCAACCCATTGAGTGTGTATAGTGATGCAACAGTTATTTGGTTTAAATTATGCTTCAAACTTTATTTCAACACTAACAATTAGATCAACAAAATGTTTCCCACAACATAAAGTTAACTAAAGTGCTTTATAATTAATTACTTTTATGATGATGAGGGACCAGAGACAGGCTAAGCTTGTATAAAGTATTCTGTTCAATTTACTTTTTTTTTTCTTTTTTTAATTTCTATAATTATAGCTGTTTAAATTCATATCTTCTCTGTTGGGGTAGGACATTACGCTACGTTTCATTTGTGAGGGAGAGTTTATCCTTATTATGTTTGCTGGAAACCAATATTAGAATATGATGATGGATAACAATGATATGTATTTTTTTTTCTATCAAAATTAATAATTTAGAGAGAATTTAGTATATTTTTTTAAGTGATTCATTTGATACTTTAAATTTTTTAATTAATTAGTTCGATCCGATCAATATATATTAGATGTGACATTTTTTTAGATATATTTTTCTTTATAAAATAATAAGTTAGTATTATGATGAATTATGGTTAGAGAGTGATTATCTGATTTATATTAAATGCTTTATGAACAATCATTTTCATTCTTTGATTTACAGGATGCATGTTTGTTGGTAGTGCTAGAGACAAAATTGAAAATTTGAGATCGAAAATGTCAAAAAAGAAAAAATTAAATAAGTTAAAATTTAAAAGTAATTGATGAAATTAGGGGTAAAACGTTTACCTTTTAAACTTTTGGGGTCAAGATATAAAAAAACCATCTTATAAATTTCGTATGATAAAATTAATTATCTCTTAACGTTATTGAAATAACAAATCGGAATATAATGTTCCCTAGTTTAACAATTTCGTGCTAGTATGGATTTATATAAAATGACAAAACAACAAAAGTCAAGAACTAGTTTATTAACATAATTAAAAATTATCTTGATTGAAAATATCATTATTCTACTTTAAATTATTTTGACCATTAGTATTTAATGTGTAATTTTTTTTCGTTTCATATATCTGTATGAAAAAAAAAGATAAGACAAATCAAAATATTAATTTCCCGACAAAAAATCTCAATATCTAAATTAGTAAGATTTTTTTTATAAAAGTAATCTGAAAGTATAAATGAATTAAAAAAATAATTTGAAAAATATGACTGAGAATATTAAAAAATTTGTATTTTGTCATTCTTTTTCTAGAATCGTTATTATCTAAATGCAACCATTAATCGTATTTATTCTTACACAACTATGAAGCTTGATAGTATTCGCTTATTCGGAGTTTCTGTTACTACAACTTGGTCAATAAACTGTTTCCTTTCAACCTTTTTAGGAGAGTAAGGTCATATCATGAAATAATTCTCCTATCTCAAATAAAAAATCTCCTTTAAAAAAGAAGAAGGGTGTGTCTCTAGGTATCGAAAATCACCTTTGGAGAATAGAATGCACAAACTGTAAAACGTTTCCGGAAAGCTCTACACAATAACAAGCACAGATCACCGATAAATATTTGTCTTCGAATGCTCTCTATTTAATTTAATTTAATTTTTTTTGGGTGATTTCTCACCAATCAAGCATGGCCAAATCTTTGGAACACAAGTTTCCAGAAACACAAAAAATGGATTTTGAAAATAGTGGAAAGCACTAGAAGTTGATTTTGAAAGTTCTAGTATAGAGGTGACAAAATAGGCGGGCCGATTTGAGCACGGTACAGTTCATTCGTGAACAATGTCAGTACGGACCGACACGGCACGACATTGTTAATGTACTGGGCCAAGAAAAAAAGTCTGTGGACCGTGTCGTGAACAGTTTCGTGTCATAATGGTCGAAAAAAAAGTATGTGAGTTACTATTCAACCCGTGAACAGTGAATTTTAGTTATTATTCAATGTATACAGTACTACTATTTTCTATAAACAGTGGTACTATACAACTTAAGCAAGTTGTATTTTGACATACCTGGCCGATACGGCACGAACAGTAATTATAGCGTGAGATGGATTGGGCTTACACATTTTACTGTGTGTGCGGTGTCGGCCAAACCCAAAAGCCCGTATGAGCTCATTTTTCATGAGCCGTACTATCCCGGCACGACTTATTTGCCACCTCTATTATGGTATGTCTGCTACAAGAAGGAGCCAAGGCCCATTGAGTTCTTAGGTTCCCAATGGGCGGGTTTCCATCCTTTGATTGATAATAAAATTTTCAAATAATTTAATTTTTAATTTAAATTTTTTTATGGGATTGTAACACATATTTTTATTGAGATTTGAAATTTTAATCCTTAAATAGAAAGAATTAAATGAACACTTACCTCCCTTTATCATCCAAGTCAATTAGTCAAACTTTAGAATTAAAGGTAAATTGGTAAACGTTATTACAACTTTACTCTTTTGTTTGAGCTCAAGACAATTAATATGAATCCCAGATTGTCCGCTTGTGAAATCTTCACCCAATGACTAGCAGTTGTTTCTTTCTTATATGGGTTTGGTTGTTTACAATTGTTGCTCCATTATGTGGATGTATATGATATGACATGATATCATACCTTGTCTGCCATGTCTAGAACTAGAATTGCATTGATGTCATTTTCATTAAAATAACTGAACCCGAATTCTCTGCCGCCAAAATTCTATATTTCATCAGCCATATTCTTCCTTAGTTGTTCTTGTTGATTGGAGGATGTATAGAGGTGTGAGATGAGCTGATTAAATTGGCATTAGCAGTGCAACATTATAATTGCTATAAACTGATATTACATTGATTAAATTAAATTAGCATTCGAATTCATTTCCATTTTCTTCCCCTTTCTTCTTCAATTTCTTTATTTTTTTAATATTTATGAATTCATCTAATTAGCAAGGTGAGAAAAACTATTAAACTCAAATGGATTTTTCATTTTCTTTTTTTTATTTTATGAGTTTTATTTTGAGTTGCAAGTGTTCTATGAATTTGAATGCGAATATTTGGACGATTTGTTTTTATTGCTTTCATGTATAACGAAACCCGTTTACAGATTTGAGTTGCTTGTGGCATAACGAATCATTTTGTTTAGGTTATATCAAAAAAACTGAATTACATGTGTTCGATGGAATATCCAACAGAAACCAAACCATAACAATATGACTTTAATAAATAACATAGAATTAATATAAAATGGCAAAGGAAGAAGAAATTAGAAATCTATTGGCTAGGCGGGAACAGAGATCAATAATATGTTGTTTTTTAGCTTCATAAGGAATCCCCCTTCCAAGTCATACTGACATTAATTAGTCTAGTAGCTGCAGCATCGTAGTTCGATGAGGTTCGGCCCAGGATGCCACCATTCAATGGCAGTAAGTAAGAATGAAAGTGAGGGCATTATAATAATTTAATTTTTAATTATCAGATTTAAACGGTGAGAGGGAAGGTAAGTGTGCCTTTTTTGATATTTTCTATTTAAGTGTTAAAATCTCAAATATAAAAAAAAGTATATGTTAAGACCCTTTCTACCTTTTTCACTAATTTTTTTCTCTTAACTTTTTACACAATTTTTCTTAATTTACAAGTTATATAAGAATTTTAATTTTGGATCCCGATCATTTGGTAATCTATTATTTCCTAAGCTTTGTAAAAGATTAGCACACGAGGGCATAAAATTTTATGGACCAAAGTTTTGAAACTTTTAATTTTTCTTATGAACAACTAAATGCTCACCTCTTTTTCTAAATGAGAAGAGTTAATTTTTTACCTAAATTCCGTTAAGACTTTCGCTGGTCTAATTAAATTAATATCAATCTCAAATCCCAACTCTCAAATAAATTTATAAAGTAATACAATAGATGCAGATGAAAATTAACTAAATTTCTAAAAATAATCCAAGTTAATTTCACTAGCAGTTTTTTTTCCTTAGTTAAAATTACATGAAATATAAAATACATATCTAATTAAATTCGCATAGTTTAATTTTTGTACACTCTTAGAGTAATCACTTATTATACATATGTTTATTATTTTTATTCGTTTTACACAATCACTTATCATAATTATTTTAAAAAAAATTAAATTGTATTAATTTATCTTCTCTCTAGAATAAGTTCAAAAATATTTTAAAATGTGTAATAAATATGCTATAACACAACTTTAGTAAAAATGCAAGAAAGATATATAATAAAGTAAAAATTCAACAGCTAAATTAATACACTTAATTTTTCCTCAGAATGGAGATAAGAAATGAGCTTTTCTTTTTTATATTATTTTTGAATAAGCATCAAGATATAAATATAAACTCTTGTTCATTCATATTAAAAATAAAATAATTATTCTTATGTATTTATAGAAAGTTTGATAATTTTATTGAACAGAAAAAAAAAACATATTTTAAATGATAGTTTATAAAAAATAAATTAAAATACTGTTGGCATAACCTTTAATTTGAATAACAATTATGGGATTTGAACAATAATGAAAAAAAAGTTGAGAACATTGGAGTTTATGAAAAGAATGAGCCATTAAGATCATTCTTGTAATTAATAGGGTGTTACAAGAAATTTTTTTAATTTTAATATATTTTAATACGGTGAAAAAAGAAATGCAATTTTAAGAAAAGAGTGAAAGTAGCATTACTCTAATTTTAATATTCAATCCAATGTTGTAGCACACCAAATATAATAAAATATGACTTATAATCCACTCCTATCATATATCAATATTCCAATTCTATCATATTTAATCTAGTCCAACATACCAAATCAACCCTAAAATTTAGAAACTAGCATTAGTTAACTTAAAAATCTATGGCTTTTTTGTCCTTTGTTTTTAGATGTTAAATTATAGAAGAGCAAGCTCCAATAATTGATCATAGAAAAGTAGAAATCTCCCCTTTTTTTTTCATGCGGTCTTGAGTTGTTAAAGACTTTAAAAAGCAAACTAAATTATAAAATAAAACTGCTCAATTTTTGACCCTTTGCTTCTCGAAAGGCCAAATTCTTTTCATTTTTTTAATTCCCGAAAGGCCAAATTTAAATTCGATGATAAAGAAATAACTCAATTACACCTAGTAATTCTCCAAGAACACAGGATTACAAAACTAATTAATAGCTGTAAGCAAACTTCACTGGACCTGCAGGATTGGAACGTTGGAAACAACATTCTAGCTAGATATATATATTTTATTAAATTTTTCACGGGGTAAACTAATTTTGTTACAGTCATCTCTATGCGGTCGATTTCGTACGTAGACCTATTATACATTCACAGTGATAATGTAGTATGAAAATGGAAAATTCTTATATCAATCCTGTATCCAATGAGGCTATGGCTTTCTAAATTTCCAGAGGTCATGGCATTTTCTAGTTGGGAAAAAGCAGTAGATTCCCTCTCTTTTTCATGAACGGCTTCTTTCCCATTTCTCGTACGTACAGGCCTAAGCAATAACAAGAATAGTTTTCTATCTCATAAATCTTAGGTGAACCCCCATAATTATGTGTAATCTAATTCAGGTTCCAAGGGCCTTAAAGCTGACAATAGTTTCTTGCAGTTGCATAGAAGGAGTTCCCGATGATGAGCTATCCTGCTGCTTGCTGTACCCCACGATTTTCTCACATGTTTCAATCGGGCAATGCCTGCATTTCGGGCATGAATGATTTGATCTCAACCATTTATCGATACAACGAACGTGAAATCCATGGTTGCAGCTGGGTAGGAGCCGCACACGCTCACCAGCTGCAAACTCTGAAAGGCATATAACACAATCTGTTTCCAAGCCTGGAAGCTTGAACTCTGCTGAGTAATTTACTACCGGGAAAGTCTTGAGTGCCTTTTTCTCGATTCCTTTGCTGATTGATCGGCGGGTTGAGGAGCTGGTGTTAGAATCTGAGGATATTAATCTTAAGCATCTCAATGCGCACCTGATAAAATAATTTAACACAACTGTGAAAATTACTGAACATACGAGGACTGAGAGAACCATTAGAACATTTTTGTGCAAGCTGTTGCTGTCAGCTGGATGAGGAGGAGAAGCGGTTGTGATTGTTTGGTTGTTTAGAGAATTTTGGACGAGTAATTTTCTGGAGTGAAATTTTCCAAGAAAATGTTGGAAGAGTTGAGATGATGAGGAAGAGCTTGTAGATAACATGTTTACAGAAAGTTTAGAGCTTCGGTTTGAACTTAGTTCTTGATGACGGCAAACATAAGGGGGATTATATTTATATATACATGGGAAAAGTTAAAGTGTTAAAATTGCTTTCTAATGATTGACTAATCTTTTATAATATGTATGCGTTTTGCTAACAATCCTGTAGAAGATAAGTCCGACTGCGCATAACGCTGACAATCTTGGTACACTTATCACTTTCAACAAACAACACAAACAAATATATACACACATACGTACGTACATACATACACACATACATACGTCATATAGAATGAATGAAATTTGTTTGATCATTCTTTGTAATAAGACCTCACTATCATCTAGAAACATAATTTTATTTTTAATCAACCGTTATTACTTGTACATAATTTATTATTAAATCCAAAATTAACTGTGATAAATATAAAAATATTACCGTCAGAAAAAGTCTAAAATACATAAGAAGTTTTGTCATCTATACAATTAATTTGTCATTAAATCCAAAATTAATTGTGATAAATATGAAAAAAAAAAATTGTTGTGATACTTCTGTTTTGAAAACCCAATCAATGTGACGGTAATTACAATAAATATGACAAAATATCACTAGATAGTTGTACGACTGCTGCTGTATTTTAGGCTATCTTTTATGGGGTTGTTTCATTATGTTATTCTTACAACTATCCAATAAAATCAATCAAGGAACAATTATGGTGATTAAAATATTAAAAGAGAAAATTTAAGTATCATAGTCCATATTAAATATAGAATAGGTTAGTCTTGAACTTATAAAAGCCACCTAAGAGACTCATGCCAAGTGACATTAGAGTGAACCCAAATCCTTATTCATACATGGACCCCCAAAATGTATACGATTCACCCTAACAAGAAATTGTCAAGCTTGTGCATTTCCCAAAAATTATGCTGGACACAGAAAATAAAGCCAAAGTTGTGATTTTGGAGAGCTCAAAATATAATTATCTAAATTTTTAGGGTTAAAATATAAAAAACTTCTTTTTAAAGAGTAAAAAATTATTAAAATCAAAATTTATAGACTATAAAATATAAAAAAATCTAGTGTTAACAAAAAGTTATAAAATATATTTATTTAAAATTTTTGTTAAAGCCTAGGATCTTTGAGTAATTTCGCTTCTGAATGGACCTAACGTGTTTAAGCATCACGAGATTATGAGAATAAAAATGTCACTTCTAACCTCAAATATCAAAAATTAGGCGACTTAACCGTTACTGCTAAGCTTGGTGGTCAAGGGACTAGACCTCTCACAAGAGGTCTAGTTTTCGATCCTTATCATGGGCAATGATTTATTTCTCACTATAGTTGATAAGAGAGGTTTATCATATTAGATTATGGGTAGTACTCCATTCACACATGAGGGTAAATCTCTCTTCTCAGTGAGGGTAAACACCACCCAAATGGGGTGCAGCTCTCCTGGTGGTATTAGAATCAATTCGATTAAAAATCCTGATTTTTGATAATTTTACAATGTAATATTAATAGTTTGTATATGTAATATTAAAAAATAAATAAGATAGACTTTAAATTTATATGTTCAAGTAAGTAGTACTACTTAAATATAACTTAGGTTAGTATGTTTCACATATTAGATAGAAAAGTCTTTATTTTTTTTTAAAATTATCACTTTGGTTTAAATTATTTTGGTTAATGTCACTTAAATCTCTTGAACAAACTTCCTTCTCCTAATTGTCAGATAATTTTTAATTTATTCCTTATAATATAATAAACTTTAATTTAACCTTAAAATTTATGAATATAATAAGGTGACTTCAAACTTATAGGTTCGAAGTAAGTAGTACTACTTAATAAATTAAAGCTTTTAGTTTAATAATGAATATTCCATGTATAACATATAAGATGATGATCTATATAAGACATTATTTGTTAAGAATAATTATTTACGATCTGTTCACGAATTTAGAAGGAACTGTTTCTTTGGCACCTTAATACAACATATAATTGCCAAACAAAAGAAACCAAAACAACAAGTAGGTTACAAATGGAAAGGTACATTTACAGCTAGCAGTCACTTATCATTGTAGGTATAAAGCAATATTTATCCGTGCAAGTAGACCGATTGCTATCGATCAGCCTTTTTCTTGTGGCTCCTACATCCAAAATAATGCAACATTTTTCATATACTAAGATCCTCAGAAAGCTCTACAAACATAAAGTATGAATTGTACTCGGTTTATGAATCATAAAGGTAATGAATAAAGGTTCAAAAGTTGATCTCTGTTTACATAGCAAGCAGTTATTGGCTCAAACTAGTAAAGTAGAGAAAAAAAAGTGGCCCTATATGACAAGTGGGATAGTTGCACTCTTTATGATAATGTAGATTATTTAGTCGATGTAATTAAAGTTTCCCAAGTCATAAAGTGGAAGATATTTCTTTTCCTTCTTACAAGTTTATTTATTTATTATTATTTCATAGTGACATTGACCAGAGATAGGCTAAGGTTGATGTTCTTTCTTCAATTATTTGTACTTTTTTGTGATATGTAACTATGATTGTTTGAACCCATATCTTATAGGTAGGATTATACAAGGGAGTGGTTACTGGTTGGTCTTGTGAGGGAGAAATTATCCTGTTGTATGATGGGATATCACTATTCATAAATAAAATAAATTTATATAACGATAATATGGTTGTTAATTCCAAATTCAATTAATTTTAGAGAAATTCCTTATGTTAATACACAGTTAATTTAGATATAATCCTTGTCTTGGTTCTTCAACTTTCATTTGAGTAAATACAGTTGAAATAAAAGTAAATAAAGAGACAGAATTTTTCAATAAAATAAAAGAAAATTAAACTATTAAGGATCCTAATTAAAAAAAATCCTAACGATTTACCTACCTTCCACTCTAGTCAAGAACACTAATTTGACCATACGTTATTGTTGACAACATCAACGCAACGAGGCTCAAACATCCATTGAAGGACTGATGTTCTTAGGATGAAATTATCACGAGTGCGTTAAGAGTTCTAGTTGTATGTGGTAACGTATAAAGAGACAAAACTTGCTATTTCTCATTTCTTGTCAATAGAAATAGTTCCAATCGATTTCTTAGTTCACGAACAATAAAAAAACATTAATTAATGAACTTCGTCGTGGCCTCCATGATTGTGTACAATTCCTTCAGGTTCCAGCGGTGTTATACTGATGATAGTTACTTGCACTGGAGGCATAGAAGGTCCTGCTGATGAGCTAGTCTGCTTGCTGCAACCCGCGATTTTCTCGCAAGTTTCAATTAGACAATGCCTACATTTCGGGCATGAAGAATTTGATTTCAGCCACTTATCAATGCAATGAACGTGAAATCCATGGTTGCATTTTGGCAGGAGCCTCACACGATCACCAGATGCAAACTCTGACAAGCATATAACACATTCTGTTTCCAAGCCTGGAAGCTTCGACTCTGCCGAATATTTTTCTACAGGGAAAGTATTGAGTGTTTTTTTCTTGATTCCTTTATTGATTGGTGGGCGGGCTGAGGAGCTGCGACTAGAATCTGAGGATATTAAACTTAAGCATCTTAATGTGCACCTGATAAAATAATTTAACACAAGTGTGAAAATTATTGAGCATACAAGGACTGAGAGAACCAGTAGAAAATTTTTGTGCAAGCTGCTGTTTTCATCAAAATAAGGAGGAACGGGTGAGATTGTTTGGTTGTTCGGAGGATTCTGGGTGAGTAATTTTCTTGAATGAAATTTTCCAAGAAAATCTTGAAAGATTTGAGTGGATGAGAAAGAGCTTGCTGATGACATGTTTGAAGACTTCAGTAAAATTTGGTCTGGATGCTTGGAGATGACAAACATAAATGGTTTCTATATATAGGAAAAGGTAAAGGGTTAAATTAAGTTATTTTAAAATGATTTAATCCATTGTTTTATTATATGTATGCTTTTTGGTAACCCTCCTGTATAAGATAACTCCAATTGTGGGAAAGTTGAGAAGCTTGGTATTCTATCACTTTCAGTACAAACAATTATATGAAGTGAATGATTCCTAATCTTAGATTTTTGGACCATATTAGAATTTTTTATTGACCCTCCACTGAAGGTTTTTTCCTTTGAAATTAACAAAATGATTCAGTTTCACATTCTGCTCAGCATAAGGTCTTGCATTTCATCGAGCACACAAGAATATTGTTTTATGGTGGGCTAGTTAGACTATTCCTGATAAGAATAATATTTTAACCGATCTTCTAATGCATATCTTTATCACTGTTTATTTAGCGAATATTAAGTGTTAATTGAGATCATTTATGTTGTATCTAATAGGTAAGATAATTAGGAAATATAGAAATTTGGAAAAATAAATAATTACTCTCCTCTGAAACTTTGATAACATTTTAAAATAATTGTAACCACCAACCAAGCACTCCCCCATCACTAGCCCGCTTCTTAATTAAGGGTGACGATGCAAGTTGGTTTGTTGTATTGATAATTATTATAGTGTCAAATAAACCTATAATACAATTCAAATTAATCTAAATTTGAATTATACAATAAAAGCATCAAAAATTAAAAATTTAAACTCGATCAACATGATTATTAAATGGATTAATCAGGTTATATATTTTTTTAGATTTTTTAAATATTTATTCTAAAATATTTATAACATTATCTATTCTTACTATCAAATATAATTTAACACACCTTAAAATAAGGCAAATATAATTAAAGACTTTTTAAATATAAAAATATAAAGTAAATATATTTAATCCTAGATGAATTAATATGATTTATTTACTTGGATAACTAATTGTGTCATAAACGGTCCTGTATTAAGAGTTTTAAACTTGAACCATACATGATTATTAATCATATCACACTTATTATTTTTTTTTATCCCAATTTATTTGTATTGAATTCAGTTAAATAATTGTATCGCGTATAAATTAATTGTCAACATTACTCTTAATCTAATACAATGTAAATATATAATTAAATAAAATCATTAATTAAAGTTAAAGCATGCATAGTATAACTATACTAATATACAATCACATGTTTTTTTTTTTTCATTTAACCATATGTACATTTAGTGTTAAATTCAAAACCTTATGTAAAATATAAAAAAATTGATGGATACTCCCCAGAACTATGGCTAAACAACAAATATCTTCTTGGTATTTCAGAACAACAAATATTTTCTGGTATTTCAGAAACAACAAATACCCCTTGACATTTCAATAAATGACACATACCCCTAGGGGTTAATTTTTTTTATTTAACGCCGTGGAGTTAATTTATAGCCACTTTACCGTTTGAGGGGCAATTTGGTCATTGTATGTAAAAACATAAATCTTCATCTACTCTCTTCTTCTTCATTCTCCCTTTCTCTTTCACCATCAATTTCTCTTTCTTCTCTTCAACTTCTCACACCAAGTTCTACCATTTCATCCTTTATTTCACAAGTTTAATCTCATAAATAGAAGTTGAGTATTTGTTTATAATTCCCAACTTCATCATCTTCACCATCATTTCTCAAAAACCCACCACCATTTCTAAAAATCCACTAAAAAAATTAGAAGAGAAAGAGAGAGAGTTCTTTGAGAGGTTGGATGGGTGGGTAAATACAAATTAAATTAGAGTTAAGTCTTTCAATTATGAGTTGTTTTACTAAATTGACCTTTGAAAGTTAAGAATAAACTAACCTCAAGGAGATATGTGTCATTTATCGACATATTAGGGGATATCTATCATTTTTAAAACTTCAAAGAGATATATGTCATTTAGCCCTAATTCAGGGGTATCCTTCAATTTTCCTAAAATATATTACATGAAAAAAGTTTAGAAGATACCGACAATATATATCACGTCCACTATAATATAAAATTTTACATACTTTTAGTTTAAAAAGTAAACAATCAACTTGGTGGTTACAATAAATGTAATATTAATTAATATGAAATAATAGTATTCAATGATTATACAATACCTACTATTATCGAATATAATCTTACTATTTTCATATTAATACTGAAATCAACAAATAATGACGACAATAAGGATAATTAAAAGAGAAATTAAAATCAAAATAGGTAATGTGGGATGGTCAACCTTCCTTCATATATACCTATATATTTGCATAAGACCCAATATTACATATTGTGATTGGATGGTCAACAATATCATGCTGCCTAAACAATCTAACCTAAGATTTTCTTTTGTGTAAGAATAATTAGTTACAATATTTTCAATGTGACTACCAATTAAGAAGTAGGTTATAATTGAAAAGGTAAATATACAGTCAATATTCCACTCAGGATTGTAGATACAAAGTAATACCCATGCAAGTAGTCCGATTGCACTCTCTCTACATTAGCTTTCTTTTTGCTCCAAATTGTGTAACATTTTCATACTAAGATCCTTAAATATATGCAAACATAAAATATGGAATCTCTTCAAACATAAAGGTTGATCAAGAGTTGGTCTTAATAATTTATACAGGAAGCAGTTATTGGCTGGAGATCACATTCACAACTGATGAGGTACAATGCTTTTGTCCAATATGACAAGTAGCAGTACTTGTACAGTTGTACTCTACTATGTATGCTGATGAAGCTACATTATTTCATGGAAATTAGAGAGATTCACAAGCCATAAAGTGGAAGATGCTTTATTGTTATTATTTTTTCAAGGTGCTGATGATTGACCAGACATAGGTGAAGGTTGGAATATTTTTTTATTTGTATTTGTTTGTGATATAATATTATTTTTTATTCATATCTTATGGGTTGGATTACACTAGTCCTCTGAGGGGTACATTACCATTTGGTTTGGTGGGTAGCATTATAAATAAATAAAAATTAGTGTATGGTTGTTAAATTGCAACTCAATTATTAATTTGGAGAATTAAGGACTTGACTTGTCTTGACTCTTTTAGTTTCATCTAAGGTTTAAATTATGTTTTTTTTCTTAATTATTCTTTTATAGTGATTCAGTTTAGTCCTTCAAATTCTGACTACCCAAACCCAATACATTTATTCCTTTGACCATAATTTGAATAAAATCAAAATTCAAATTTGGCTTTGCATTAATTCAATGACAATAAAATTTCTCAAAAATTTTCAATAATAGGACTTTTTTTTTATTTGTTTGCATTTCGTCATTCGAAAATAACTCATGAGCTTAATTTTTACAATTGGAAAGATTTAAACATTGCTTCACATGAGTATAGCAAAGCTGAGTTAGCAATTTCAAAGGGTAAAAATATCAAAAACAGCTGAAATAAAAATAAAAAAAGATATTGAGTCTATTTATATCTATGAACATTAGTTTACCAATAAGTTGTTGTTGGCAAGATGAAGTATCGGTTTGGTTTGACTTGTTTATTAATCAAAAAGATTTTTTTAACAGTAAATTTTTTTTAAAAAAAATTTTGGTTGTAGAACTTTTTAAAGTTTTTTAAAAAAGTAAATTGTTTAAAATACTTTAATTTTGTTTAAAAATTTATTTATTAAAATAATTACTCAAAATTTTTTTAAAGTTAATTATAACAATCAAACGATTAATAAATTTTTATTAAAAACTCTATTTATATAAACTCTATTGATAAAAAGATTTTACCAAAAATCTTTGAAAAGTTATATTAAGTGGAATTTAAATTGCTTTCTATTTCATAGTTAAAAAAGGAGAAAAAAATATTTTCTTTATTTTATAATGTTTTTAAAAAATATTAACTAGATAAATTTTTTTATCTATTTTCAGAAAAATAAAGATGAAAACAAGTTTTAGAAAACAATATTTTAATTTTTATTTGAGAAAATATATTTTTATAATTGATAATTGGTAGATGAAAATATAATAAAAAGATAATCTTAAACCTATATAAATAAAAATATATATATCTATCACTTCAATCAATACGGAATTAAAAGATTAGGCTTTTCTCTCTGCTGTTTACTTCCACTCTCACTTTTTCTCTCTCATTTAATTTATTAACATTTTTCTTCAATTAATTATTGCAACAATTTTTTTAAATTGATTAATTTAGTCGAGGAATTTTAGTCTATAGTTTTTACATAAAATGTTACAATTCTGTTAATGTGTAAGTAATTAATACAGTTAATGTATATCTAAAATGCATAAATAATTACAAGTATTCGCGATTTTAAGATGCTGCAAATAAAAATAAGAGAAAGTGAGGAATAATAACTATGTTTGAAGAAAATCTCATTTTCATTAAAACAATGCTTAGAATAATCTACAGGACATGTTAAAGTAATTAGAGGACTTTGATTTACAAGTGTAAAAGTTATTTAATTATTTGGCAACTCTATCACAATTTGAGTGACGCGGAGACACGTTCCTGTATCCAAAGCAGCAATAAATAATAAATGAATTTTTAGTGTTCATGTCATTTTCTAGGAAAAAGCACAGCAAAATGCGTCTCCTCTTTGCCACAATCTTCTTCCTACCATTTTCTCATGTATAGCCCAAGCAATAATGAGAACCATTTTTCTTTCCCATGTCTTCAATCACATCATTCAATCTTGTCAATGGAAAAACTTGCTCATTTAACTCTCAGTTTCAAGACCAAATAGACGGAAATGAACGAACTTAGCTGAGTCCCCCACAATTGCGTGTAATTCCTTCAGGTTCCAGCGGCCTTATACTGATAACAGTTTCTGGAACTGGCATAGAATTTCCTGATGATGAGCTAGCCTGCTTGCTGCCTTCCTCGATCTTCTCGCAAGTTTCAACCAGGCAATGCCTGCATTTGGGGCATGAAGCATTTGATTTAAGCCACTTATCGATGCAACGAACGTGGAATCCATGGTTGCAGCTCGGCAGAATCCGGACACGAGCACCAGCTGAAAATTCTGACAGGCATATAACACATTCTGAGTCCAAGCCTGGAAGCTTCCAGTCTGCTGAGTATTTTACTACAGGGAAAGTTTTAAGGGCCTCTCTCTTGATTCCTTTGTTGATTGATTCTCTGACTGTGGAGTTTCCGCTAGAATCTGAGGATATTAATAATCTTAAGCGATTTAACGCGCACCTGATAAGATAATTTAACACAACTGTGAAAACTACCGAGCATACGAGGACTGACAGGACCAGCAGAACATCTTTGTCCAAGCTGCTTTCGGTAGCATAAGGAGGAGGAACAGCTGTGGTTGTTGGTTGGTTAAGCGGATTGTCGATAAGTAATTTTCTGGAGTGAAATTTTCCAAGAGAAACTTGGAAGTGTTGAGAGGATGAGGAAGAGCTTGTGGATGACATGTTTAGAGTAATTGCTTAGTTTGAACTTAATTCTTGAATGAGGCACACACTAGAGGATTATATATAGGAAAAAATAAAGGGTCCAATTTGCATGATGTGATTTGATCGATCTTGCTAACGATATGTATGTTGATTAAAAAATATATTACACAAGTTTTATATTTATGTATGCTTTTTGCTAAGACTCGTGTAGAAGATAAGTCCAAAGTGTGGGCCAGTCGAGAAGCTTATTCTATCACTTTCACCAAACACATAGAAGCAATTTTATTTGTTTAATTCTAATCGTAGATTATTGGTCCACATCATCGTTTTCTTATCGATTCTCCACTGAAATGGGGCCATTTCAATTTCTGGCTCAGCATGAACACTTGCTTTTATTTTAGCACAGACCAATAACGACACATTATATGGTATATTAGTCAGATTCTAGACTATTCTTGATAGGAGTCTATTTTCTCTATGCCTTTTTGGTTTTTCTCACTTTTTATTGAAGAAGCAACATAATTCTGTTAAAATTTATTGCTCATTCAATAAATATCACATCACTTATAATGAAAAACTTGAAATATGTAACGTTACTCTTTAAGAAAACAGTTTTAATTAATACGAGCCTATCAAATCATGTATGACTATCTAATAACGTAATATACACTTATCACTAAATTGAGAGACTTTCATAAAGTCAGACATAAAAAAGAATAAATAGTCTAAAATGCATTAATTATATATAAATTTTTAAACTGTTTACAAACTATTAGATCTACATAAGACTAAATTTAATACATATAATTAATATATGTGAAATATAAGTTTAATTATTGAAAGTGTATATATATATATATATATATATATATATATATATAACAGGGTACAAATAATAGAAGGAATTGTATAAAGTTAAAAGGTCATAAATTCTTCCCTATATATATTTAAACGATGATTATACTATAATTTTGAAACATCCACGTTATCACTATCCTCATCTAATAATGTTAGTGAGTAAAATAAGAAGGGAAAAGAATAATTATACAGATTATATAACAAGTGGATTGCAAAGGAAAAGGGATGATACAGCCAGCAGTCCACTAGAAAGATTTCCCATTTATGTAGCCTGATATTGCAATCTCTACTAGCCTTTCTTGTGGCTCCGAATTAATGCAACATTTTTTTACAAAGATTCCTAGCAAAATCCCTAAAACATAGAATATGAAATCGGTGTATGGTTCATGAATCATCAAGTGATAGATAAGGTTCAAAAGTTGATCTTAAATCAATATATGTCTTGAATACATCAAGCAGGTTATTGGCTGAAAATCATGTTGATAGCAAATGATTTTGTGTATAACAAAAGTTGTCCAATATCACAAGTGGGATTAGTTTGCACTCTGTATAATAATGTAGATTATTTTATGTTGAAAATGTTTCCCAATCTAGCCATAAAGTGAGATGTTTTCTTTTCTTCTTACAAGCTTTTTTTTTATCAAATTTTTTTATAGTGTTGATTGACCAAAGATAGACTAAGGTTGGAATTTTTGTTTTTTCTTTTTATGAATATATATATATATATCATATTTTCATTGTTTTGATCTATATCTAATGGGTTGGATTATACTTTGGTGATTGGCTGAGGGAGAGATTATGCTTTTGTTTGGTGATAGCACTATAAATAAAAATAAAAGTAAATAAAAAATTAAAGCATATAACAGCAACACATACAGAGAAAATCCTTATGTACGTATGTTCAATAATTAATTTTTGGAATCCTTGTCTTAACTCTCAAGTTTCTTCTAGTGTTGATGCCATTTTTTTTTTTAATTTTTAGAAAAAAATAATTAATTGATTCATGCTTTTAAACATTGACTATCCAAATCCATTTATTTACTTTACTTAATTTTAAATTGAATTTCTTTGATTGGAGTTGAAAAGTTTCAAATTTTGGTCTTTCACATCAATTGGATAAGAATTCAATTTCTCAAAATTTTCCAATAATAGAATATGTTTGGTTCTTTTTTTGTTTATTTCTTATTCGCTCATTTAAAGATAATTCATTATCATAGTTTTTACAGTTTCAAAGATTTTGCTTCAAATAAATGTGTAACAGAGTAATACCACATATCTCAAGTGATTATCTCAATGTTTCACAATGATACAGTATTTATTAATTGTATATTAAATTATTGAAAAAGGTGAATGCTATAATATAAAAATAAATAAAAATTAAATTTTACAATAAAATAAAAAATTGAACTATAAAGAATATTACTAACTAAAAATAAAATCTCTAATTAATTTATCAAGTATAATAATTTGACAATACATTAGAGTTAGCAAGATCAAATATGTGGATAGATTAATGTGTCACTATATAAATTACTTTCAGAATATTTGAGAATTACTTTACAAATGTTTTATTAAGATTTTAAGGTACTTGGTTGCCAATAAAATTAGAAAAAGTGCTAGAAATTGAAAAAGAACTATTTTTAAAGAAAATTCTTTTTTTTTATTTAAATAAATAGAATGCCTATAATTCCTGAAATATCTCAAACTAATTACAGAATTCCTATTTCTAAGCTAAAATAATTAACCAGCTCCTTCCACACTGGTCTTCCATTAAACTTCTCAAGGCCGCGACAAGAATATTTTTCTCTGCTCTTGGCTTTTTCTAACAGCGAACTACCTCTTTTCGCCATCACTGATCATGAGCATCTTTCTTCCCATTTC
Source organism: Melia azedarach (assembly GCA_028052125.1). Taxonomy (NCBI): domain Eukaryota; kingdom Viridiplantae; phylum Streptophyta; class Magnoliopsida; order Sapindales; family Meliaceae; genus Melia; species Melia azedarach. Next base: position 14,622,408 of record CM051400.1, on the reverse strand, counting down.
TCATTGACAGCGCAAGCAATTATGAAGACAAATTGACTTTCCTGTTTAGCTGCTTTCCCTACAATTGCGTATCATTCCTTCGGGTTCCAATGGCCTAATATTAATGATAGTTTCTGGCACTGGTACAGAAGTTCCTGATGATGATCTATCCTGCTGACTACACCCCAGGATTTTCTCACAAGTTTCAATCAGGCAATTCCTGCATTTTGGGCATGAAGAATGTGTTCTAAGCCACTTATCGATGCAACGAACGTGAAATCCATGGTTACATTTAGGCAGAAGCCTGACACGCTCACCAGCTGTAAACTCTAAAAGGCAAATAACACATTCTGTGTCCAAGCCTGGAAGCTTCAACTCTGCCGAGTAATTTACTACAGGAAAAGTCTTCAGTGCCTTCTTCTTGATTCCTCTCTTAACTGTTGGGGTCGAGGAGTTGGCCCTGGATTCTGAGTTTTCCAATCTTGAGCAACTATTTAATGCCCACCCGATGAGAAAATTTAACCCAAAGCAAATCACGGCGAATACAAGGAATGAGAGGACGATCACAACAGTTGAGTCCATGCTGCTTTCAGCAGTGTGAGAAAGAGCAGCTGTGGCTGGTTGTTGGTTTGGATCAGGATTATGGAGGAGTAATTTTCTCGAATGAAAATTTCCGAGAAGATCTTGGAAGAGTAGAGTGGATGAGGAAGAGCTTGTTGCTGACATGTTTAAAGTATGAAGAGTACTTTATTTTGAACTTAATTCCTAAAGTTTGGAAGCATAAGGGAATTATATATAGAAAAAGTTAAAGGGTAAAATTTTCCTGCTAATAATTTGATCGATCTTACCAATGATATCATGCTGATTGAAAAAATATATATTTTACAGGTTTTTTTTACATGAAAAGCTAGCTTTTCTTTTTGCTTAGACTTGATCTGTACAAGATAAGACTAAGTGTGGGATTACTAATTGAGAAGCTAGCTTAATATATTCTACCACCTTCAACAAACACAAATGGGATTTGATTATAGTCCTAGATTCTTTTCCACATTATTAATTAAAAATTATTTTCTTTTTAAATGGATCCTCCACTAAAGTCTCGTCTTTTCAAATCAAAGTGTCCCATTCAGAATAATAATATTTTATGGTAACTGGAGTGATTATAGTGACTATATATTCTTGACAAGAAACGTTTTGCTCCCTCCCTCCATTTGATGCTATAAACTAATATAAGGAAATTTTAATTCGCAATCTTATCATAATCTCGGTGCATCATTTAACACCAAATACAACATATAATTAATTAGTAAACACAACAATTATCAATGACAAAGGTTTACTTACAGCCAGCAATCCACTGAGAGTTGTAGAATATATACCAAGATTCTCTTCATCTGCAGGCAAGTAGTCAGATTGCAATCTAAGCATGTTCAATATATAACCTCTCACTTGTGGTTCCGAATTAAAGCAACGTTTGTAATTAGACCCTCAGAAAGATCTCTGCAAATTAAAATATCAAATTGAATATTAATGTTTCAAAATCATATATACAACATATCAGAATCCTTTGCTTGTTGCTTGGTGACAAAATTAAAAGTTGTCCATGATAACAACCGGGATTAAGCTCGAATTGAGGTATTAAGAGTATTATTTCAGAGTTATTGCTAAGAATATAAATAAGTGAGTGATTTATAAATGATACTGTTAAATAAAAATAATTATTTATCCAATATTTTAGCTGCGTATTTTCGACTTAATAAAAAACGTAATAGCTACAAATATATGCAGTAATATATTATAGACTTGATAGATTGAAAGTTTATTTCCTAAGCCATAAAATGGTAGATCTTTCTTTCCTTCTCCCTAATTTAGTATTTTTATTATTATTATTTTCAAATCAATTTAAAATTAAGATAAATAAAGAGAAAATTTATTCTTGCATATATAAAAACAATCTAATTACAATCACATATATCATAATCTTATAGCCAACAGTCCAAAGATTTTCCGACCATGGATATCTCTTCCTTTTGTCGTGACCTATTTATTTGCAATGCAAGTAGTTCGATTGCTATCTATACAGGCTCAATATATAACCATTTTCTTGTGGATCCGAATAAGGCAACGTTCTCTCTAAGATCCTCAGAAATATCTCTGTTAACATAAAATACGTGAAATTGGTAATAAATAAACTATGATTCAAAAGTTGATCTCAAATCTATATATATGGATACAGCTAGCAGTTAAGATTGAAACTTTAAAGAGGTTTGTTTGCAATAAGTTTAAACAATTAATATGACAAGTGGGAGTACGTACTTGTTTTCTTTATGATGTACGAAGAATATCTTATGTGGAGAAAAGCTTTCCAGGCCATATATGGAGTGGAAGCTGTTTCTTTCTTGCTTCTTAAAAGGGTAGTTTTTTCTATAATTTAATTGTGCTAATTGAACAGATCATAGGCTAAGGTTAGAAAAAGTGTTTTGTGAATTTAATTTTGTTTGCAATATAACTATTAAAAATTTGTGGATCTATATCAGAAAGAGTGGATTACACTAAGATTGGTCTTGTTGTATATATAATAACAATGACAACAATAACAATAACAATAATTAAGTTCTCTTCAATTTGGTATTTTAGTTTTTAATGCTAACTATTAGTCTATTACAATTAGTTTTACAAATTTAATTCTTTTACTACATTATTAAATATTAATTACAAGAAATAAATCAAAATCCTTTTCTAGAATAGTAGGAGCGTGATTGAATTCAAAAATTTTGTACTAATACCATATCATATTGGTCTCATACTCAACATGGCTTGTTGATCCCCTTCTCGATCGATATTGTGCAAGTGGTGCCCACACCTACACCATATTGATCTCGTGCTCTACACGACCTGTCTGATCCCTAAACCTCTTGTACTCTCTTCATATTATAATTTGAAGAATTGATTTAATATTTTTTATGCATAAATTTCAATTTTTCTCGAGACTTACAGGGACAGCGTCAGTCATACCCCTACATGGCTCCACCACTGGATTCTGTAATCTCATACTTTACACGTACGAGATGTCTAATCCCATACGCAACGTGGTGTCCAGACCGCACCATATATGAATATAATGACTATATTGATCTCGTTACGATATCACTGATACTCAACGTGGTGTTTGATTATATGTTCGCAATTGATACAAAATCATAAGTAGAACTCACAAGAAAAAGCTAAATTGTGAAAGTTGTTCATGAGCTTACCCGTTTATATTTCTGTTTTTAACCCATAAAAATTACGATTATAACAACTTATCATCCCTACTTAATATTTAATTTATTAGGATGTCGTAATAAGTTTGCGATTTAAAGGCCATTCACATCGAACTGAAAACTGATGCACAACTGCAGTAAGGGCCATCAAGACCCTACAAAAACTTTAGACAAATAATTGTCTATTTGTGATAGTTTACCCTTAGGAATGTGTTCTTCTTTTTTATAGTTTTCCCCTTGTAGGTTTTCAATGTTTTCACTTTAGCCCCACCTTCCCTTGCGAAGAGGGATTTGATTTACTTTCTTATAATATTTAAAACACAAAAGTAAAATAAATTGTTTAAGCTGAAGTTCCATATTTTATAAAATCCGAATTTGGTAATAGCTCAAAACAGGAGTGAAGTATATATAATTCAACAAGGATACTATATGTACTAAGAGTTATGTATAAATTTGTATAGAAATGCTAGAATTAAAAAACGACTGCGTCACTAGTTATAATAAATAAATGATAAAGCTTCTTCTCCTAGCTAGAAATACTATTGACAAATAACAAGCATATCCAACTGGGCTGTGAACTTCTAGAATTTTCACGAGTGACAAAGCCACAGCAAATTGCTTCTCTTGCACGCATGCAGCTTCAACTTTTCCTCTTGTCACTCTGTTTCACATGTCTCAGTGTCCACATTCGATTCTGCTTCTTAGACGAACCTAGCTGAGTACTGCTTAACTGCGTAGAATTCCTTCAGGTTCCAGTGGCCTAATACTCACAACAATTTCTGGCACTGGTACAGAAATTCCGGTTGATGAACTAGACTGCTGAGTACCCACGATTTTCTCACAAGTTTCAATCAGGCAATTCCTGCATTTTGGGCATGAAGAATGTGAACTAAGCCACTTATCGATGCAACGAACGTGAAATCCGTGGTTGCATTTGGGCAGGAGTCGCACACGCTCACCAGCTGCAAACTCTGATAGGCATACAACGCATTCTGTGTCCAAGCCTGGAAACTTCAACTCTGCTGAGTATTTTACTATTGGAAAAGTCTTCAGTGCCTTTTTGTTAATTCCTGTACTCGAGTTGGCTCTGGACTCTGAGTAAACTAATCTTGAGCACCTGATAAGATACTTCAACGCAACTGAGCAAATCACGGCGCATGCAAGGGCCGAGAAGAATAGGATCAACACAATATTTAAGTCCAAGGTGGTTTCTTCAGAGTTATCAGGAGGAGCAACAGCTGTGACTGGTTGTTGGTTGAGAGAGTTTTGGCCGAGCAATTTTCTTGAATGAAATTTTCCGAGAAAATCTTGGAAGAGTAGAGTGGATGAGAACAAGCTTGTTGATGACATTTTCGGAGTAAGTTTAGAAGAGACTTTAGTGTGCACTTTCATCCTGAATTTGGCAAAGATAAAGCGAATATATATATAAGGAAAAGTTAAAGTGTTATCTTAATGTATGTTGATTGAAATATTTTACTGATAATTTATGTTTTTTGCTGGTACTTTCTCTTACAGAGATAAATCCAAGTGTGTGATTTTTAATTGAGAAGCTTATTATTTTCTATTACCTTCAACAGAAACAGAATGTTATTTGATAGTCCTAGTTCTTTTGTGTTATCAAATCAAAATTGGCCATGTGGAATAATTAATATTTTATGGTAGCTAGCTGGAGTTATATAGACTATATATATATTCCTTATGATAAGAACTTTTTCGCTTCCTATCACTTTAAATTTAAGCAAAATTTAAGGACATGCAATCTTATCAAAATCTTGATATATGCTTCTTTTAACACGATATCCAACACTTTTATCATTAATTACCCAAACAAAACAATATTAAATGAAAAAAGGCAAACTAACAGTCAGAAATCCACTCAGAAATATTGTATAGATTCAAAGATTTTGCCTCTCTTTCAAGAGATCATCAGGCTATGCAAGATTGCAATCTAAGCATGTTCAATTTATTATCCATTTGTTGTGGTTCCAAATGAAAATACTACTTGTACTTAGTCTTCACGAAAATCTTTGTTGGTATAGAATTTTAAATTAGTGGTTCATGAATCATCATCTAATTAATCAGAAGCTAAAAAGTTGATCTCGATCTCTCGAGAAAGAGCCGTTATTGCTTTAAAATCATATATATCTGTATCCAACATATTAAAGTGAGCTGCTTGTTGGTTTGTGTACAACAAGTTGCCCAAAATCACAAGTGGGTTACTTACGTTTGTTTTGAATTTTTTATTTTTTTTTTAAATTTCAAAAGGACTCTACTTAAAGTACTATTTCCGATTTAAACAAGAATATATTTGTTATACGTCAACCTTAACATACTTATTTGCCACTCATCCTCCTACTTATATCTAGTCATTTTATTTTACAGCAGTTAATGAATACAAATTACATCTTAATTTTAACATACTTTCAAATATATTAAAAGTTTATGTTCAGAAAATTTCTTCAAGTGGGGATGTTTTCTTCTCTTCTAACAAGTTTAATATTCTACAGTTTTAGCATAAAATATTTTTGTTTGTGATCTAACTATCATTATTGTTTTGACCATATCTTATGAACTGGATAGCACTAGGTGGTGGTTGTGAGCGAGAGTTCATCCTTTTGTATGGTAGAAAGTATTATGAAAAGACAATGATGGAAAGAAGAAAGGCAATGATACAGAGAGTTGCCTTTATTTCTTAGCCTTTTCGATCGCACTCTAATTAAGTAGTCATAGTCTTTTTAGCGCTGATAAAATCAATTTGATATGGAATTTGAACAAAATAATAGGCATGGAGGAATATTTGAATCTTAGAAACTTTGATTATCAAAAGCAAATTCAAGTACAACGATTGGGAAAAGAATATGCATGGTAAAGTGCTTATGATTAAGCAATAATCTCAAGCGCAGTCTTTGTTTGTGAAGATAGGAAAAGGCAGCAAAGAAATGTATTGAGAACTGACTATTTAAGCAAATACTTAAATAATTATATTTTGAAATTCTTTTAACGAAAAAATTTCCAAATGAATGAAACTAAATTGAATTCAATCATCTCTTTTGTGTATGACCTTTCCCACATAAAACTTTATACATTCGGAATTACAAGTAGTGGAAACCGCAAATTCTACAACGTCATTATTGTATCCGATGCGGCTAAGCCTTGTAGAATTTCCACTATGAGTCATGAACTTTTCTAAGAAAAAGCAAAGCGAATTGCTCTTTGTCCTGAACACTCAGCAGCTCGTTTCCCATTTCTATTACAGCCCAAGCAAGAATGAGAATATTTGTTTTTCAAACTTAGCTTGCTTCTCCATAATTGCGTATAATACCTTCAGGTTCCAGTGGCCTAATACTGACAACAGTTTCTGGAACTGTGATAGCAGCTCCTGAAGAGCTAGCTTGCTGGCTACACCCCATGATTTTCTCGCAAGTTTCAATCAGGCAGTGCCTGCATGTTGGGCAGGAAGAATGTGTTCTAAGCCACTTATCGATGCAACGAACGTGAAATCCATGGTTGCATTTGGGCAGGAGCCGCACACGCTCACCTGCTGCTAACTCTGATATGCATATAACACAATCAGTGCCCAAGCCTGGCAGCTTCAACTCTGCTGAGTACTTTACAACAGGGAAAGTCTTCAGTGCCTTTTTCTTGATTCCTCTCTTGACTGTTGGGGTCGACGAATTGACACTTGCCTCAGAGTACACCACTCTGCAACTAGTACTCAGTGCGCATCTGATAAGAAAATTTAAGCCAACTGAGAAAATCACGCCGCATATGAGGACTGCGAGTATCATCACTACATTCGAATCCAAGCTGCTTTCCTCATCATTGTAAGGAGGAGGAGCATCTGTGATTGGTTGTTGGTTAAGAGGATTGTGGATTAGTAATTTTCTGGAATGAAATTTTCCGAGAAAATCTTGGAAGAGTTGAGTGGATGAGGAAGAGCTTGTTGATGTCATTTTTAGAGAGTAAGCTTAGAGACTTCAGTTAATTTGCACTTAATTCCTGAAGTTGGCAAACTAAAGGGGATTATATATAGGAAAAATTAAAGAATTAATTCTTCTTTTCGTTAATGCTTTTATCGATCTCAGTAATGATATGAATGCTGAAAATATTATTTTCAGGATTTTTGCATTAATTTATGCTTTTTGCTCAGCCTGGAAGTCATGATCTGTTTAAAGATAAGTCTTAAGTGTCGAATTATTAACTAATTCACGAAGCTTGTTATTTTCTGTCACCTTCAACAGACACAGACACACAATGGGTTTCCTTTTTTCAAATTTAATTATATAATTTTTATATTGGATCCTCCACTGAAGCTGTTCAATCACTGAAAATGGCCCATTCAAAATAGTTAAATCAAACAATTCTAGATAAGAAACCTTTTGCTTCTTCCCTTTTATTCCTTTAAATTTAAGAAAACCTTAATGACAATCTTATCAAAATAATTTCTTGATGCTTCTTTTAACATAATACACAGCATATGTATATATAATTTACCCAAACATAACAATTTAAAATTACAAGAGTTTGCTTACAGCCAGAAATCCACTCAGAAATATTGTAGCATATAAAGATTTTCCCACCATGGATCTCTTGCCTTTCTTCTGTTTGTGATACAACAAGAGATCATCAGCCTATGATTTTCTCCATGCAAGTAGTAAGATTGCAATCTATGCATGTTCAATACGAAAGCAACTTCTTTTGGCTTGGAATTAAAGCAATAATTGTACTTAGTTCCTCATGTAAAACTCTACTGACATAAAATTCAAAATTGGTGGTGCTTGAATCATCACATAATTAGATTCTCATAGTTTGATCTCAATCTATCTAGAGACCACATTTATTGGTTCAAAATCATACATAAAAGATATGAAAGTATTTTGCCTGTAAGTTTGTGTACAAGAATTAAGTTGCACAAAATCACAAGTGGATTAATTATAGTAATGCTTTCGAGATATAATATGTATGTTTGAAACTTTGAAATTCTATTATTTTTTTAATATTAAACAATTACTTGCTCGTATAACAATTTATTGATATAAGACAGAAAATCTGTCGAGAGTCGGCAGTCGCGATAGCTTCAAATTTAATGCTATTCGTAAAACTGTGTCCAATTTGAACAAAATCTGTCCCCTGCATTTGCAATTCTACTTACTTATGATTAAAGCATTTTATAAATAAATGGTGGGGTCATTCTACAGTATTAAAATAAATATCCCGATATCAATAATGAAAATCTACAATTTATAATAATTAATTTAAATTAATTAAAATATTTTAATTTATCGGTTAAGTAAAATAAGAGATAAATAAAAAAAATTATTTTTATTTTGTGTTATCTGAATCTCTTACTAGTAATTAAGTAAATAAAAAAAATTATTTTGTATTTATCTAAATCTCTTACCTATATATAATTCTAATTTTATTCAAATTATAAATCTTTGTAATTAATTCTAATTTTATTAAAAAAATAATTATATTTTACTTGTTTAATTTTTAATTAATTATATTTTATACTACGAATATAAATTTTTTATATTACTATAGACACCTATTATTTTATAATGGTAAAAATAATATAATACATGTAAATTAATATGAAACTATTAAAATTTATTATTTCTAAACCAATTAAAACCTATAAATGCAATGATACCTTATAATTCAAAATTGTCTTTTGATTTTTAATATAAAAAATAAAATTTTTTATGAAAAATTATAATAAAATATAATATTCATAAAAAAATAAAATTAAAATAATAAGTTATAAAATTAATGCTAATAAAAAATAATATAAAAAAGTAAAATAAATATCAATTTTATAAATTCAACTTAAAAAAATATAAATTAACATTCAATTGTCAAATGATAACAATATAATTGTAAGCAAAACAAAAAAATTATAATAATGACGTAAAAATTATAAATTTATATAAAATTTGTAATCTACATATAAAAAAATTAAATTATAATGTTTAACTTGTATATAAAATAAAATACTTGTAAAATTAAAAATAAAAAATAAAAATCAATAAGCCAACATAAAAGAGTAAAAAAGAACATCAATTTCATAAATATAATATAAAAAATGTAAATATACTGAGATAAATATAAATTAACATTAAATTGTCAAATGACAATAGTATTATTATAAACAATAAAAAAAAATATAATTGTGACGTTAAAATTATAAATTCACTTAAAATTTGTAATCACACATTAAAAAATTAAATTATAACTTATAACTTGTATATAAAATGAAATACTTAGAAATAAAAAATAATAAACTGATATAAAATAGTAAAAAGAAAACCAATTTCATAAATACAATATAAAAATATAAATGCAATAAGTTACATGTAAATTAATTTTAAATTGTCAAATGACAACATCATAACTATAAACAAAACAAAAAGAAATTATAACTATGACGTAAAAATTATAAATTTACATAAAACTTGTAATCTTCATATAAAAAAATGGATTGTAACATCTGACTTATATGTCAAACAAATACTTGTAAAAGTTAAAAGTTAAAATTTAAAAAAATAAACTAACATAAAAGAGTAAAAATGAACATTATTTTTCTATTTCAACAAAAAAAAATATAAATACACTCAGATAAATATAAATTAACACTAAATTGTCAAATAACAATAATAGTTATAAACAAAACAAAAGAAATATAATTGTGACGTAAAAATTATAAATACACATAAAATTTGTAATCTTTACATAGAAGATTAAATTATAACATATAACTTGTATGTAAATAAAAATACTTCTAAAAGTTAAAAATTAAAAACAATAAGCCAACATAAAAGAGTACAAATAAACATCAATTATATAAATACAACATAAAAAATATAATTGTAATGAAATAAATATAAATGAACAAAAATTAATAAATAATAATGTTATAATTGTATATGAAATAAAAAGAGTAGAAATATAACATAAGGATTACAAATCAACATTTTACTTGTAATCCTAATATAGAAAATTGAATTATAATTTAAAAAATAGGGTTTTAACACATACCTCCCTTAAAGTTTGAGACTTTAATACTTAGATGAAAGGTTTGAGAAAAGACACACTTACCTCCCCTGGACTTTTAGTTGACTATCCATTTATATTTAAATGACTATAATACCCTTAATTACTTTAAAGTTAAAATTTAAGAAATTTAATATTAACTTATATAATGTTTGAAAATTAAAATTTAATTAACTATTTTAATTTGTATTTATTTAAATTTTAATTAATAATATTTTAATTTGACCATTTTAATTTATATTTATTTATTATTTGTTAAAATTAAGAATTTAATTAATGATAATATAATTTGAAAATTTTAATTTATATTTATTTAAATTAGGAATTTAGTTAATAATAATTTAATTTTTATTCATGTATCATATTTATTCAAATTTTAAACCTTATTGTACAAAACAGCCACCTTTCTAACTTGATAATTTCAGTTTTTAATCATGTATCATATTTAATATTTATTCAAAATTAAATGTCTAACTTTAAATAAATATTAAATAAATAAAAATTTAAATTATTATTAATTAAAATTGTTAATTAAATTTTAATCTTCAAATATTATATAAATTAAAATTAAATTTCTTAAATTTTAATTTTAAAGTAATTAAGGGTATTATAGTCATTTAAGTATAAATGGTTGGTCAACTAAAGGTTCAGGGGAAGTAAGCATGTCTTTTTTCAAACTTTCTATCTAAGTATTAAAATCTCAAATCTCAGGAGAGATATGTCTTAATACCCCTTAAAAAAATTATATCCAAAACGCAATACTTGTAAAATTATAAAAATGATTATAAAATTTAATACAATTACAAATTATAAATTACAATAAATAATCATATAACACATAAATGTATGATTTTTTTAAACATATAAATATGGTTTACCACGAAAAAAAGATGATTATTGATATTTTAAATTATTTTATTTATTATAATAATTTGATTTTACACATGTACTAATTAATTTTTTTTCATTCTTTTTTGGTTGCAGGACATTAGATAAAGTATTATTTTGTAAATAGTAGATATCAGTAATTTAATTATAGTATTTTTGTTATGTCAAATAAAATTTGTATTGTGATTAAAATTTCTCAAATTTTGTGTTCATCATAATTAATATCGATTTATATTTTACTTTTTTTATTTATCATTTTTAAAATTACTTATTTATTTTTGTACAATTACCTATATGTTTTTTTTCTCACTATTTATTAATTTTAAGATATTCTCATTTTTTATTTTATTAATGTGATATTAATTATAAGATTATTTTATTATATTATTTATTTTCAACTATTACAATAACATTCACATTTTCAAATCAACATATATATATATATATATATTTAATATACTTTTATTATGATCTAACAACCGTTGGTTTGATCATATCTTATCAAATGGATAAAGCTTGGTGGTTGGTTGGTGTTGTCTTGTGAGGGAGAGTTTATCCTTTTGTATGGTGGAAGCATTATCAAAAGCAAATGATGGCAAAAAGAATATACCTGTTATTTATTTCCCCATTTAAATTAGAGAAAAACCTTCATTATGGTTCTTCCAAGACTCTACACGTGGCATGATTCATTGATTGGTTTATACATGCTTATGCATCATGTAGCAAAGAATCTTCTCATCAACAAGCACTTCACTTTGTACTCGATTAGGAATTTAATCAAACACCAAGCACTTTACCGTATACTCACTTAAGAATTTAATCAAACACCTTATAGACAATAAGTAGAACTCAAGCTAAATCATTATAACAGCTGCTACAACAGTCTTCCACAAAATAGAGGAGCAAAAATGAATGATTTAAGTAATTTGGTAAAAGAGTTCTCTAAGTTTTCATCTTTTTTATTGCTCATCAACATTTTGTTTTGGGATTTTTGTCTTGCTGTTTTCTCTTTTTGCTCTAGTATTCTTAGAAGCTTTGATGATCAAAAGTAAATCCAATTACAACTTTGAAGTTAGTGAAATGAATGCATGGTAAAACGCTTATAAATTAAGCACCAAATTCAAGTAAAAGGCCAATTGAAACCAAATTGAATTCAATACCTATTGCGTATAAGCTTTCCCTATAGACATTTACATATATACGTTTACTTGTAGAATCGTTCTTTTCGGCCTAATGTTCATTCCCATTTCTCGTACAGCGGAAGCAATAATCAGAATAAACTTTTTATCCCCGTGAATTCAATACAAACTTAGCTGATTCCATCAAAATTGCGTATAGTACCTTCAGGTTCCAGTGGCCTAATACTGACAACAGTTTCCGGCAGTGTTACAGAAGGTCCTGATGAAGAGCTTGCCTGGCTACAGATTTTCTCGCAAGTTTCAATCACGCAATGCCTACATTTCGGGCATGAAGAATGTGATCGAAGCCACTTATCAATACAAACAACGTGAAATCCATGGTTGCATTTTGGCAGGAGCCGCACAGGCTCATCAGGCACAAACTCTGATAGGCATATAACACATTCTGTGTCCAATCCTGGAAGATTCAACTCTGCTGAGTAATTCACAACTGGGAAAGTCTTGAGGGCTTTTTTCTTGATTCCTGTCTTGACTATTGGCGTCGAGGAATTGACATTAGATTCAGAGGCTACAAATCTTGAACACCTTATTAATGCCCACCTGATAAGAGAATTCATCCCAAGTGAACAAATTAAGGCAAATAAGAGAACCGCGAGAGCCATCAAAACATTTGAATTAAAGCCGTTATCGATAGAGCCAGGAGGAGAAGCAGCTGCCACAGGTTGTAGGTTAAGTGGATTGTGTAGAAGCAATTTTCTCGAGTGAAATTTTCCAAGAAAATCTTCGACAGGTTGAGTGGACGAGAAATACCTTGTTGACATGAGTTCAGAGAGTTAAAATGTTTGAATTTCTTGGAGCTGACTATCATAAAGAGATGGAAAATATAGATACACATATATAGGGAAAAAACTGAAGGATGGATTTGTCTTATTTAATCATTATCATGAAACAAAATCATTGTTAATGATATACAAATTGGAATATTTAGAATTTGGCGTTTATGGACTTTTTGTCTTTCTTCTACCTATTTATCTTGCGGATCATCCAGTGATAATTATGTGCAGAGAAAGTGGATTTGATTTCTATAAATGAACAACAATATCTTCGAAATTATACTTCTGTTAGTCCACTAGCATTGGCAGAGAAACCACAAGCTTAGCCGATCTGAGATAGCATTGAAACTGTGTTTTTGCCAACTTGAGGATGTTTTTCCCACATTTATAATTTGTAATTTGTGAATGTATAAAAAACCTGTGACTCAGACTCAACTCAAGGTCTATTGAGTGAATAAAGTAGGCAGCTCATAACATTTGAGTTTTAGTTGCCCATGAAACACAGCTATTGCTTTCTTAATTAGAATTTTCTTCGTATTTTCTTCAAACATCATCAGGTAATTATTGAATGACTTAATTTCTCCCATAGTCTGATTTTATTTAATAGACTTATATATTGTCATTTAGATCTAGTTAATTATATTTTGAGTTTGGTGTTTGCTAAAATTTGAATACAAGATCAAACCTACTTTAATAACCTGATGAAATGTTACTGAACTCAAAAGTTTAAATTTGAAAATAATAAGGGTTCAAACATTGTATTTAAGTGTTTTTTACTGTTACATGCAAGTGTATATATATATCATATTTTTGTCAATTTTCCAAATATGTAAAGATTAATTTGAAATGGAAGATAAATAGTTTAGGATAGATATATACGAGGGTTTGAATACGAGAATTTTATTATCACATCCCAAATTGCTTGAATTATGAATTAGGTTAAAAGTTTTGAGACCCCTTAATTGAGCAGACGTTTTTTGAGTTATAAAGAATAAAGTTAAACCTGTGATAGATTGTTTATGATAATTAACCGTCTCACTATAAAACAAACAATATCTACTTGGTGTGATCCGATCATGTGAGGATGTTCTAAGTGTGACTTAACCCCCTAACATTAAAGATTTTAAAAGTTAGGATTTCCCTGCCGTTCGTTTCAACATGGTATACTTAATTAATCTAAAAGTTTAAAGTTAGGGGCGAATATTAATCAGTATTACGTCAAGTCTAATACTAAGAAAGACTCATTGTACTGATCAGTGTACCATCGTTGCTTTCTGAAAATCATAGTTATAATATTGTGATTAATAATTGAATTTCAATATTCAGCAATAGCTCTTCAATTACTCCATTACAATGTAGAAAACAGATTCCCTTCCTTGGATTTATTTTATTTTGTTTCTTCTATAATGAAATCAAGATGTGATCTTGTTGGACCACCATATACAAGAAGCACTTTTACTACAATCTAGCAAATGGATTAAATTATTAGATTTATATATTTTTAACAGTTGAGATTAAATTTAACATATGTAATTAATATATATTAGATTTAATTTTAATTATTAAAAATATATAAATTTAATAATTTATAAATAAATATAAATATTTATCTAAAAATTTGAGACTGTTAATGTTTTTTTATATTATAAATTTGATGAATATAAAATTTCTTTAAATATAAAGTGGGATATGATATTTTTACATGTTACTCTATTTTTTAATCCTTTAACCTTGTTGATTAACCGTTGACCATAGCTAAAGAGAGGGTAGAAAGTTGATTATAATTTATAATAGTATAATCATCAATGTTGGGGATGGGTCCAAATCTATCATATCATATCGTGGGGTGGGGAATGGACTACACTGCCTATTTTGCCTACGTGGTAGGTCTTTTGGGGATGAGTTTATCTCTTTGTTTGGTGGAAACTGGAAAGCATTACTACTACAACACAAGACAACCATCGATAGTGTTATCATATGCTTGTCTTTTTCCAATTTTAAAATTTACAAAAACTCTTCACCTTCCCTTTTACAAAAGTTTTATTTAAGGTTTGATTTAGTTATTTAATTCTCTAAATTTTGTAGTTATTTTAACTTGATTCACACTTCGCCTGTTATTTAGGTTCAAATTCTGGGTTTTTTGGGGAAAACATTGTCTTTTTTTTTAAAAAAAATAAATTTTTCTAACTTTGTACACATGATATTATTTAAAAATAATTAAGAGAATTAATGGGCAGTGCTCTCTTCTTTCATATATGTATAAAAAGGAGAATATGTAGCAATTCAGTTTTTTTTTTTTCCTTTTGCTGTCGATGATTCTCTGGCACAATAGACTCAGGATTCTCTTTAAGGATTCTGTGTTGAACTAAAATTTTTCCGGAATAAATACGGGCAAATTGAAACTGAAATTATCATCATTGAGCAAGTAATTCAGAAAATGGAGTCACCAAGGAATCAAATTGAACTTCTCCCTCTGTGAATGAAACCAAATTGAATACCTCTTCTCCATGAACAGCGGCATCATTCCCATTTATCGTACAACCCAAGAAATAACAAGAAGTAATGAAATTCTGATGAACTTAAACTTCCACTACCAACAAAACAAGAAAAAACTCGCGAACTTAGCTGAGTCCTCCGTGGCTGCGTATTGTTTCTTCAGATTCCAGTGTTCTGATACTGACAACAGTTTCCGGCACTGGCTCAGAAATTCCTGAAGCTCCATCCACGTCACACCTCACAGTTTTCTCACAGGTTTCAATCAGAAAATGCCTGCATTTCGGGCACGAAGTATGCGACTTAAGCCACTTATCGATACAACGAACGTGAAATCCATGGCTGCATTTAGGCAGGATCCGCACAGTCTCACCAGGCACAAAATCTGACAGGCATATAACACATTCTGTGTCCAATCGTGGAAGCTTCATCTCCGCTGAGTATTTCACTACTGGGAAAGTCCTGAGAGATTTTTTGTTGATTCCTGATTTGACTGAGGAAGAATTTGAGGAATTGGCACTAGAATCAGAGGCTACAAATCTTCTGCATCTTACTAATGCACACATGATGAGAATATTCAACCCAACTGAGCAAATTACAGCAGTAATAAGAATTGTCACAACGCTTTTGTGCAAGGTTCTGCTTTCTTCAGGAGGAGGAGCTGCCATAGCTGGATGTTGGTTGCTTGGATTTTCCAGAAATAATTTTCTCGAGTGAGTCTTTCCAAGAAAATCTTGGAAAAGTTGAGTGGATGAGAAAGAGCTTGTTGTCATGTGTAGAAGAATGTTAGAGAGAACTTAGTTTGAACTAATTCTTGAACGTGGCAAGCATAAGATAGATGGTTACATATATAAGAAAATTAAAGGGCTAAAATTTTTCTTTTGCAAATGATTTGATCAATTATTGCTAAGGATGCGTATGCTGGGGGAAATATGTTACTGCTGTTTCATACATATAACCAGGGGCCAAGCCAAAACTGGGAAACTAGGGGTCAAAATATTTAAAAATTAAAGTTATTTGGCCAATATTTTAAAAATATTTTATAAAATTATAAGGATCAATATATATATATATATTTAACATATAGAGTTAAATTATAAATAATATTGTACGGCCTAGTGTGTAGCTTTGCATATAATTAGCTATTTCATACATGTAACTAAAGAAAGACTACTCGATTTTTATTGATTTTGAGTTTTGTATAAATACTAGTCTTAAATATGTATTTTATTGACAATAATTTAGATGATACTTGACATTTTCAAGTCATCTTAAATTCAAATAACGGTAATAAATTAAAATTTTATATCATACATTAAAATGAAATGAAAATTTCAATTTTTGTGTACAATTTTTAATTAAATATTTTGTTGTGGGGGCAGTTAGCATTGATGTAAAATTGCAATGACATAGAAGATAAGTCCGAGTGTGGGAGTGGGAGTGGGACAGCTGGGAGAAGCTTTTCGTTATCACCTTGAAAGAAAACACAAATAGTATTTGATTAAACCTAGATGTTTTGTCCATATTCTATATCTTGTATATGAATCCTCCTCAAAAAAAGTAGAGTAGTTTTACAGCCTATTCTTGATAAGAAACTTTTTCTTTCTCCCTTTCATACTCACTTTAATTTAAGAAACATATATTTTATCTCAATCTTATCATAATCTCTTCATAATCTCTTCATCACCAAACATATACATGCATACATACATACAGCAAATTTAATCTTTGTACTTGTTCAATACATTAATGTTTTCTTGTGGCTCCTAATTAAAGCAAATCCTCTCATTTTATTTCAATATTGTTTACATATTTTAGTCACATTTTTAACAAAATTTGATTGTATTTTTTTTATTATAGTACAACTAAGAATTTTGTGTATTTTTAAACAAAATTTATTTCAGTATTTGAGAAAAATATACTCCCATTTCTAGAAGATAGAAACCACTTTGTCGATCTCTATGTAGATCATTAAGAATTAATTAAATTGAGTTTTATGATTGCTTATAAATAAATATGTGATTTATGAGTCATCAAAGTTATTAAGAATTCATTTTAAAGCAAAAATTTTAAAAGCGTATGTGTTTTTGTACATTTTTTAATTTTTTCTAACACTTTTTAAAAAAAATCATTAAAATACTTATTATTACTTTTACAGTACTCTAAATGATATTTTTAATTAACATATAATTATATATTAATTTAAAAGTCACTTATATTATTGGTTAGATCTATTTTATATCTTTAAGCTAAACCGTTGAATATATGTACAAATAAATATTTATATTTCTTAATCTAGTATCTATATTGTACCAATTAGTACTGTCTAACACTAAATAAAGTTAAAAGCTGATCTCAAATTCTCAACCCATTGAGTGTGTATAGTGATGCAACAGTTATTTGGTTTAAATTATGCTTCAAACTTTATTTCAACACTAACAATTAGATCAACAAAATGTTTCCCACAACATAAAGTTAACTAAAGTGCTTTATAATTAATTACTTTTATGATGATGAGGGACCAGAGACAGGCTAAGCTTGTATAAAGTATTCTGTTCAATTTACTTTTTTTTTTCTTTTTTTAATTTCTATAATTATAGCTGTTTAAATTCATATCTTCTCTGTTGGGGTAGGACATTACGCTACGTTTCATTTGTGAGGGAGAGTTTATCCTTATTATGTTTGCTGGAAACCAATATTAGAATATGATGATGGATAACAATGATATGTATTTTTTTTTCTATCAAAATTAATAATTTAGAGAGAATTTAGTATATTTTTTTAAGTGATTCATTTGATACTTTAAATTTTTTAATTAATTAGTTCGATCCGATCAATATATATTAGATGTGACATTTTTTTAGATATATTTTTCTTTATAAAATAATAAGTTAGTATTATGATGAATTATGGTTAGAGAGTGATTATCTGATTTATATTAAATGCTTTATGAACAATCATTTTCATTCTTTGATTTACAGGATGCATGTTTGTTGGTAGTGCTAGAGACAAAATTGAAAATTTGAGATCGAAAATGTCAAAAAAGAAAAAATTAAATAAGTTAAAATTTAAAAGTAATTGATGAAATTAGGGGTAAAACGTTTACCTTTTAAACTTTTGGGGTCAAGATATAAAAAAACCATCTTATAAATTTCGTATGATAAAATTAATTATCTCTTAACGTTATTGAAATAACAAATCGGAATATAATGTTCCCTAGTTTAACAATTTCGTGCTAGTATGGATTTATATAAAATGACAAAACAACAAAAGTCAAGAACTAGTTTATTAACATAATTAAAAATTATCTTGATTGAAAATATCATTATTCTACTTTAAATTATTTTGACCATTAGTATTTAATGTGTAATTTTTTTTCGTTTCATATATCTGTATGAAAAAAAAAGATAAGACAAATCAAAATATTAATTTCCCGACAAAAAATCTCAATATCTAAATTAGTAAGATTTTTTTTATAAAAGTAATCTGAAAGTATAAATGAATTAAAAAAATAATTTGAAAAATATGACTGAGAATATTAAAAAATTTGTATTTTGTCATTCTTTTTCTAGAATCGTTATTATCTAAATGCAACCATTAATCGTATTTATTCTTACACAACTATGAAGCTTGATAGTATTCGCTTATTCGGAGTTTCTGTTACTACAACTTGGTCAATAAACTGTTTCCTTTCAACCTTTTTAGGAGAGTAAGGTCATATCATGAAATAATTCTCCTATCTCAAATAAAAAATCTCCTTTAAAAAAGAAGAAGGGTGTGTCTCTAGGTATCGAAAATCACCTTTGGAGAATAGAATGCACAAACTGTAAAACGTTTCCGGAAAGCTCTACACAATAACAAGCACAGATCACCGATAAATATTTGTCTTCGAATGCTCTCTATTTAATTTAATTTAATTTTTTTTGGGTGATTTCTCACCAATCAAGCATGGCCAAATCTTTGGAACACAAGTTTCCAGAAACACAAAAAATGGATTTTGAAAATAGTGGAAAGCACTAGAAGTTGATTTTGAAAGTTCTAGTATAGAGGTGACAAAATAGGCGGGCCGATTTGAGCACGGTACAGTTCATTCGTGAACAATGTCAGTACGGACCGACACGGCACGACATTGTTAATGTACTGGGCCAAGAAAAAAAGTCTGTGGACCGTGTCGTGAACAGTTTCGTGTCATAATGGTCGAAAAAAAAGTATGTGAGTTACTATTCAACCCGTGAACAGTGAATTTTAGTTATTATTCAATGTATACAGTACTACTATTTTCTATAAACAGTGGTACTATACAACTTAAGCAAGTTGTATTTTGACATACCTGGCCGATACGGCACGAACAGTAATTATAGCGTGAGATGGATTGGGCTTACACATTTTACTGTGTGTGCGGTGTCGGCCAAACCCAAAAGCCCGTATGAGCTCATTTTTCATGAGCCGTACTATCCCGGCACGACTTATTTGCCACCTCTATTATGGTATGTCTGCTACAAGAAGGAGCCAAGGCCCATTGAGTTCTTAGGTTCCCAATGGGCGGGTTTCCATCCTTTGATTGATAATAAAATTTTCAAATAATTTAATTTTTAATTTAAATTTTTTTATGGGATTGTAACACATATTTTTATTGAGATTTGAAATTTTAATCCTTAAATAGAAAGAATTAAATGAACACTTACCTCCCTTTATCATCCAAGTCAATTAGTCAAACTTTAGAATTAAAGGTAAATTGGTAAACGTTATTACAACTTTACTCTTTTGTTTGAGCTCAAGACAATTAATATGAATCCCAGATTGTCCGCTTGTGAAATCTTCACCCAATGACTAGCAGTTGTTTCTTTCTTATATGGGTTTGGTTGTTTACAATTGTTGCTCCATTATGTGGATGTATATGATATGACATGATATCATACCTTGTCTGCCATGTCTAGAACTAGAATTGCATTGATGTCATTTTCATTAAAATAACTGAACCCGAATTCTCTGCCGCCAAAATTCTATATTTCATCAGCCATATTCTTCCTTAGTTGTTCTTGTTGATTGGAGGATGTATAGAGGTGTGAGATGAGCTGATTAAATTGGCATTAGCAGTGCAACATTATAATTGCTATAAACTGATATTACATTGATTAAATTAAATTAGCATTCGAATTCATTTCCATTTTCTTCCCCTTTCTTCTTCAATTTCTTTATTTTTTTAATATTTATGAATTCATCTAATTAGCAAGGTGAGAAAAACTATTAAACTCAAATGGATTTTTCATTTTCTTTTTTTTATTTTATGAGTTTTATTTTGAGTTGCAAGTGTTCTATGAATTTGAATGCGAATATTTGGACGATTTGTTTTTATTGCTTTCATGTATAACGAAACCCGTTTACAGATTTGAGTTGCTTGTGGCATAACGAATCATTTTGTTTAGGTTATATCAAAAAAACTGAATTACATGTGTTCGATGGAATATCCAACAGAAACCAAACCATAACAATATGACTTTAATAAATAACATAGAATTAATATAAAATGGCAAAGGAAGAAGAAATTAGAAATCTATTGGCTAGGCGGGAACAGAGATCAATAATATGTTGTTTTTTAGCTTCATAAGGAATCCCCCTTCCAAGTCATACTGACATTAATTAGTCTAGTAGCTGCAGCATCGTAGTTCGATGAGGTTCGGCCCAGGATGCCACCATTCAATGGCAGTAAGTAAGAATGAAAGTGAGGGCATTATAATAATTTAATTTTTAATTATCAGATTTAAACGGTGAGAGGGAAGGTAAGTGTGCCTTTTTTGATATTTTCTATTTAAGTGTTAAAATCTCAAATATAAAAAAAAGTATATGTTAAGACCCTTTCTACCTTTTTCACTAATTTTTTTCTCTTAACTTTTTACACAATTTTTCTTAATTTACAAGTTATATAAGAATTTTAATTTTGGATCCCGATCATTTGGTAATCTATTATTTCCTAAGCTTTGTAAAAGATTAGCACACGAGGGCATAAAATTTTATGGACCAAAGTTTTGAAACTTTTAATTTTTCTTATGAACAACTAAATGCTCACCTCTTTTTCTAAATGAGAAGAGTTAATTTTTTACCTAAATTCCGTTAAGACTTTCGCTGGTCTAATTAAATTAATATCAATCTCAAATCCCAACTCTCAAATAAATTTATAAAGTAATACAATAGATGCAGATGAAAATTAACTAAATTTCTAAAAATAATCCAAGTTAATTTCACTAGCAGTTTTTTTTCCTTAGTTAAAATTACATGAAATATAAAATACATATCTAATTAAATTCGCATAGTTTAATTTTTGTACACTCTTAGAGTAATCACTTATTATACATATGTTTATTATTTTTATTCGTTTTACACAATCACTTATCATAATTATTTTAAAAAAAATTAAATTGTATTAATTTATCTTCTCTCTAGAATAAGTTCAAAAATATTTTAAAATGTGTAATAAATATGCTATAACACAACTTTAGTAAAAATGCAAGAAAGATATATAATAAAGTAAAAATTCAACAGCTAAATTAATACACTTAATTTTTCCTCAGAATGGAGATAAGAAATGAGCTTTTCTTTTTTATATTATTTTTGAATAAGCATCAAGATATAAATATAAACTCTTGTTCATTCATATTAAAAATAAAATAATTATTCTTATGTATTTATAGAAAGTTTGATAATTTTATTGAACAGAAAAAAAAAACATATTTTAAATGATAGTTTATAAAAAATAAATTAAAATACTGTTGGCATAACCTTTAATTTGAATAACAATTATGGGATTTGAACAATAATGAAAAAAAAGTTGAGAACATTGGAGTTTATGAAAAGAATGAGCCATTAAGATCATTCTTGTAATTAATAGGGTGTTACAAGAAATTTTTTTAATTTTAATATATTTTAATACGGTGAAAAAAGAAATGCAATTTTAAGAAAAGAGTGAAAGTAGCATTACTCTAATTTTAATATTCAATCCAATGTTGTAGCACACCAAATATAATAAAATATGACTTATAATCCACTCCTATCATATATCAATATTCCAATTCTATCATATTTAATCTAGTCCAACATACCAAATCAACCCTAAAATTTAGAAACTAGCATTAGTTAACTTAAAAATCTATGGCTTTTTTGTCCTTTGTTTTTAGATGTTAAATTATAGAAGAGCAAGCTCCAATAATTGATCATAGAAAAGTAGAAATCTCCCCTTTTTTTTTCATGCGGTCTTGAGTTGTTAAAGACTTTAAAAAGCAAACTAAATTATAAAATAAAACTGCTCAATTTTTGACCCTTTGCTTCTCGAAAGGCCAAATTCTTTTCATTTTTTTAATTCCCGAAAGGCCAAATTTAAATTCGATGATAAAGAAATAACTCAATTACACCTAGTAATTCTCCAAGAACACAGGATTACAAAACTAATTAATAGCTGTAAGCAAACTTCACTGGACCTGCAGGATTGGAACGTTGGAAACAACATTCTAGCTAGATATATATATTTTATTAAATTTTTCACGGGGTAAACTAATTTTGTTACAGTCATCTCTATGCGGTCGATTTCGTACGTAGACCTATTATACATTCACAGTGATAATGTAGTATGAAAATGGAAAATTCTTATATCAATCCTGTATCCAATGAGGCTATGGCTTTCTAAATTTCCAGAGGTCATGGCATTTTCTAGTTGGGAAAAAGCAGTAGATTCCCTCTCTTTTTCATGAACGGCTTCTTTCCCATTTCTCGTACGTACAGGCCTAAGCAATAACAAGAATAGTTTTCTATCTCATAAATCTTAGGTGAACCCCCATAATTATGTGTAATCTAATTCAGGTTCCAAGGGCCTTAAAGCTGACAATAGTTTCTTGCAGTTGCATAGAAGGAGTTCCCGATGATGAGCTATCCTGCTGCTTGCTGTACCCCACGATTTTCTCACATGTTTCAATCGGGCAATGCCTGCATTTCGGGCATGAATGATTTGATCTCAACCATTTATCGATACAACGAACGTGAAATCCATGGTTGCAGCTGGGTAGGAGCCGCACACGCTCACCAGCTGCAAACTCTGAAAGGCATATAACACAATCTGTTTCCAAGCCTGGAAGCTTGAACTCTGCTGAGTAATTTACTACCGGGAAAGTCTTGAGTGCCTTTTTCTCGATTCCTTTGCTGATTGATCGGCGGGTTGAGGAGCTGGTGTTAGAATCTGAGGATATTAATCTTAAGCATCTCAATGCGCACCTGATAAAATAATTTAACACAACTGTGAAAATTACTGAACATACGAGGACTGAGAGAACCATTAGAACATTTTTGTGCAAGCTGTTGCTGTCAGCTGGATGAGGAGGAGAAGCGGTTGTGATTGTTTGGTTGTTTAGAGAATTTTGGACGAGTAATTTTCTGGAGTGAAATTTTCCAAGAAAATGTTGGAAGAGTTGAGATGATGAGGAAGAGCTTGTAGATAACATGTTTACAGAAAGTTTAGAGCTTCGGTTTGAACTTAGTTCTTGATGACGGCAAACATAAGGGGGATTATATTTATATATACATGGGAAAAGTTAAAGTGTTAAAATTGCTTTCTAATGATTGACTAATCTTTTATAATATGTATGCGTTTTGCTAACAATCCTGTAGAAGATAAGTCCGACTGCGCATAACGCTGACAATCTTGGTACACTTATCACTTTCAACAAACAACACAAACAAATATATACACACATACGTACGTACATACATACACACATACATACGTCATATAGAATGAATGAAATTTGTTTGATCATTCTTTGTAATAAGACCTCACTATCATCTAGAAACATAATTTTATTTTTAATCAACCGTTATTACTTGTACATAATTTATTATTAAATCCAAAATTAACTGTGATAAATATAAAAATATTACCGTCAGAAAAAGTCTAAAATACATAAGAAGTTTTGTCATCTATACAATTAATTTGTCATTAAATCCAAAATTAATTGTGATAAATATGAAAAAAAAAAATTGTTGTGATACTTCTGTTTTGAAAACCCAATCAATGTGACGGTAATTACAATAAATATGACAAAATATCACTAGATAGTTGTACGACTGCTGCTGTATTTTAGGCTATCTTTTATGGGGTTGTTTCATTATGTTATTCTTACAACTATCCAATAAAATCAATCAAGGAACAATTATGGTGATTAAAATATTAAAAGAGAAAATTTAAGTATCATAGTCCATATTAAATATAGAATAGGTTAGTCTTGAACTTATAAAAGCCACCTAAGAGACTCATGCCAAGTGACATTAGAGTGAACCCAAATCCTTATTCATACATGGACCCCCAAAATGTATACGATTCACCCTAACAAGAAATTGTCAAGCTTGTGCATTTCCCAAAAATTATGCTGGACACAGAAAATAAAGCCAAAGTTGTGATTTTGGAGAGCTCAAAATATAATTATCTAAATTTTTAGGGTTAAAATATAAAAAACTTCTTTTTAAAGAGTAAAAAATTATTAAAATCAAAATTTATAGACTATAAAATATAAAAAAATCTAGTGTTAACAAAAAGTTATAAAATATATTTATTTAAAATTTTTGTTAAAGCCTAGGATCTTTGAGTAATTTCGCTTCTGAATGGACCTAACGTGTTTAAGCATCACGAGATTATGAGAATAAAAATGTCACTTCTAACCTCAAATATCAAAAATTAGGCGACTTAACCGTTACTGCTAAGCTTGGTGGTCAAGGGACTAGACCTCTCACAAGAGGTCTAGTTTTCGATCCTTATCATGGGCAATGATTTATTTCTCACTATAGTTGATAAGAGAGGTTTATCATATTAGATTATGGGTAGTACTCCATTCACACATGAGGGTAAATCTCTCTTCTCAGTGAGGGTAAACACCACCCAAATGGGGTGCAGCTCTCCTGGTGGTATTAGAATCAATTCGATTAAAAATCCTGATTTTTGATAATTTTACAATGTAATATTAATAGTTTGTATATGTAATATTAAAAAATAAATAAGATAGACTTTAAATTTATATGTTCAAGTAAGTAGTACTACTTAAATATAACTTAGGTTAGTATGTTTCACATATTAGATAGAAAAGTCTTTATTTTTTTTTAAAATTATCACTTTGGTTTAAATTATTTTGGTTAATGTCACTTAAATCTCTTGAACAAACTTCCTTCTCCTAATTGTCAGATAATTTTTAATTTATTCCTTATAATATAATAAACTTTAATTTAACCTTAAAATTTATGAATATAATAAGGTGACTTCAAACTTATAGGTTCGAAGTAAGTAGTACTACTTAATAAATTAAAGCTTTTAGTTTAATAATGAATATTCCATGTATAACATATAAGATGATGATCTATATAAGACATTATTTGTTAAGAATAATTATTTACGATCTGTTCACGAATTTAGAAGGAACTGTTTCTTTGGCACCTTAATACAACATATAATTGCCAAACAAAAGAAACCAAAACAACAAGTAGGTTACAAATGGAAAGGTACATTTACAGCTAGCAGTCACTTATCATTGTAGGTATAAAGCAATATTTATCCGTGCAAGTAGACCGATTGCTATCGATCAGCCTTTTTCTTGTGGCTCCTACATCCAAAATAATGCAACATTTTTCATATACTAAGATCCTCAGAAAGCTCTACAAACATAAAGTATGAATTGTACTCGGTTTATGAATCATAAAGGTAATGAATAAAGGTTCAAAAGTTGATCTCTGTTTACATAGCAAGCAGTTATTGGCTCAAACTAGTAAAGTAGAGAAAAAAAAGTGGCCCTATATGACAAGTGGGATAGTTGCACTCTTTATGATAATGTAGATTATTTAGTCGATGTAATTAAAGTTTCCCAAGTCATAAAGTGGAAGATATTTCTTTTCCTTCTTACAAGTTTATTTATTTATTATTATTTCATAGTGACATTGACCAGAGATAGGCTAAGGTTGATGTTCTTTCTTCAATTATTTGTACTTTTTTGTGATATGTAACTATGATTGTTTGAACCCATATCTTATAGGTAGGATTATACAAGGGAGTGGTTACTGGTTGGTCTTGTGAGGGAGAAATTATCCTGTTGTATGATGGGATATCACTATTCATAAATAAAATAAATTTATATAACGATAATATGGTTGTTAATTCCAAATTCAATTAATTTTAGAGAAATTCCTTATGTTAATACACAGTTAATTTAGATATAATCCTTGTCTTGGTTCTTCAACTTTCATTTGAGTAAATACAGTTGAAATAAAAGTAAATAAAGAGACAGAATTTTTCAATAAAATAAAAGAAAATTAAACTATTAAGGATCCTAATTAAAAAAAATCCTAACGATTTACCTACCTTCCACTCTAGTCAAGAACACTAATTTGACCATACGTTATTGTTGACAACATCAACGCAACGAGGCTCAAACATCCATTGAAGGACTGATGTTCTTAGGATGAAATTATCACGAGTGCGTTAAGAGTTCTAGTTGTATGTGGTAACGTATAAAGAGACAAAACTTGCTATTTCTCATTTCTTGTCAATAGAAATAGTTCCAATCGATTTCTTAGTTCACGAACAATAAAAAAACATTAATTAATGAACTTCGTCGTGGCCTCCATGATTGTGTACAATTCCTTCAGGTTCCAGCGGTGTTATACTGATGATAGTTACTTGCACTGGAGGCATAGAAGGTCCTGCTGATGAGCTAGTCTGCTTGCTGCAACCCGCGATTTTCTCGCAAGTTTCAATTAGACAATGCCTACATTTCGGGCATGAAGAATTTGATTTCAGCCACTTATCAATGCAATGAACGTGAAATCCATGGTTGCATTTTGGCAGGAGCCTCACACGATCACCAGATGCAAACTCTGACAAGCATATAACACATTCTGTTTCCAAGCCTGGAAGCTTCGACTCTGCCGAATATTTTTCTACAGGGAAAGTATTGAGTGTTTTTTTCTTGATTCCTTTATTGATTGGTGGGCGGGCTGAGGAGCTGCGACTAGAATCTGAGGATATTAAACTTAAGCATCTTAATGTGCACCTGATAAAATAATTTAACACAAGTGTGAAAATTATTGAGCATACAAGGACTGAGAGAACCAGTAGAAAATTTTTGTGCAAGCTGCTGTTTTCATCAAAATAAGGAGGAACGGGTGAGATTGTTTGGTTGTTCGGAGGATTCTGGGTGAGTAATTTTCTTGAATGAAATTTTCCAAGAAAATCTTGAAAGATTTGAGTGGATGAGAAAGAGCTTGCTGATGACATGTTTGAAGACTTCAGTAAAATTTGGTCTGGATGCTTGGAGATGACAAACATAAATGGTTTCTATATATAGGAAAAGGTAAAGGGTTAAATTAAGTTATTTTAAAATGATTTAATCCATTGTTTTATTATATGTATGCTTTTTGGTAACCCTCCTGTATAAGATAACTCCAATTGTGGGAAAGTTGAGAAGCTTGGTATTCTATCACTTTCAGTACAAACAATTATATGAAGTGAATGATTCCTAATCTTAGATTTTTGGACCATATTAGAATTTTTTATTGACCCTCCACTGAAGGTTTTTTCCTTTGAAATTAACAAAATGATTCAGTTTCACATTCTGCTCAGCATAAGGTCTTGCATTTCATCGAGCACACAAGAATATTGTTTTATGGTGGGCTAGTTAGACTATTCCTGATAAGAATAATATTTTAACCGATCTTCTAATGCATATCTTTATCACTGTTTATTTAGCGAATATTAAGTGTTAATTGAGATCATTTATGTTGTATCTAATAGGTAAGATAATTAGGAAATATAGAAATTTGGAAAAATAAATAATTACTCTCCTCTGAAACTTTGATAACATTTTAAAATAATTGTAACCACCAACCAAGCACTCCCCCATCACTAGCCCGCTTCTTAATTAAGGGTGACGATGCAAGTTGGTTTGTTGTATTGATAATTATTATAGTGTCAAATAAACCTATAATACAATTCAAATTAATCTAAATTTGAATTATACAATAAAAGCATCAAAAATTAAAAATTTAAACTCGATCAACATGATTATTAAATGGATTAATCAGGTTATATATTTTTTTAGATTTTTTAAATATTTATTCTAAAATATTTATAACATTATCTATTCTTACTATCAAATATAATTTAACACACCTTAAAATAAGGCAAATATAATTAAAGACTTTTTAAATATAAAAATATAAAGTAAATATATTTAATCCTAGATGAATTAATATGATTTATTTACTTGGATAACTAATTGTGTCATAAACGGTCCTGTATTAAGAGTTTTAAACTTGAACCATACATGATTATTAATCATATCACACTTATTATTTTTTTTTATCCCAATTTATTTGTATTGAATTCAGTTAAATAATTGTATCGCGTATAAATTAATTGTCAACATTACTCTTAATCTAATACAATGTAAATATATAATTAAATAAAATCATTAATTAAAGTTAAAGCATGCATAGTATAACTATACTAATATACAATCACATGTTTTTTTTTTTTCATTTAACCATATGTACATTTAGTGTTAAATTCAAAACCTTATGTAAAATATAAAAAAATTGATGGATACTCCCCAGAACTATGGCTAAACAACAAATATCTTCTTGGTATTTCAGAACAACAAATATTTTCTGGTATTTCAGAAACAACAAATACCCCTTGACATTTCAATAAATGACACATACCCCTAGGGGTTAATTTTTTTTATTTAACGCCGTGGAGTTAATTTATAGCCACTTTACCGTTTGAGGGGCAATTTGGTCATTGTATGTAAAAACATAAATCTTCATCTACTCTCTTCTTCTTCATTCTCCCTTTCTCTTTCACCATCAATTTCTCTTTCTTCTCTTCAACTTCTCACACCAAGTTCTACCATTTCATCCTTTATTTCACAAGTTTAATCTCATAAATAGAAGTTGAGTATTTGTTTATAATTCCCAACTTCATCATCTTCACCATCATTTCTCAAAAACCCACCACCATTTCTAAAAATCCACTAAAAAAATTAGAAGAGAAAGAGAGAGAGTTCTTTGAGAGGTTGGATGGGTGGGTAAATACAAATTAAATTAGAGTTAAGTCTTTCAATTATGAGTTGTTTTACTAAATTGACCTTTGAAAGTTAAGAATAAACTAACCTCAAGGAGATATGTGTCATTTATCGACATATTAGGGGATATCTATCATTTTTAAAACTTCAAAGAGATATATGTCATTTAGCCCTAATTCAGGGGTATCCTTCAATTTTCCTAAAATATATTACATGAAAAAAGTTTAGAAGATACCGACAATATATATCACGTCCACTATAATATAAAATTTTACATACTTTTAGTTTAAAAAGTAAACAATCAACTTGGTGGTTACAATAAATGTAATATTAATTAATATGAAATAATAGTATTCAATGATTATACAATACCTACTATTATCGAATATAATCTTACTATTTTCATATTAATACTGAAATCAACAAATAATGACGACAATAAGGATAATTAAAAGAGAAATTAAAATCAAAATAGGTAATGTGGGATGGTCAACCTTCCTTCATATATACCTATATATTTGCATAAGACCCAATATTACATATTGTGATTGGATGGTCAACAATATCATGCTGCCTAAACAATCTAACCTAAGATTTTCTTTTGTGTAAGAATAATTAGTTACAATATTTTCAATGTGACTACCAATTAAGAAGTAGGTTATAATTGAAAAGGTAAATATACAGTCAATATTCCACTCAGGATTGTAGATACAAAGTAATACCCATGCAAGTAGTCCGATTGCACTCTCTCTACATTAGCTTTCTTTTTGCTCCAAATTGTGTAACATTTTCATACTAAGATCCTTAAATATATGCAAACATAAAATATGGAATCTCTTCAAACATAAAGGTTGATCAAGAGTTGGTCTTAATAATTTATACAGGAAGCAGTTATTGGCTGGAGATCACATTCACAACTGATGAGGTACAATGCTTTTGTCCAATATGACAAGTAGCAGTACTTGTACAGTTGTACTCTACTATGTATGCTGATGAAGCTACATTATTTCATGGAAATTAGAGAGATTCACAAGCCATAAAGTGGAAGATGCTTTATTGTTATTATTTTTTCAAGGTGCTGATGATTGACCAGACATAGGTGAAGGTTGGAATATTTTTTTATTTGTATTTGTTTGTGATATAATATTATTTTTTATTCATATCTTATGGGTTGGATTACACTAGTCCTCTGAGGGGTACATTACCATTTGGTTTGGTGGGTAGCATTATAAATAAATAAAAATTAGTGTATGGTTGTTAAATTGCAACTCAATTATTAATTTGGAGAATTAAGGACTTGACTTGTCTTGACTCTTTTAGTTTCATCTAAGGTTTAAATTATGTTTTTTTTCTTAATTATTCTTTTATAGTGATTCAGTTTAGTCCTTCAAATTCTGACTACCCAAACCCAATACATTTATTCCTTTGACCATAATTTGAATAAAATCAAAATTCAAATTTGGCTTTGCATTAATTCAATGACAATAAAATTTCTCAAAAATTTTCAATAATAGGACTTTTTTTTTATTTGTTTGCATTTCGTCATTCGAAAATAACTCATGAGCTTAATTTTTACAATTGGAAAGATTTAAACATTGCTTCACATGAGTATAGCAAAGCTGAGTTAGCAATTTCAAAGGGTAAAAATATCAAAAACAGCTGAAATAAAAATAAAAAAAGATATTGAGTCTATTTATATCTATGAACATTAGTTTACCAATAAGTTGTTGTTGGCAAGATGAAGTATCGGTTTGGTTTGACTTGTTTATTAATCAAAAAGATTTTTTTAACAGTAAATTTTTTTTAAAAAAAATTTTGGTTGTAGAACTTTTTAAAGTTTTTTAAAAAAGTAAATTGTTTAAAATACTTTAATTTTGTTTAAAAATTTATTTATTAAAATAATTACTCAAAATTTTTTTAAAGTTAATTATAACAATCAAACGATTAATAAATTTTTATTAAAAACTCTATTTATATAAACTCTATTGATAAAAAGATTTTACCAAAAATCTTTGAAAAGTTATATTAAGTGGAATTTAAATTGCTTTCTATTTCATAGTTAAAAAAGGAGAAAAAAATATTTTCTTTATTTTATAATGTTTTTAAAAAATATTAACTAGATAAATTTTTTTATCTATTTTCAGAAAAATAAAGATGAAAACAAGTTTTAGAAAACAATATTTTAATTTTTATTTGAGAAAATATATTTTTATAATTGATAATTGGTAGATGAAAATATAATAAAAAGATAATCTTAAACCTATATAAATAAAAATATATATATATCTATCACTTCAATCAATACGGAATTAAAAGATTAGGCTTTTCTCTCTGCTGTTTACTTCCACTCTCACTTTTTCTCTCTCATTTAATTTATTAACATTTTTCTTCAATTAATTATTGCAACAATTTTTTTAAATTGATTAATTTAGTCGAGGAATTTTAGTCTATAGTTTTTACATAAAATGTTACAATTCTGTTAATGTGTAAGTAATTAATACAGTTAATGTATATCTAAAATGCATAAATAATTACAAGTATTCGCGATTTTAAGATGCTGCAAATAAAAATAAGAGAAAGTGAGGAATAATAACTATGTTTGAAGAAAATCTCATTTTCATTAAAACAATGCTTAGAATAATCTACAGGACATGTTAAAGTAATTAGAGGACTTTGATTTACAAGTGTAAAAGTTATTTAATTATTTGGCAACTCTATCACAATTTGAGTGACGCGGAGACACGTTCCTGTATCCAAAGCAGCAATAAATAATAAATGAATTTTTAGTGTTCATGTCATTTTCTAGGAAAAAGCACAGCAAAATGCGTCTCCTCTTTGCCACAATCTTCTTCCTACCATTTTCTCATGTATAGCCCAAGCAATAATGAGAACCATTTTTCTTTCCCATGTCTTCAATCACATCATTCAATCTTGTCAATGGAAAAACTTGCTCATTTAACTCTCAGTTTCAAGACCAAATAGACGGAAATGAACGAACTTAGCTGAGTCCCCCACAATTGCGTGTAATTCCTTCAGGTTCCAGCGGCCTTATACTGATAACAGTTTCTGGAACTGGCATAGAATTTCCTGATGATGAGCTAGCCTGCTTGCTGCCTTCCTCGATCTTCTCGCAAGTTTCAACCAGGCAATGCCTGCATTTGGGGCATGAAGCATTTGATTTAAGCCACTTATCGATGCAACGAACGTGGAATCCATGGTTGCAGCTCGGCAGAATCCGGACACGAGCACCAGCTGAAAATTCTGACAGGCATATAACACATTCTGAGTCCAAGCCTGGAAGCTTCCAGTCTGCTGAGTATTTTACTACAGGGAAAGTTTTAAGGGCCTCTCTCTTGATTCCTTTGTTGATTGATTCTCTGACTGTGGAGTTTCCGCTAGAATCTGAGGATATTAATAATCTTAAGCGATTTAACGCGCACCTGATAAGATAATTTAACACAACTGTGAAAACTACCGAGCATACGAGGACTGACAGGACCAGCAGAACATCTTTGTCCAAGCTGCTTTCGGTAGCATAAGGAGGAGGAACAGCTGTGGTTGTTGGTTGGTTAAGCGGATTGTCGATAAGTAATTTTCTGGAGTGAAATTTTCCAAGAGAAACTTGGAAGTGTTGAGAGGATGAGGAAGAGCTTGTGGATGACATGTTTAGAGTAATTGCTTAGTTTGAACTTAATTCTTGAATGAGGCACACACTAGAGGATTATATATAGGAAAAAATAAAGGGTCCAATTTGCATGATGTGATTTGATCGATCTTGCTAACGATATGTATGTTGATTAAAAAATATATTACACAAGTTTTATATTTATGTATGCTTTTTGCTAAGACTCGTGTAGAAGATAAGTCCAAAGTGTGGGGCAGTCGAGAAGCTTATTCTATCACTTTCACCAAACACATAGAAGCAATTTTATTTGTTTAATTCTAATCGTAGATTATTGGTCCACATCATCGTTTTCTTATCGATTCTCCACTGAAATGGGGCCATTTCAATTTCTGGCTCAGCATGAACACTTGCTTTTATTTTAGCACAGACCAATAACGACACATTATATGGTATATTAGTCAGATTCTAGACTATTCTTGATAGGAGTCTATTTTCTCTATGCCTTTTTGGTTTTTCTCACTTTTTATTGAAGAAGCAACATAATTCTGTTAAAATTTATTGCTCATTCAATAAATATCACATCACTTATAATGAAAAACTTGAAATATGTAACGTTACTCTTTAAGAAAACAGTTTTAATTAATACGAGCCTATCAAATCATGTATGACTATCTAATAACGTAATATACACTTATCACTAAATTGAGAGACTTTCATAAAGTCAGACATAAAAAAGAATAAATAGTCTAAAATGCATTAATTATATATAAATTTTTAAACTGTTTACAAACTATTAGATCTACATAAGACTAAATTTAATACATATAATTAATATATATGTGAAATATAAGTTTAATTATTGAAAGTGTATATATATATATATATATATATATATATATATATAACAGGGTACAAATAATAGAAGGAATTGTATAAAGTTAAAAGGTCATAAATTCTTCCCTATATATATTTAAACGATGATTATACTATAATTTTGAAACATCCACGTTATCACTATCCTCATCTAATAATGTTAGTGAGTAAAATAAGAAGGGAAAAGAATAATTATACAGATTATATAACAAGTGGATTGCAAAGGAAAAGGGATGATACAGCCAGCAGTCCACTAGAAAGATTTCCCATTTATGTAGCCTGATATTGCAATCTCTACTAGCCTTTCTTGTGGCTCCGAATTAATGCAACATTTTTTTACAAAGATTCCTAGCAAAATCCCTAAAACATAGAATATGAAATCGGTGTATGGTTCATGAATCATCAAGTGATAGATAAGGTTCAAAAGTTGATCTTAAATCAATATATGTCTTGAATACATCAAGCAGGTTATTGGCTGAAAATCATGTTGATAGCAAATGATTTTGTGTATAACAAAAGTTGTCCAATATCACAAGTGGGATTAGTTTGCACTCTGTATAATAATGTAGATTATTTTATGTTGAAAATGTTTCCCAATCTAGCCATAAAGTGAGATGTTTTCTTTTCTTCTTACAAGCTTTTTTTTTATCAAATTTTTTTATAGTGTTGATTGACCAAAGATAGACTAAGGTTGGAATTTTTGTTTTTTCTTTTTATGAATATATATATATATATCATATTTTCATTGTTTTGATCTATATCTAATGGGTTGGATTATACTTTGGTGATTGGCTGAGGGAGAGATTATGCTTTTGTTTGGTGATAGCACTATAAATAAAAATAAAAGTAAATAAAAAATTAAAGCATATAACAGCAACACATACAGAGAAAATCCTTATGTACGTATGTTCAATAATTAATTTTTGGAATCCTTGTCTTAACTCTCAAGTTTCTTCTAGTGTTGATGCCATTTTTTTTTTTAATTTTTAGAAAAAAATAATTAATTGATTCATGCTTTTAAACATTGACTATCCAAATCCATTTATTTACTTTACTTAATTTTAAATTGAATTTCTTTGATTGGAGTTGAAAAGTTTCAAATTTTGGTCTTTCACATCAATTGGATAAGAATTCAATTTCTCAAAATTTTCCAATAATAGAATATGTTTGGTTCTTTTTTTGTTTATTTCTTATTCGCTCATTTAAAGATAATTCATTATCATAGTTTTTACAGTTTCAAAGATTTTGCTTCAAATAAATGTGTAACAGAGTAATACCACATATCTCAAGTGATTATCTCAATGTTTCACAATGATACAGTATTTATTAATTGTATATTAAATTATTGAAAAAGGTGAATGCTATAATATAAAAATAAATAAAAATTAAATTTTACAATAAAATAAAAAATTGAACTATAAAGAATATTACTAACTAAAAATAAAATCTCTAATTAATTTATCAAGTATAATAATTTGACAATACATTAGAGTTAGCAAGATCAAATATGTGGATAGATTAATGTGTCACTATATAAATTACTTTCAGAATATTTGAGAATTACTTTACAAATGTTTTATTAAGATTTTAAGGTACTTGGTTGCCAATAAAATTAGAAAAAGTGCTAGAAATTGAAAAAGAACTATTTTTAAAGAAAATTCTTTTTTTTTATTTAAATAAATAGAATGCCTATAATTCCTGAAATATCTCAAACTAATTACAGAATTCCTATTTCTAAGCTAAAATAATTAACCAGCTCCTTCCACACTGGTCTTCCATTAAACTTCTCAAGGCCGCGACAAGAATATTTTTCTCTGCTCTTGGCTTTTTCTAACAGCGAACTACCTCTTTTCGCCATCACTGATCATGAGCATCTTTCTTCCCATTTCTCATTGACAGCGCAAGCAATTATGAAGACAAATTGACTTTCCTGTTTAGCTGCTTTCCCTACAATTGCGTATCATTCCTTCGGGTTCCAATGGCCTAATATTAATGATAGTTTCTGGCACTGGTACAGAAGTTCCTGATGATGATCTATCCTGCTGACTACACCCCAGGATTTTCTCACAAGTTTCAATCAGGCAATTCCTGCATTTTGGGCATGAAGAATGTGTTCTAAGCCACTTATCGATGCAACGAACGTGAAATCCATGGTTACATTTAGGCAGAAGCCTGACACGCTCACCAGCTGTAAACTCTAAAAGGCAAATAACACATTCTGTGTCCAAGCCTGGAAGCTTCAACTCTGCCGAGTAATTTACTACAGGAAAAGTCTTCAGTGCCTTCTTCTTGATTCCTCTCTTAACTGTTGGGGTCGAGGAGTTGGCCCTGGATTCTGAGTTTTCCAATCTTGAGCAACTATTTAATGCCCACCCGATGAGAAAATTTAACCCAAAGCAAATCACGGCGAATACAAGGAATGAGAGGACGATCACAACAGTTGAGTCCATGCTGCTTTCAGCAGTGTGAGAAAGAGCAGCTGTGGCTGGTTGTTGGTTTGGATCAGGATTATGGAGGAGTAATTTTCTCGAATGAAAATTTCCGAGAAGATCTTGGAAGAGTAGAGTGGATGAGGAAGAGCTTGTTGCTGACATGTTTAAAGTATGAAGAGTACTTTATTTTGAACTTAATTCCTAAAGTTTGGAAGCATAAGGGAATTATATATAGAAAAAGTTAAAGGGTAAAATTTTCCTGCTAATAATTTGATCGATCTTACCAATGATATCATGCTGATTGAAAAAATATATATTTTACAGGTTTTTTTTACATGAAAAGCTAGCTTTTCTTTTTGCTTAGACTTGATCTGTACAAGATAAGACTAAGTGTGGGATTACTAATTGAGAAGCTAGCTTAATATATTCTACCACCTTCAACAAACACAAATGGGATTTGATTATAGTCCTAGATTCTTTTCCACATTATTAATTAAAAATTATTTTCTTTTTAAATGGATCCTCCACTAAAGTCTCGTCTTTTCAAATCAAAGTGTCCCATTCAGAATAATAATATTTTATGGTAACTGGAGTGATTATAGTGACTATATATTCTTGACAAGAAACGTTTTGCTCCCTCCCTCCATTTGATGCTATAAACTAATATAAGGAAATTTTAATTCGCAATCTTATCATAATCTCGGTGCATCATTTAACACCAAATACAACATATAATTAATTAGTAAACACAACAATTATCAATGACAAAGGTTTACTTACAGCCAGCAATCCACTGAGAGTTGTAGAATATATACCAAGATTCTCTTCATCTGCAGGCAAGTAGTCAGATTGCAATCTAAGCATGTTCAATATATAACCTCTCACTTGTGGTTCCGAATTAAAGCAACGTTTGTAATTAGACCCTCAGAAAGATCTCTGCAAATTAAAATATCAAATTGAATATTAATGTTTCAAAATCATATATACAACATATCAGAATCCTTTGCTTGTTGCTTGGTGACAAAATTAAAAGTTGTCCATGATAACAACCGGGATTAAGCTCGAATTGAGGTATTAAGAGTATTATTTCAGAGTTATTGCTAAGAATATAAATAAGTGAGTGATTTATAAATGATACTGTTAAATAAAAATAATTATTTATCCAATATTTTAGCTGCGTATTTTCGACTTAATAAAAAACGTAATAGCTACAAATATATGCAGTAATATATTATAGACTTGATAGATTGAAAGTTTATTTCCTAAGCCATAAAATGGTAGATCTTTCTTTCCTTCTCCCTAATTTAGTATTTTTATTATTATTATTTTCAAATCAATTTAAAATTAAGATAAATAAAGAGAAAATTTATTCTTGCATATATAAAAACAATCTAATTACAATCACATATATCATAATCTTATAGCCAACAGTCCAAAGATTTTCCGACCATGGATATCTCTTCCTTTTGTCGTGACCTATTTATTTGCAATGCAAGTAGTTCGATTGCTATCTATACAGGCTCAATATATAACCATTTTCTTGTGGATCCGAATAAGGCAACGTTCTCTCTAAGATCCTCAGAAATATCTCTGTTAACATAAAATACGTGAAATTGGTAATAAATAAACTATGATTCAAAAGTTGATCTCAAATCTATATATATGGATACAGCTAGCAGTTAAGATTGAAACTTTAAAGAGGTTTGTTTGCAATAAGTTTAAACAATTAATATGACAAGTGGGAGTACGTACTTGTTTTCTTTATGATGTACGAAGAATATCTTATGTGGAGAAAAGCTTTCCAGGCCATATATGGAGTGGAAGCTGTTTCTTTCTTGCTTCTTAAAAGGGTAGTTTTTTCTATAATTTAATTGTGCTAATTGAACAGATCATAGGCTAAGGTTAGAAAAAGTGTTTTGTGAATTTAATTTTGTTTGCAATATAACTATTAAAAATTTGTGGATCTATATCAGAAAGAGTGGATTACACTAAGATTGGTCTTGTTGTATATATAATAACAATGACAACAATAACAATAACAATAATTAAGTTCTCTTCAATTTGGTATTTTAGTTTTTAATGCTAACTATTAGTCTATTACAATTAGTTTTACAAATTTAATTCTTTTACTACATTATTAAATATTAATTACAAGAAATAAATCAAAATCCTTTTCTAGAATAGTAGGAGCGTGATTGAATTCAAAAATTTTGTACTAATACCATATCATATTGGTCTCATACTCAACATGGCTTGTTGATCCCCTTCTCGATCGATATTGTGCAAGTGGTGCCCACACCTACACCATATTGATCTCGTGCTCTACACGACCTGTCTGATCCCTAAACCTCTTGTACTCTCTTCATATTATAATTTGAAGAATTGATTTAATATTTTTTATGCATAAATTTCAATTTTTCTCGAGACTTACAGGGACAGCGTCAGTCATACCCCTACATGGCTCCACCACTGGATTCTGTAATCTCATACTTTACACGTACGAGATGTCTAATCCCATACGCAACGTGGTGTCCAGACCGCACCATATATGAATATAATGACTATATTGATCTCGTTACGATATCACTGATACTCAACGTGGTGTTTGATTATATGTTCGCAATTGATACAAAATCATAAGTAGAACTCACAAGAAAAAGCTAAATTGTGAAAGTTGTTCATGAGCTTACCCGTTTATATTTCTGTTTTTAACCCATAAAAATTACGATTATAACAACTTATCATCCCTACTTAATATTTAATTTATTAGGATGTCGTAATAAGTTTGCGATTTAAAGGCCATTCACATCGAACTGAAAACTGATGCACAACTGCAGTAAGGGCCATCAAGACCCTACAAAAACTTTAGACAAATAATTGTCTATTTGTGATAGTTTACCCTTAGGAATGTGTTCTTCTTTTTTATAGTTTTCCCCTTGTAGGTTTTCAATGTTTTCACTTTAGCCCCACCTTCCCTTGCGAAGAGGGATTTGATTTACTTTCTTATAATATTTAAAACACAAAAGTAAAATAAATTGTTTAAGCTGAAGTTCCATATTTTATAAAATCCGAATTTGGTAATAGCTCAAAACAGGAGTGAAGTATATATAATTCAACAAGGATACTATATGTACTAAGAGTTATGTATAAATTTGTATAGAAATGCTAGAATTAAAAAACGACTGCGTCACTAGTTATAATAAATAAATGATAAAGCTTCTTCTCCTAGCTAGAAATACTATTGACAAATAACAAGCATATCCAACTGGGCTGTGAACTTCTAGAATTTTCACGAGTGACAAAGCCACAGCAAATTGCTTCTCTTGCACGCATGCAGCTTCAACTTTTCCTCTTGTCACTCTGTTTCACATGTCTCAGTGTCCACATTCGATTCTGCTTCTTAGACGAACCTAGCTGAGTACTGCTTAACTGCGTAGAATTCCTTCAGGTTCCAGTGGCCTAATACTCACAACAATTTCTGGCACTGGTACAGAAATTCCGGTTGATGAACTAGACTGCTGAGTACCCACGATTTTCTCACAAGTTTCAATCAGGCAATTCCTGCATTTTGGGCATGAAGAATGTGAACTAAGCCACTTATCGATGCAACGAACGTGAAATCCGTGGTTGCATTTGGGCAGGAGTCGCACACGCTCACCAGCTGCAAACTCTGATAGGCATACAACGCATTCTGTGTCCAAGCCTGGAAACTTCAACTCTGCTGAGTATTTTACTATTGGAAAAGTCTTCAGTGCCTTTTTGTTAATTCCTGTACTCGAGTTGGCTCTGGACTCTGAGTAAACTAATCTTGAGCACCTGATAAGATACTTCAACGCAACTGAGCAAATCACGGCGCATGCAAGGGCCGAGAAGAATAGGATCAACACAATATTTAAGTCCAAGGTGGTTTCTTCAGAGTTATCAGGAGGAGCAACAGCTGTGACTGGTTGTTGGTTGAGAGAGTTTTGGCCGAGCAATTTTCTTGAATGAAATTTTCCGAGAAAATCTTGGAAGAGTAGAGTGGATGAGAACAAGCTTGTTGATGACATTTTCGGAGTAAGTTTAGAAGAGACTTTAGTGTGCA
The DNA here is from genome assembly GCA_028052125.1 of Melia azedarach. Lineage (NCBI taxonomy): Eukaryota > Viridiplantae > Streptophyta > Magnoliopsida > Sapindales > Meliaceae > Melia > Melia azedarach. The sequence goes on along the minus strand of CM051400.1, from coordinate 14,581,641 downwards.
CTTTCATCCTGAATTTGGCAAAGATAAAGCGAATATATATATAAGGAAAAGTTAAAGTGTTATCTTAATGTATGTTGATTGAAATATTTTACTGATAATTTATGTTTTTTGCTGGTACTTTCTCTTACAGAGATAAATCCAAGTGTGTGATTTTTAATTGAGAAGCTTATTATTTTCTATTACCTTCAACAGAAACAGAATGTTATTTGATAGTCCTAGTTCTTTTGTGTTATCAAATCAAAATTGGCCATGTGGAATAATTAATATTTTATGGTAGCTAGCTGGAGTTATATAGACTATATATATATTCCTTATGATAAGAACTTTTTCGCTTCCTATCACTTTAAATTTAAGCAAAATTTAAGGACATGCAATCTTATCAAAATCTTGATATATGCTTCTTTTAACACGATATCCAACACTTTTATCATTAATTACCCAAACAAAACAATATTAAATGAAAAAAGGCAAACTAACAGTCAGAAATCCACTCAGAAATATTGTATAGATTCAAAGATTTTGCCTCTCTTTCAAGAGATCATCAGGCTATGCAAGATTGCAATCTAAGCATGTTCAATTTATTATCCATTTGTTGTGGTTCCAAATGAAAATACTACTTGTACTTAGTCTTCACGAAAATCTTTGTTGGTATAGAATTTTAAATTAGTGGTTCATGAATCATCATCTAATTAATCAGAAGCTAAAAAGTTGATCTCGATCTCTCGAGAAAGAGCCGTTATTGCTTTAAAATCATATATATCTGTATCCAACATATTAAAGTGAGCTGCTTGTTGGTTTGTGTACAACAAGTTGCCCAAAATCACAAGTGGGTTACTTACGTTTGTTTTGAATTTTTTATTTTTTTTTTAAATTTCAAAAGGACTCTACTTAAAGTACTATTTCCGATTTAAACAAGAATATATTTGTTATACGTCAACCTTAACATACTTATTTGCCACTCATCCTCCTACTTATATCTAGTCATTTTATTTTACAGCAGTTAATGAATACAAATTACATCTTAATTTTAACATACTTTCAAATATATTAAAAGTTTATGTTCAGAAAATTTCTTCAAGTGGGGATGTTTTCTTCTCTTCTAACAAGTTTAATATTCTACAGTTTTAGCATAAAATATTTTTGTTTGTGATCTAACTATCATTATTGTTTTGACCATATCTTATGAACTGGATAGCACTAGGTGGTGGTTGTGAGCGAGAGTTCATCCTTTTGTATGGTAGAAAGTATTATGAAAAGACAATGATGGAAAGAAGAAAGGCAATGATACAGAGAGTTGCCTTTATTTCTTAGCCTTTTCGATCGCACTCTAATTAAGTAGTCATAGTCTTTTTAGCGCTGATAAAATCAATTTGATATGGAATTTGAACAAAATAATAGGCATGGAGGAATATTTGAATCTTAGAAACTTTGATTATCAAAAGCAAATTCAAGTACAACGATTGGGAAAAGAATATGCATGGTAAAGTGCTTATGATTAAGCAATAATCTCAAGCGCAGTCTTTGTTTGTGAAGATAGGAAAAGGCAGCAAAGAAATGTATTGAGAACTGACTATTTAAGCAAATACTTAAATAATTATATTTTGAAATTCTTTTAACGAAAAAATTTCCAAATGAATGAAACTAAATTGAATTCAATCATCTCTTTTGTGTATGACCTTTCCCACATAAAACTTTATACATTCGGAATTACAAGTAGTGGAAACCGCAAATTCTACAACGTCATTATTGTATCCGATGCGGCTAAGCCTTGTAGAATTTCCACTATGAGTCATGAACTTTTCTAAGAAAAAGCAAAGCGAATTGCTCTTTGTCCTGAACACTCAGCAGCTCGTTTCCCATTTCTATTACAGCCCAAGCAAGAATGAGAATATTTGTTTTTCAAACTTAGCTTGCTTCTCCATAATTGCGTATAATACCTTCAGGTTCCAGTGGCCTAATACTGACAACAGTTTCTGGAACTGTGATAGCAGCTCCTGAAGAGCTAGCTTGCTGGCTACACCCCATGATTTTCTCGCAAGTTTCAATCAGGCAGTGCCTGCATGTTGGGCAGGAAGAATGTGTTCTAAGCCACTTATCGATGCAACGAACGTGAAATCCATGGTTGCATTTGGGCAGGAGCCGCACACGCTCACCTGCTGCTAACTCTGATATGCATATAACACAATCAGTGCCCAAGCCTGGCAGCTTCAACTCTGCTGAGTACTTTACAACAGGGAAAGTCTTCAGTGCCTTTTTCTTGATTCCTCTCTTGACTGTTGGGGTCGACGAATTGACACTTGCCTCAGAGTACACCACTCTGCAACTAGTACTCAGTGCGCATCTGATAAGAAAATTTAAGCCAACTGAGAAAATCACGCCGCATATGAGGACTGCGAGTATCATCACTACATTCGAATCCAAGCTGCTTTCCTCATCATTGTAAGGAGGAGGAGCATCTGTGATTGGTTGTTGGTTAAGAGGATTGTGGATTAGTAATTTTCTGGAATGAAATTTTCCGAGAAAATCTTGGAAGAGTTGAGTGGATGAGGAAGAGCTTGTTGATGTCATTTTTAGAGAGTAAGCTTAGAGACTTCAGTTAATTTGCACTTAATTCCTGAAGTTGGCAAACTAAAGGGGATTATATATAGGAAAAATTAAAGAATTAATTCTTCTTTTCGTTAATGCTTTTATCGATCTCAGTAATGATATGAATGCTGAAAATATTATTTTCAGGATTTTTGCATTAATTTATGCTTTTTGCTCAGCCTGGAAGTCATGATCTGTTTAAAGATAAGTCTTAAGTGTCGAATTATTAACTAATTCACGAAGCTTGTTATTTTCTGTCACCTTCAACAGACACAGACACACAATGGGTTTCCTTTTTTCAAATTTAATTATATAATTTTTATATTGGATCCTCCACTGAAGCTGTTCAATCACTGAAAATGGCCCATTCAAAATAGTTAAATCAAACAATTCTAGATAAGAAACCTTTTGCTTCTTCCCTTTTATTCCTTTAAATTTAAGAAAACCTTAATGACAATCTTATCAAAATAATTTCTTGATGCTTCTTTTAACATAATACACAGCATATGTATATATAATTTACCCAAACATAACAATTTAAAATTACAAGAGTTTGCTTACAGCCAGAAATCCACTCAGAAATATTGTAGCATATAAAGATTTTCCCACCATGGATCTCTTGCCTTTCTTCTGTTTGTGATACAACAAGAGATCATCAGCCTATGATTTTCTCCATGCAAGTAGTAAGATTGCAATCTATGCATGTTCAATACGAAAGCAACTTCTTTTGGCTTGGAATTAAAGCAATAATTGTACTTAGTTCCTCATGTAAAACTCTACTGACATAAAATTCAAAATTGGTGGTGCTTGAATCATCACATAATTAGATTCTCATAGTTTGATCTCAATCTATCTAGAGACCACATTTATTGGTTCAAAATCATACATAAAAGATATGAAAGTATTTTGCCTGTAAGTTTGTGTACAAGAATTAAGTTGCACAAAATCACAAGTGGATTAATTATAGTAATGCTTTCGAGATATAATATGTATGTTTGAAACTTTGAAATTCTATTATTTTTTTAATATTAAACAATTACTTGCTCGTATAACAATTTATTGATATAAGACAGAAAATCTGTCGAGAGTCGGCAGTCGCGATAGCTTCAAATTTAATGCTATTCGTAAAACTGTGTCCAATTTGAACAAAATCTGTCCCCTGCATTTGCAATTCTACTTACTTATGATTAAAGCATTTTATAAATAAATGGTGGGGTCATTCTACAGTATTAAAATAAATATCCCGATATCAATAATGAAAATCTACAATTTATAATAATTAATTTAAATTAATTAAAATATTTTAATTTATCGGTTAAGTAAAATAAGAGATAAATAAAAAAAATTATTTTTATTTTGTGTTATCTGAATCTCTTACTAGTAATTAAGTAAATAAAAAAAATTATTTTGTATTTATCTAAATCTCTTACCTATATATAATTCTAATTTTATTCAAATTATAAATCTTTGTAATTAATTCTAATTTTATTAAAAAAATAATTATATTTTACTTGTTTAATTTTTAATTAATTATATTTTATACTACGAATATAAATTTTTTATATTACTATAGACACCTATTATTTTATAATGGTAAAAATAATATAATACATGTAAATTAATATGAAACTATTAAAATTTATTATTTCTAAACCAATTAAAACCTATAAATGCAATGATACCTTATAATTCAAAATTGTCTTTTGATTTTTAATATAAAAAATAAAATTTTTTATGAAAAATTATAATAAAATATAATATTCATAAAAAAATAAAATTAAAATAATAAGTTATAAAATTAATGCTAATAAAAAATAATATAAAAAAGTAAAATAAATATCAATTTTATAAATTCAACTTAAAAAAATATAAATTAACATTCAATTGTCAAATGATAACAATATAATTGTAAGCAAAACAAAAAAATTATAATAATGACGTAAAAATTATAAATTTATATAAAATTTGTAATCTACATATAAAAAAATTAAATTATAATGTTTAACTTGTATATAAAATAAAATACTTGTAAAATTAAAAATAAAAAATAAAAATCAATAAGCCAACATAAAAGAGTAAAAAAGAACATCAATTTCATAAATATAATATAAAAAATGTAAATATACTGAGATAAATATAAATTAACATTAAATTGTCAAATGACAATAGTATTATTATAAACAATAAAAAAAAATATAATTGTGACGTTAAAATTATAAATTCACTTAAAATTTGTAATCACACATTAAAAAATTAAATTATAACTTATAACTTGTATATAAAATGAAATACTTAGAAATAAAAAATAATAAACTGATATAAAATAGTAAAAAGAAAACCAATTTCATAAATACAATATAAAAATATAAATGCAATAAGTTACATGTAAATTAATTTTAAATTGTCAAATGACAACATCATAACTATAAACAAAACAAAAAGAAATTATAACTATGACGTAAAAATTATAAATTTACATAAAACTTGTAATCTTCATATAAAAAAATGGATTGTAACATCTGACTTATATGTCAAACAAATACTTGTAAAAGTTAAAAGTTAAAATTTAAAAAAATAAACTAACATAAAAGAGTAAAAATGAACATTATTTTTCTATTTCAACAAAAAAAAATATAAATACACTCAGATAAATATAAATTAACACTAAATTGTCAAATAACAATAATAGTTATAAACAAAACAAAAGAAATATAATTGTGACGTAAAAATTATAAATACACATAAAATTTGTAATCTTTACATAGAAGATTAAATTATAACATATAACTTGTATGTAAATAAAAATACTTCTAAAAGTTAAAAATTAAAAACAATAAGCCAACATAAAAGAGTACAAATAAACATCAATTATATAAATACAACATAAAAAATATAATTGTAATGAAATAAATATAAATGAACAAAAATTAATAAATAATAATGTTATAATTGTATATGAAATAAAAAGAGTAGAAATATAACATAAGGATTACAAATCAACATTTTACTTGTAATCCTAATATAGAAAATTGAATTATAATTTAAAAAATAGGGTTTTAACACATACCTCCCTTAAAGTTTGAGACTTTAATACTTAGATGAAAGGTTTGAGAAAAGACACACTTACCTCCCCTGGACTTTTAGTTGACTATCCATTTATATTTAAATGACTATAATACCCTTAATTACTTTAAAGTTAAAATTTAAGAAATTTAATATTAACTTATATAATGTTTGAAAATTAAAATTTAATTAACTATTTTAATTTGTATTTATTTAAATTTTAATTAATAATATTTTAATTTGACCATTTTAATTTATATTTATTTATTATTTGTTAAAATTAAGAATTTAATTAATGATAATATAATTTGAAAATTTTAATTTATATTTATTTAAATTAGGAATTTAGTTAATAATAATTTAATTTTTATTCATGTATCATATTTATTCAAATTTTAAACCTTATTGTACAAAACAGCCACCTTTCTAACTTGATAATTTCAGTTTTTAATCATGTATCATATTTAATATTTATTCAAAATTAAATGTCTAACTTTAAATAAATATTAAATAAATAAAAATTTAAATTATTATTAATTAAAATTGTTAATTAAATTTTAATCTTCAAATATTATATAAATTAAAATTAAATTTCTTAAATTTTAATTTTAAAGTAATTAAGGGTATTATAGTCATTTAAGTATAAATGGTTGGTCAACTAAAGGTTCAGGGGAAGTAAGCATGTCTTTTTTCAAACTTTCTATCTAAGTATTAAAATCTCAAATCTCAGGAGAGATATGTCTTAATACCCCTTAAAAAAATTATATCCAAAACGCAATACTTGTAAAATTATAAAAATGATTATAAAATTTAATACAATTACAAATTATAAATTACAATAAATAATCATATAACACATAAATGTATGATTTTTTTAAACATATAAATATGGTTTACCACGAAAAAAAGATGATTATTGATATTTTAAATTATTTTATTTATTATAATAATTTGATTTTACACATGTACTAATTAATTTTTTTTCATTCTTTTTTGGTTGCAGGACATTAGATAAAGTATTATTTTGTAAATAGTAGATATCAGTAATTTAATTATAGTATTTTTGTTATGTCAAATAAAATTTGTATTGTGATTAAAATTTCTCAAATTTTGTGTTCATCATAATTAATATCGATTTATATTTTACTTTTTTTATTTATCATTTTTAAAATTACTTATTTATTTTTGTACAATTACCTATATGTTTTTTTTCTCACTATTTATTAATTTTAAGATATTCTCATTTTTTATTTTATTAATGTGATATTAATTATAAGATTATTTTATTATATTATTTATTTTCAACTATTACAATAACATTCACATTTTCAAATCAACATATATATATATATATATATATTTAATATACTTTTATTATGATCTAACAACCGTTGGTTTGATCATATCTTATCAAATGGATAAAGCTTGGTGGTTGGTTGGTGTTGTCTTGTGAGGGAGAGTTTATCCTTTTGTATGGTGGAAGCATTATCAAAAGCAAATGATGGCAAAAAGAATATACCTGTTATTTATTTCCCCATTTAAATTAGAGAAAAACCTTCATTATGGTTCTTCCAAGACTCTACACGTGGCATGATTCATTGATTGGTTTATACATGCTTATGCATCATGTAGCAAAGAATCTTCTCATCAACAAGCACTTCACTTTGTACTCGATTAGGAATTTAATCAAACACCAAGCACTTTACCGTATACTCACTTAAGAATTTAATCAAACACCTTATAGACAATAAGTAGAACTCAAGCTAAATCATTATAACAGCTGCTACAACAGTCTTCCACAAAATAGAGGAGCAAAAATGAATGATTTAAGTAATTTGGTAAAAGAGTTCTCTAAGTTTTCATCTTTTTTATTGCTCATCAACATTTTGTTTTGGGATTTTTGTCTTGCTGTTTTCTCTTTTTGCTCTAGTATTCTTAGAAGCTTTGATGATCAAAAGTAAATCCAATTACAACTTTGAAGTTAGTGAAATGAATGCATGGTAAAACGCTTATAAATTAAGCACCAAATTCAAGTAAAAGGCCAATTGAAACCAAATTGAATTCAATACCTATTGCGTATAAGCTTTCCCTATAGACATTTACATATATACGTTTACTTGTAGAATCGTTCTTTTCGGCCTAATGTTCATTCCCATTTCTCGTACAGCGGAAGCAATAATCAGAATAAACTTTTTATCCCCGTGAATTCAATACAAACTTAGCTGATTCCATCAAAATTGCGTATAGTACCTTCAGGTTCCAGTGGCCTAATACTGACAACAGTTTCCGGCAGTGTTACAGAAGGTCCTGATGAAGAGCTTGCCTGGCTACAGATTTTCTCGCAAGTTTCAATCACGCAATGCCTACATTTCGGGCATGAAGAATGTGATCGAAGCCACTTATCAATACAAACAACGTGAAATCCATGGTTGCATTTTGGCAGGAGCCGCACAGGCTCATCAGGCACAAACTCTGATAGGCATATAACACATTCTGTGTCCAATCCTGGAAGATTCAACTCTGCTGAGTAATTCACAACTGGGAAAGTCTTGAGGGCTTTTTTCTTGATTCCTGTCTTGACTATTGGCGTCGAGGAATTGACATTAGATTCAGAGGCTACAAATCTTGAACACCTTATTAATGCCCACCTGATAAGAGAATTCATCCCAAGTGAACAAATTAAGGCAAATAAGAGAACCGCGAGAGCCATCAAAACATTTGAATTAAAGCCGTTATCGATAGAGCCAGGAGGAGAAGCAGCTGCCACAGGTTGTAGGTTAAGTGGATTGTGTAGAAGCAATTTTCTCGAGTGAAATTTTCCAAGAAAATCTTCGACAGGTTGAGTGGACGAGAAATACCTTGTTGACATGAGTTCAGAGAGTTAAAATGTTTGAATTTCTTGGAGCTGACTATCATAAAGAGATGGAAAATATAGATACACATATATAGGGAAAAAACTGAAGGATGGATTTGTCTTATTTAATCATTATCATGAAACAAAATCATTGTTAATGATATACAAATTGGAATATTTAGAATTTGGCGTTTATGGACTTTTTGTCTTTCTTCTACCTATTTATCTTGCGGATCATCCAGTGATAATTATGTGCAGAGAAAGTGGATTTGATTTCTATAAATGAACAACAATATCTTCGAAATTATACTTCTGTTAGTCCACTAGCATTGGCAGAGAAACCACAAGCTTAGCCGATCTGAGATAGCATTGAAACTGTGTTTTTGCCAACTTGAGGATGTTTTTCCCACATTTATAATTTGTAATTTGTGAATGTATAAAAAACCTGTGACTCAGACTCAACTCAAGGTCTATTGAGTGAATAAAGTAGGCAGCTCATAACATTTGAGTTTTAGTTGCCCATGAAACACAGCTATTGCTTTCTTAATTAGAATTTTCTTCGTATTTTCTTCAAACATCATCAGGTAATTATTGAATGACTTAATTTCTCCCATAGTCTGATTTTATTTAATAGACTTATATATTGTCATTTAGATCTAGTTAATTATATTTTGAGTTTGGTGTTTGCTAAAATTTGAATACAAGATCAAACCTACTTTAATAACCTGATGAAATGTTACTGAACTCAAAAGTTTAAATTTGAAAATAATAAGGGTTCAAACATTGTATTTAAGTGTTTTTTACTGTTACATGCAAGTGTATATATATATCATATTTTTGTCAATTTTCCAAATATGTAAAGATTAATTTGAAATGGAAGATAAATAGTTTAGGATAGATATATACGAGGGTTTGAATACGAGAATTTTATTATCACATCCCAAATTGCTTGAATTATGAATTAGGTTAAAAGTTTTGAGACCCCTTAATTGAGCAGACGTTTTTTGAGTTATAAAGAATAAAGTTAAACCTGTGATAGATTGTTTATGATAATTAACCGTCTCACTATAAAACAAACAATATCTACTTGGTGTGATCCGATCATGTGAGGATGTTCTAAGTGTGACTTAACCCCCTAACATTAAAGATTTTAAAAGTTAGGATTTCCCTGCCGTTCGTTTCAACATGGTATACTTAATTAATCTAAAAGTTTAAAGTTAGGGGCGAATATTAATCAGTATTACGTCAAGTCTAATACTAAGAAAGACTCATTGTACTGATCAGTGTACCATCGTTGCTTTCTGAAAATCATAGTTATAATATTGTGATTAATAATTGAATTTCAATATTCAGCAATAGCTCTTCAATTACTCCATTACAATGTAGAAAACAGATTCCCTTCCTTGGATTTATTTTATTTTGTTTCTTCTATAATGAAATCAAGATGTGATCTTGTTGGACCACCATATACAAGAAGCACTTTTACTACAATCTAGCAAATGGATTACAGAATCAAGTGAAGCAGCAGCTTGTGGCTCAAAATGAAAGCAATATTATCTCTTAGATCTAGCCTACAAATATCTATCTTTGAACATTTTTTTTTTAAAAGAAAAATATTAGATGGAAGTGAGAAATTTGATTACCCACAAAATATCAAATTGTTATTCTCAACTGTTATAGCCTGGGAGCATCAACCGTATCCTATAGACCATATAAACCCTGTATAATGTTAGATAATATAAATTAAAGAGCAAAACATTTGCCCTAAAAGAGACAGATGGGGGCTGGATGCTTCATACTTCTCATTTATTTAAAGCTTTCATTATATAATATATAATGGAAAAATATATGTGTGGGATAGGTCTATCTATCTATCTATCTATCTATCTATCTATCTATCTATCTATCTATCTGTCTGTCTGTCTATCTATTTATCTTTTTTTCTTTCTTTTAGTGCTAGCTTGTAGTGCTTTTATTTTGGATCCTATCTTGTCTGTGGGTTGGATTTCACTAAATTATTGTCTCTTCAATACATTAATCTTCAAATCTTGGTCTGATCATCTGATCTTCTAAAAGCAAATGGAATTATGTGTATATATATATATAACAGGATCAGCCCTTTTTATTTTACACAAAATCTTACATCAATTATTAACCTTCAGATTAAGAGTCTATCAATGGTCAGGATTGCATATCATAAATATTAAAAAGTTCTTACAAACTCGTTTAATAGAGTCTTTTATATTTTTTTATTTTCTCTTTCTTATCTCTCATTTATTAATCACTCTCCTACTTTTCTATTATTTATTATATTTTCTCTCTCTTCATAATTTTTTTATATTTTAATTATCATTTATAAATTAAAAACTCACAAATTTAAATAACTATTTTAGTTTTTAGTTTAATTATCACTTAAAAACTCATAAATTATTATTTGTAATTATTATTTGTAACTTAAAAACAAATAAATGAAATAATCATTTTTGAATATTTTGTAAATTATGATAGTTTTTAAAAATTCTTAAATTTTTTAGATAAATTAATTAATATAATTTTAATTTTAATTTAAAAAATTTTTAATTTATAAGTCAAAATTAAAATTAAAATTTATTAATTTTTATTTAAAATTTTGAATTTATAAAAAAAATTATGAAGAGAGAAAAAATATAATAAATAATAAAAAAGTAGGAGAAAGATTAATAAATGAGAGATAAAAAAGAGAAAATAAAAATATATAAAAGACCCTATTAAATGAGTTTGTGAGAATTTTTTTAATATTTATGAGATGCAATCCTGATCCTTGATGGACCCTTAATCTGAAGGCTAATAATTGATGTAAGATTTTGTGTAAAATAAAAGGGCTGCTGATTAATGACCCCTTTATTTTACATAAAATCTTACATCAAATATAGGCCGTTGAATCTGGGCACATCCAACGGTTGAAATTGCATCTGACATGTACATTAATTACATGATCCGAAGCAATCTCAACCGTTAGATGTGTCCAAATCCAACAGTCTATGTTTGATATAAGATTTTGTGTAAAATAAAGGAGTCATTGATCTTACCCCATATATATATATATATATATATATATATATATATATATATATATATAAAAGGGACAGGTTCAATGACTCCCTTTTTTTTACACAAAATCTTACATCAAATATAGGTTATTAGATTTAGATACATCCAACGGTTAAGATTGCATCTGATCATGTATTTAATACATAATTAATGCATCCATAATTAATGCACTGTCAGATGCAATCTCAACCGTTGGATGTGTCCAGATCCAACGGCCTATGTTTCATGTAAGATTTTGTGTAAAATAAATGAGTTATTGATCTTATCCCATATATATATATATATGAGCCAATTTCAATGGCCCATTTTTTTAACACAAAATCTTACATCAAATACAAACCGTTGGATTTAGGCACATCCAACAGTTGAGATTGCATCTGATCATGTAATTGATGCACAATTAATGTATCTATAATTAATGCACTGTCAGATGCAATCTCAACCATTAGATGTGTCCAGATCCAACGGCCTATATTTAATGTAAGATTTTGTATATATATATATATATATATGGAATAAGATTAATGGCTTATTTATTTTACACAAAATCATACATCAAATATAGGCCGTTGGATCTGGGCATATTCAACGGTTGAGATTGCATATGACATGTGCATTAATTATAGATGCATTAATTGTGCATCAATTATATAGTTAAATGCAATCTTAGTCGTTTTTGTACTTAAATTCAATAACCCATATTTGATGTAAGATTTTGTATAAAAAAAAAAAAAACTATTGATTCTGCCCCTATATATATATATATATATATCACTTATTTATGTATTGTACCTGTAGATGAGCAATTTAGTAGTGTTCTTAATTTTTGTTATTAAAAAGTATTTTGAAATATTGTTGATTTGGATGTGTGTATATATATATTGAAATAGATATATGTTAGTGCTTTTTTAGTACAATTTTTTTTAGTACTAACTTAAAAAGAAAAATAAAGAATTGATACTCTTGTAATATATTCTTTAGGAAGAGTTTTCTAGTTTAGAAAAGCTAGTTTAGAAAAGCATTTGACTTGCATTTTGTAATATTTACAAAAGTTTCAAGTACTTCTATAAAATAATTAACTTTTAAGAACTTTTAAGCACTTTATGCTTTTAATAATATAATGCTCTCATAAAAAATTACCAAATTATTAAGAGAAAACAAAAAAAGAAAAAATTCGAAACACATTCATCAAAAGTTAAACCATGTGAACTAAAGTTTCTATTCTAGTATTAAATAATTAAATTAAATATGAAGCAAGAAAGCATCATTGGAAGGCTTAAAAAACTTATGAAAATAATTACACTGAGTTAAGAAATTAGATTTTTCTATTTTATTATCATTTAATATCTCGTAACTCAAAATCCTTATCAAACTGTAAAAAAAAAAAAAGTAAATTTAAAAAAAAAATTATTTTATATTAATTTTAATAAGAATAAAAGTGAGCTAAAAATGAGTTCTTATGTAAAGGTGACAATTGAATCGAACTAAAATGAAAAATAATTAATCAACATGTTAATAAGTTTACATGAATCCAAGGAAGACTCACAGCGGTAGCACGTTGTTTAAAAAGAAACACAAATAATAATTAATTAAGATATTTAATATATAAATATTTTCAACAATTTTTTCATGGACCGGCCATTCAATGTTGTGGGTGCACTTAAGGGTTTATCGATGATTGTGTGAAAATGATTTCGGCGTATTTAGTATCTTTTAAGCTTTGTCAAAGCCCATTGCATTGATTTCCCATATAGGCCTTAGTCTCTTGTGTTGAATCCATGCCTTAAAATATATCAAAAGGCCAACATCATACAAATTGAAATGTAAAATTATATTATTTCTATACTCTTTATGATTGAATATAAAAAAATAAAAAAAATTAAGGCTATATTATAAATAAATAAGCTTTAAAATAAAAGAAAAAAAAGAAATGATTTTTTTTAATTTTTAAAAACCCTTTTAATCAGTAAATAAATTAAATAAAATCAAAAAGACAATTATTGAAATCACTTCACTAATATATTAATGATATTGTGTTTACATAAATTTTGTAATTGGATCGAAGAGTATTTTAATATCAATAATAATAAACATATTTTTCTAAATCCCTCTACTTTTCTATCATACTCTTGCAATAATAATAATAATAATAATCATAATAATAACATAAAAACTATGCCGTCTGTTTTTGAAATTTCTTCGTATTTTATTGGATAAAATAACATAGAAACTATGTCGTCATGTTTTTTAAATTTGCCTCCATCCAATTTCAAGGCATGTCCACTGCAATTTCCTCTACTCTTCTCTTCATATTTTATTGGATAAAACAATCCAAACCCACGATTTGACTTTCCTGTTTGATCAAACGCGGCACAAGTTCACGAAATGAATGCAGCTCTTGTTTCAGGTCTCTGCAAATGGTAAGTGTTAAGCTGATAACTCTTCTCTTTTTCTTCTGCAACTACCTGTGTTTTCTTATTGCTGGAAGTAAGATACGCATAAAAGAATAAGAATAAGAAACTACCCACAAAAGATTACAGTAGGAAGTAAAGAACTTTTGTTGTCAAATAACTTTTTATTGCAGAAAAAGAAAAAGGTAAATTGATCCTGGTTCTTTTTTGCTTTTGTTTTTCGGTTTTCATCTGTATTTGTTGCTGTCTCAATCGGTGTGTCATAGTATGTTTGTCAGCGACGACTAATTTGGTTACCTGCCTCTTTTTTTCCTGCAGTGAACTGCTCTCCGGGGGAGTTGTAGAAAGATTCTAATCTCGATTCCTTTAAGGGTTTGTGCCTTTTATAGTTTTAATTCACAATATGGCATCATCTCATAATACAATACATTCGGAAGCAGAAAAAATGGAACTACTAATCACTGAATTCTATGCTAAAAGCCTCCATATAATACTTGAATCGAGGAGTCCTTATATGTCTTCCCGTAATTTTAGTGGTGAACAAGCTTTATCATCTCCATCTTCTTCATCCTCATCATCATCACGTGTGAGGCCAAGAGATAAATGGTTTAATCTTGCTCTTCGCAAATGCCCTGCTGCGCTGGATAATCTTATCTCTTGCGTGAGTGTAAATTGCAAACAATGGTGGTTGATGTGATTTGTTGTCGAAAGGATCTTGTTAGCTCCTTGTCGCCGCAGTATCCTCTAAGTTCTGACCAGGAGGAAGTTGGTTGTGAGACTAGGAGTGAAAAGATTGTGGAGAGATGGGTAGTGCGATATGAAAGGAGTTCACAGGTTAGTAAATTGACCAGCAAGGCTCTGCGTACTGTGTATAGGAATTCTATCTTACTTTTGAGGTCATTATACACAACTGTTAGGCTTTTACCTGCATATAAGATTTTCGGAGAACTGAATTCATCTGGAAAGATTCTCAAATACACTCTAGCTCACAGGGTATCTTTTTGGGATCATACTCATAGAAGATGCAGAATACCAGCAATTTTTGTTCACCCCCATCTATGCTTCTACCGGTGGGCTTTGCATTTCAGTGTTATATCTCTCCTCAATCTCAGAAGACAGCTCTGAACCATCAACAAATCTGCCCAACTATGTTGGAAGTCAATTAGCAGATCAATTAACGGGGTTTCCAGTTCCTCCCATTTCGTCCGCAACATCTCTGGTTAAGAAGAACCGTTTTAGTTTTGACGAGTTCTTTACACCCTCCCCCAGCTTTACACCCTCCCCATCTGCAGTGCCACCAATCTACAATCCTGGAAATCACCTACTGAAGAGTCATCTACAACCAGAAGGTGCTGTTAAGCATGCTTATTCCCCTGCATTGTCAAGCAAGCGGAATTTGCCTCCATCTCCCCTTAAAAATATCAGATCTTCTACATCTAAGATTGATAGAAGTATGGATCCAATTCAAATCGCTACATATAAGAAGGTATTATCTATGCTCATCAAAGTGATCTTTTATTTCAAAAGTGCTTGCTTCATTTGAAATATCCTTTTTCATTTTTCCTTTCTGCTGTAGTCACTCCTTGGGAAAGATAACTCACGGAAATAGTCCGGGAGGTAAAGTTACCATCCAACATCTCACAACAGTCCCATTTCCTGGAAGCTCTGGTAGGCCTTACCAGGATGATTCCGATGATGAGATTCCTCACACGTTAAATTCATTGAGTCACTACAAGAAAAATGTGTTTTTCCGACTGATTTTTTCAATTGCAGTCAATTATCGATGGTAATGATATCATTCGCGGTTACAAAAAATTAAGCCATCAAAAATAAAACGTCTAACAATGAAGAAGATTCATATATTTTGGATGACTAAATGACTTGTTGAATTATACAAATTTTTTACACGAAAAAAAAATCTATTTAAAAATTTAAATTTGTGAATTACTGTTATTGAATATATATACTCATTGATAATTCATATGTATTAGGAACAAATGATATCAAAAAAAGCTGAGCTAGGTGACTTAAGTGAGATAGGTGAGAATTCATTACGAAATGACTGGGACACATTTCTCGAGGTAAATGGAGGTATTAAGCATGGCCATGATCTTGAAAGCTTTAAAGCTAATAATTTATATGGTTCTACTTCAAGTCAACCTTGCAACAAAAAGACTTGCATTGAACGCGAAGAATCTATGCAAACTGAAATACAAATTATGCGTGGGGAAATAGCTAATTTAACAAAATTAGTCCAGCAATTAACAATAAATCAAAGTCATTCTCAATCTATTATATCATCGCCTTTAACTGTATAAACATTAAATTTTTAGTTTAATGTATATTCATTTTTTCTCATATAAATTTTTAATTTTTTTTATTTTTATGTAAAATGTTACAGCTCAGTCAGAATCAAACACTCAAGGTAATAGAGATTCAGATTGTGCTTTTGATGACATTTGATATCTTTATAATTTGTAGTATTTACAAAAACGATAGGTTGCTTAAATCACAAGATTTTATTTTAGTGCATTTTTTATGATTATATACATATGATGAATTACTCACTAGATATTTCTATGATATTTATGTTTAGGACAATATTAAAAATAACAATTTATTTTTGACAATTAAGTGTCAAAGATATTATTTTTGACAATCTATTTATTTTTCTTTTATTTGATTCAATTGATCAAATTAAATTTTATGACTGTAAGCAATTATTTATGATGATAGTTTAACTATTAAAATTGATTTATTTTCGATAAAAATAGGTCGTGGAAAAAAATATTATTGGTTGTTGATTAGCTATTTACGACCACAATATTTAATTAGTAATATTATGTTTATACTAATGTACTTTTAACATTCAATGCTATCATGACATTATTTATGACGATTAATTTATTATTTGTGACTGGTATAATAAATTGATAATATAATTTTTTACAATTAAATTTACGTATTTACAATAGCATGTACACCCTCATAATTAATCTTTTCTAATAGATTTTACAATAGTTACATATCATCGATAATATATTTATTTTGACCATATCATTAAGTTGAAAATAATATATTTTTGACAAAATTAATTAATTGAAAAATCATCAAATAATTTCGACTATATTAATAGCTCACAAATAAAATTATCTCAAACTGTATAAATTAGTTGCAAATACATTTACTATTTCCAACTACCTCATTTAGTTGCAAATATGTTCAGTGTTAACAACATTCAGCAGTTGCAAATATGATTGGTTGTACTTATCCGTTGACCAACAAATTATATTTTCAATGTAAATTTTGTTGAATTTGTAATGATATATAAACATCGAAAATAATCACATTTGTGATGGTTAGTCAAAAATAGAGCTTTTCTAATAACTCTTTTTACGAGCACTGTTGACAGCTGTCGGAAATTACAAATAAATATTTACAATAGGACTTCATCTGTTGCAATCAAATGATTTCATAAAAAAAACACAATTTTCTTATAGTGAATTGATTATACTTTTGCATAGTTTTTTGCGTGATTATCTTGATGTTACTAGTGTTTTTGTAAGCACTTTCACTTGCTTCGTTCCTCTTGTTAATGATACATCTTGTCTTTAACATTTGAAATTTATTAAAATTTAAAAGCTAATACTTGAAGTCTCATCAATTAAGGAGCTTCTGTATAAGAACCATGGTTTCATTTTATGAAGTATTTGATTTAATTTTAGCAAGTAATAAAAAAAATAATGATACGATATTTTATAAGGATAATTTTTAATTTTATCCATTGATTTATTGATAATTTTCACAAATAATTTTAATTTTTTAATAATAATCAGCAATGCTTCTCAATTTTTGATAAAATGATCAACAATGCCACTAAAACAAATAAAATGACACATTTACCTTACTATTATTAATAGTATATATACAAAAACAAAAATGATTATGTATAGTAAAAAATAAAATTTACTCTATATATAATTAATAATTTATATTTTGTTAAGAAAAATAAATTACTTATATATTAAAATTAAATTAATATTTTCTCCTGATAAATTAATAAATAAACTTGAATTGAACTATATATCAAAATAATCAGTGTATAAATTAATTAATTAATTGCAAATATCAATTTTATTTATTATTTTTAATTAGAAAATTAATTAATTAATTTATATACAGATTATTTTAATATATTATTCAATTCAAATTTATTTATTTTTAAGAAAAAATATTAACTTAATTTTAATATATAAATATTTTATTTTTCTCAATAAAATATAAATTATTAAATATATATAAAGTAAATTTTATTTTTTATTTTACAGGATCATTTTTGTTTTTGAATATATACTATTAATAATAATACGAGTAAATATATCGTTTATTTTTTTTAAAAATATTATTGATTATTATTAAAATTCAAGTTATTTATAAAAATTATTAATAAATTAGTAGATAAAATTGAAAATTATCATATTATATGAATATAGGATAAGTTAGTTGGTGTGGAAAGGGTAAATTTCCTTTTTTCCCTTCAAATTTTTTGAAATACTTTATCACCCTCCTGTGTTTTTATAATTATCTTATTAGATCTATCTGTTAAATAAATTAACAGTAAAATTTATTTTTAAGGGCATAATAATAATTATGCACTTCAACATTCTGTCTTCTAGCCCACAGTCAAAGTAAACCGTGTCCCACACCAAAGACACTTAAGAAAATAAATTAATTAATAATGAAAACTTAATAATAATAAAATATATTTTTATTTATATACAATAAATAAATAAATCATAAAATTAACAATAAATAATAAATTAATAAAATAATAAAATTAATACATGAATATATTCAGTGTGTAATTATATTATAAAATATTTATTGTATAATATTTATTATTTTATTAAATATATAATAAATAAATAAATTATAAAATTAAGAAAATAATAAAATTAATGCGTGACTATATTTAGTTGTAATTGTATTATAAAATATTTATTGTATAACACTTATTTTAACCATTTTATTAAATATGCAATCAATAAATAAATCATAAAATTAACAAAATAATAAAATTAATATATGATTATATTTGATGTGTGATTGTATTTTGAAATATTAATTATATAATACTTATTTTTATTGTTTTATTAAATATTATATAAATTTAATATATGATTGTATTTGCTGTGTGATTGTATTATGAAATATTTATTGTATAATATTTATTTTATCATATTATTAAATATTGTATAATACTTATTTTTATTATTTTTTTAATATTATATTATATTGTATTGTATTATTATTAAAATATTATATTATTACTAAAATTGTTATTATTATTATTATTATTAATTAATATTAAGTCATTAAATATTATGTGGAGCCTATTTCACTGTCAACTGAGACCGTTGCTGTCCTTACATACCAAGCAGGGATATTTTGGATAAAATAATATTTTACCGTTAATTTATTTAACAGATGGACTAAACGGGATAATTTTGAAAATACAGGGGATAATGAGATATTTCAAAAACCCTGGAGGGGGAAAAGGGAATTTGCCCAAAATTTACTCACACCAACGGCGGATATATTTTCAAGATGGAAAGTGGAAACATAACCAAAGCACAAGGAAACCTCTAAATGCAAAAATAATTAAATATAAAATAAATTTTAGAATTACCTGAGGTTGATATCAAGTTATAATGGGTCACGAATATTAAACAGGGAGTTGATTAAACGTAGTTTTCATAAGGTGTTTTTTCTTTTTTTCAAAAAGGCTGTCATTTTGTCCTGTTCGTGAAGAATTCACACCTATGTCGTCATGTTCTTGAAATTTGCCTCCTTCCAATTTCAATGCATGTCCATTGCAATTTCCTTCAGTCTTCTCTCTCTCTTTTTTTTTTTCTTCTTTTTAGTGGATAAACCAATCGAAAACCAAGATTTAACTTTCCTGTTTCTCTTCAAAATCAGTAACTATTCTACTCTAACCAGTTCAGAAAATGAATTTAGCTCTTGTTGCTCTTCTTCTGCTCTCTGCAAATTGTAAGTCAGCTGATAACTCTCTTTTACTTCCGCTATCTTCTTGTGAGTCGAAACAGAAACTACACACAAAAGCTTGTAGTAGGAAACAAAGAACTTCTGTATCCAAATGGTTATTTAAGGTTATCTGGCTTTTGTTATTCAGTGTAGTTTTATTGACTTTTAATTTTCCTATTAGGAGAGTTTGTGGATTCCTGCCTCTTATTTTGTTGTAAAAAGGTTCTAATCTCCATTTTCCTTTAAGGTTTTCTGCTATACATTTATTGGTTTATTTCACGACATGGCAGCATCTCATGATAATATGTATTTGGAGTCCGCAAAAATGTACCAAATTATCACTGAATTCTATGTTAAAAGCCTCCATATAATACTTGAATCGAGGTCTCTAAGTAATTTTAGTGGCGAACAAGTTTTATCATTTCCATCTTCATCATCCTCATCCTCATTGGGTGTGAGGCTGAGAGATAAATGGTTTAATCTAGCACTTAGGGAATGTCCTGCAGCATTAAAGAACCCTTATCTCTGGGCTCATAGCATTTTGGAACCAATGGTGGTTGATGTCATTTGTTACCGTAGGGATATTGGCAGCAATTTGTCATCTGTTCGGAGTTCTGATATGGAGGAAAGTGCGTTGCAGACTATTAGTGGGAAGATTGTGGAGAGATGGGTAGTGCAATATGTCAGCAAGAGTTCAGAGGATAGGGGTTCAACCAGTCCTACTCAGGCTACAATGTATAGGAATTGTATCTTACTTTTTAGGTCATTGTATACCACCGTCAGGCTTTTACCCACATATAAGATTCTCCGTGACCTAAATTCAGATGGACAAGTTCTCACATTTGGTCTAGCTCACAGGGTATCTTCTTTCGTTCAGCCCTTCGCAAGTAAAGAAGGGGCAGGATACCTGCAATTTGGGTTCACCCCTGTGGACATTTCTAGTGGTAGGCTTTGCATTTCAGTTTTATATCGCTCATCAATCTCAGAGGAAGACCAAATAAAGGAGTTCGCATTTCCTCCTATTTCATCTGAAACATCTCCTTTTGATAGCATGAGCGAGTACTTTACACCCTCCCCTAGCTTTTCACCCTCCCCGTCATCGCTGCCACCAATCTACATTCCTGGAACTCATCTACATCCTGAAAGTGCTATTACCCTTGTTAATTCCCCTGCATTGTTTAGCAAGCAAAACCTGTCTCCATCTCCCCTAAGTTCTGCTACATCTAAGATTGATAGAAGGATAAGCTCAATTCAAACTGGTGCCACAATTGAGAAGGTATTATCTATGCTTATCGAACCGAGATCTTTTATTTCAGACGTGCTTGTATCATTTAGGACACCCTTAATTTCTAATATTTCCTTTTTGCTGTATATAGTTACCCCCTCTTGGGAAAGATGACTCGGAAAAATATTCCAGGATAAAGTTATGGTCCAAGGTCTCACAACAAATCCCATTTTCTCGAAGCTCCAGTAGGCCTTACCAGGATGATTCTGAAAATGAATTTCTTTGCACTTTTGATGTTGAGGGTGTTGAATCAAATCCTAGCAGCAGGTTTATCAAAATTATTGACTTGTTTCTCCCTTCTGCATGATTATCTTGATGTCACCAATGTTTCTGTAACCAACCACATTCACTTGTTTTCTTCCTCTTGGTAATACATCTTGATCTGATTATACCGTAACAAAATCCTTCTCTTTCTTCTTTTGTGTTTCAGAAATTCAACAGCACTTGAGGTGTGAAAGCAAAATATCTGTTGTTGGTGTCCTCATTTTTGGTCAATTTGACACACATATATATATGCAGCAGAGAAGTGAAGTTCTGATTGTAAATACACAGGCGATGAATGATGTGATAAGAACGGCCGAGAAATTCCCCAAATTTTGTTTCTCTTTATGAAGCATTTGATACTTGGTCCTGGTACACATTTTTTTTCTCATTTTCTACAGCTTTGTTTGTTGTACAGGTTTATTTTTGTGGGAACATTTTCACTTGTTTCTTTCCTGTATCAACACATCACCGCCCCCTCAAATCTTTCATTCTCAGTGAGGATACGTTTGAGAGTACTCATTAACACTCTATAAATACTAATTAACACGTTTAATAACTTATTTAAAAAGTATTTATTAAGGTGTTTAATAATTTATTTTGAAAATATTTATTTAAAGTACTGGCTAATTATATATTTTTTCAAATTAATAATTTCAAATATAGTACGAGTACAGGAGGACTAATGAACATTTGTAATTAATTATTATATAATTTTTTATACTATTAAAGTTGCATTAATCTTCATGACATACTTAATATTTTTTAAAACACTCACGACAACAAATAATAATCATTATTTGAGATATTTATAAACTAAAAAAAATTATTAAATAATAATTATTATTATATTTATTTTTACTAAAATTATATAAAAAATACAAATATCACTCATACATAAATATTTATGTTATATAAAATCGACCTATTTTTTAGGTCATATCGATAATTAGTACATTCATCATAATTAAAAGTTCTGCAATGCATTTCACTTGTTGAGTAAAGTTTTACGGTCAGTCCATGACCCTTAGATATTGAAAGCGTCTTTGGGGTGATCCACTAGTTTCTATGAGGTGGCAGCGATGGGTCGGTCCATGCATTTTTCTTTTCCCTTTATTTATTTCCCCTTAATTCTTGTACATAGGAAATGAGACTCAATCCATTTTATTATGAATTTATAAGTTATTTTCTTTCACTTATATATAACTCTCTAATTTCTTTTATTAACTTAAAGAATAAATAAATGAATAAGAAAAATAAAGATATCTATTTAATTGCTTTTTTTTTTTCATGCAATAATGAAAATTTAAAAAAACTGACTATTAATAAATAACTCTATCATGAAAGTTGGATGATCCCTATAACAATAAGGTTAATTACAATTTTTTTTTTTAAAAACAATGGGTCTTCTACGATTTAATAATTGAAAATAATTTGTAATTTTTTTTACTTTATTAAAAATAGGGTTTTAACACATACTTCTCATGAGATTTGAAACTTTAACACTTAGATAGAAGGTTTGAGAAAAGGTACACTTACTTCCCCTGGACCTTTAGTTGACCATCCATTTATATTTAAATAACTAAAATACCCTTAATTACTTTAAAATTAAAATTTAAGAAATTTAATTTTGATTTATATAATGTTTGAAGACTAAAATTTAATTAACTATAATTTAAATTTTTATTTATTTAAATTTTAATTAATAATATTTTAATTTGACCATTTTAATTTATATTTATTTATTATTTGTTAAAATTAAGAATTTAATTAATGATAATATAATTTAAAAATTTTAATTTATATTTATTTAAATTAAGAATTTAGTTAATGATAATTTAATTTTTATTCATATACTATATTTATTCAAATTTTAAACTTTATTGTGCAAAATGACCGCTTTTCTAATTTGACAATTTCAGTTTTTAATTATGTATCATATTTAATATTTTTTCAAAATTAAATTTTTAATTTTAAATAAATATTAAATAAATAAAAATTTAAATTATTGTTAATTAAATTTTAATCTTCAAACATTATATAAATTAAAATTAAATTTCTTAAATTTTAACTTTAAAGTAATTAAGGGTATTTTAGTTATTTAAATATAAATGGATAGTCAACTAAAGGTCCAGGGAAGGTAAATGTGCCTTTACTCAAATCTTCCATTTAAGTGTTAAAGTCTCAAATCTCAGGGGAGGTATGTGTTAATACCTCTATTAAAAATTAATATTTTTTAAAAGAATATTTTATATAAATAAAAATTAATTTCTTTTCAATCCTAACGTTATCGAGATAATTCTAACTTATATAAACTCAAAAATTTTATCACTTAAACCAATAGATATTTATCCACATTGAAAAATAACCCAATATAATTTTATTGTTATTCAATATCCCGCTTTATTATGGATTTTCTTTTAAATTATCAAAATTTTAGTATAATTAGAGCTTGACGAGATGTCATTAGGCCTTTGCCTGATGGTTAATAGAACTCATGCCCAAAATAGATGTGAGTTCGAATTCTGCCTGATGGAAATTTCTACATTACGTAGGTATGTCTTTTAAAAAATAAGAAAAGTTCATATACCTCCCCTGAGATGTGTAAAAATTATATTTTAAAAGAAAATTTGTAAACAAAAATATAAATCTCTCCTATAAATAATAAATTTATCAAAATATCCCAAATTTATTTTAAAATATATTACTCTTTAATTCATAATGTATTACTCTTTCTATTAAAATTTAGTAATTTTATTTTATAATTTTAAAAAATTAAATTTATAATATTTTAATAAGTTTATTGTTTATAAGGGAAGTTTGTATCTTTTTTACAATATTTTTTTAAATTGAGATTTTTACTAGGAGACATATAAATATTATTTTTAAAAAATTTTGGACAGACCCCCCCCTCTATGAGGGTCTTGCATTTGGAGGGAAGATTCCCAACTCTATATTACATGAGTAGATAACTCATGTAATATAAATAGATTTATGTAAGTAGATTTTCCCAAACTTGTGACATTGGAGTAAAAAAAAAAAAAAAGAAGTGTTTGACCAGATAAAATTGGGGTCACAGTCGAACAAAGTGGGCCTTTCAATTAGGTTTCTTTGTCGGCCCGTAATACTTCTAAAGGCCCAATAGGCCCAGTGGGGCCATAGACGAGAATTCGGTTTGATGCCGATATTCCATTCCTGCATCCAAGATCTAAGGACTAGAGACCACAAGATATGAGTAGGACACAAATTTAATTGGCCACGTTCTGACGTGGCAAGATCGAACGGTGATATTGAAGAGTTTGCAGTAGTTTATTCAATCAAGCGCTCTGCTATTCCCCACTTCCTCTAGTTTCTTGATTAAGAAAGACGATGACGCTATAATCTTTCCCTTCTTCGTATTTTGTTGGATAAACCAATCGAAACTCACGATTTAACTATCCTGTTCCGATTCAAACTCTGCAATTAATCCAATCTAACCAGTTTACAAGATGAATTTAGTTTTTGTTTCTCGCTTTCTACTCTCTGCAGACGGTAAGTCAGCTGATGAGGCTGTTTTTCTTCTGCAATTTTGACTGTGTTTTCTGCTTGACGAACAAAAACCGAAAAAATTAGAAAGAGAAACTACCCAGAAAAAGATTGTAGTGGGAAATAAAGAATCCTTTGTGAAAATAGCTTTTTGTTGCAGATAAAAGAGCAATTGAACCGTGCTTTTAGCTTGCTTGTGCTTTTTCTTTTTTAAATTTTCGTATTTACGTATTTATATGGCTTTCATGTTGTTATTATTTTAGCTGTGTTGATCGGTGTGTATATGAATGACTGCTAAATTTTGCCTTTTTGTTTCGTTACTCCGTGTAGTTTTGTTGATTTCTTATGCTTTTTTCAATTCGTAGAGTTTCTGAATGTTGCTGTGTCTTACTTTGCTTGCAGTGAAAGTCTCTGTG